>CM023610.1:7139137-7584137 GCA_013358685.1 Antennarius maculatus | reverse complement strand
CTGTTTGATAATGAAGCACAAACGTGGCCTTTCCTGTTGAATCAGCGGTGGAGACGACTGTGTCAGGAGACAGATGGAAGGCACTAAGCAGCACTCTGCTTACCTCGACAGCAGCCTTGGCTCGCTCAAACTCCTCCTCCAGGGACTGATGTCTGGACAGGAGGGTGCTGCCCCACCGCTGCTCCTTGCTTAGACGAGCCTGTTACACGCACACACACGCGCGGCATCATTGATACAAGTACACACACAAAAATCCATAGAATAACACATCACACACACATCACATATCAGCCGCAGGGAGAACAGGCAGAGAGAGTGTGCAGGGTCAGCCGTCTCTGTTTCCTCAGGACCGGGTAAATATCCCTGCCTTGACAAAGCCTCTGACATGCTTAGGAAGGCCAGCAGAATCACTCCTGACAGCACCTCACCCCACCCCTCACATGACGTTCATGCTCCTCATCTGGCCCCACTCAGTTTCAACCCGCCACCCCCCAAACCTCCTCTCTATTCTCTTGTATCTGCACATGCATCAAACTAAAATACGCAGATAGCTTCTTACTTACAAACCAGCGAATTTCTCCACTTGCTGTGAAAATGAATATCAACCAATTACACGCATACGGTTTTGCAATGTTGTTGACATGATTCCACATTGCACGTACACCTTTAGCCATGAGGGGTTAATGATTTTCTAATACTCCTACATGCTCAGATGTGATGTGGTACTAGATTTACTGTACATAGAAATAATTGTATGAAATCCAAGGACCTGAGAATAAATTTTTGGTCACTGACTAGTTTTTGTTGTCTGTTGTGATGAAACTATTTTCATGGGTAATCTTGAAGGAAAAATCCACCCAAACAAAACCATCATTGTGTGATTTACAACAGATTTTGGTGTGTTTGTGACGTCACTGATATATTTCACAGTGATTTCCAGTCCAGATATGAGAACATGTCAGTGCATGATGTCAGTGTTTGAGAGGCAAAGAAAGCTTCCTTCTACACATTGATTTAGATTATCATCAAATACTGATGTAAGTTATCATTAAAAATGCAGGGACAACCACTTTTATGTAGTTTACTGCTCCAGCGTGTATTAATCAGTTGGCCTGTTGCTCTGTTAAAGTCAGTCTGTGGATGATTATGCAGAAAATCCAACATCATTGTTAACTATTTAATGTTATAGCCATGTTCAGCTGCTCTATCTGCTTAGATGAAAAAATGCCTCAAATCATGATGCTCAGGCCCAATTAGGGCTCGGTTTTGTCCAGCGTGCTGCTGGGCTTTCATTACACTGGCCTGTATTGGTTAGGTCAAACTAGTATCTAACACTGCACAATTACCTGAGGATGGAAGAACAATTTGGGCTATTTTCACATATTGTTTAGGGTATTTAGACATCTAACACCACACATCTCCTTTCTTTGAATGCGGTTTTTGTTTAGTGTGTGTGTGTGTGTGTGTTCTTTGCCATCCAAGTGTGACACTAAGCTCATTCTTTGCAGTAACCGTCAACTACTACAGAACTCCTAAACAAAACAAATGAAGTCTCCATCTTGGGGAGTTATCTTTAATCCCAAATCTATTATTTATCACAGTACTGAAAAGGTGATGTATGTTTAGCTGCTTGGTGAGATCAGTACTAATGGGCTCAGAGTGAGGCTGCTGAATAATGCATAGGCTATTAATCTAATAATGGCATCTGGAAACAAAACACCTTATGCAGGCCTACATAAAGACATCAACTCAGGAGGAAAGCACTTGACATTTGGACCTTATAGCACCACAAAGGAGCGATCTCACTACCAATAGTATGGATTTCCTGAAAGGTGCATTTTGACTTATGCAGTGCTTTTTGTCTCCTTTGGCCAAATTTGATCAGGTGGAGTGATGCTTTTTTTCTGGTGCAAATGTAGAAGTCTTTCAATGTTACATGAAAGGATGCATAGGGAGGCTTACATGTCTTCCACTAATATACTGTCTGTTGAGCTGAAATAGAAGAATTGTAGGTGTTAGGACAAACTAACTGGTAAACAGTCACACAACAGTGTTTGTCTTATTGGAAATATTTGTATTTGGGCCACATTACCATCTATCAACATGCAGTTGCAAGATGACCAAGATGTATTAATCATTTCTTAATAATAAAGCAATAATCATGAAATTATTATCGAGGCTTAAGCATTAGAAGAGATGTGTGGCATTCAAAAAATGTTAATTTCAAGTACAGACAGTGTAGACATGATGATGATTAGTGCATTCTTAAGTCATACTGAGCACTTACTTGAGATGCGAGTGCAGACTCCGGCTCAACTTTGGCATTTCCTTCCAAGGAGTTCTTATTTGATGGCTCTAAATGGGTTTTACAGTCTATGGACCTACAGCACAAGTGAGACAGGTGGTTTGTGTGATGCAGACTCAGATTTATAGGGCTGAAATATATCAGACTATTTTCATAATGTATGAGGAATAGTATAATAAATGAATGTACAAATTCATCTGTTAGCCAATTTAAAAGAGAACATCAATATTGCTGACTAAATTCAGGGACATCAGGCAACCCTAAATCAGACGGTGGACAAACCACATTATGAGCTTTGGAAAACATGGAATCTAATTCATCGTTCAGATAATGTTCTCTCTCACTTTTACTTTCATCAGAAACACCCATAATCGCATAAGATGTAAGTTGAGTGAATACAGCAGTGCAACGTGTGTTACTGGATGCAGACCCCTAGAAATTCTGGCCAGCAGATAACAACATCAGACGCATAATGTTACCTCAACCATCGTTAGGTGCAGAATGTAAATCCGAACATGTGGAATTGCCCAATGTGGATGTCATTTATTTGCCACTGAAAACATTCATTCATTCATTCATACATTTTCAGAACCACTTCATCCGCTGTCGCGGTTTACGGGGAGCTGTGTGACAGTGTGCAGCTGGGCCACACAGAGAGGCAGACAAACACGCACAACCACACTCACTCCTACGGTCAATTTAGACAGGCCAGTTAACCGGAAGCGCATGTTTTTGGAGGTGGGAGGAAGCCCGAGAACCTGGAGAGAACCCATGCAGACACGGGGAGAACATGCAAACTCCACACAGAGCAGGACTCAAACCTTGCTGTGAGGCGACAGCGCTACCCACTGCGCCACCCTCACTGACAACATTATCAATATATTGTTAATAGCTTTAAAGAAACCACACTTACCACAGAAACTCATTGGATGCATTTTTAGAAGAACGTTGTCTCTCCAACTTCCATTTTCTGTTGCCGTTCCTCTCGGGATTGGGATTCAGCTCTTCCCATTTATCTAGGGGTGAACCAATGGTAACTGTTGACAACAATGAAAATAAACATCAAGAAAATTATGTCAAAATCACAAAGCTGACTTAGTTGATGGAAATTAATCTGTTACACATGGAAAAAAATCCTTACTTTTGACCAAATTAATAAATTACTTAACCTTCACCATTCAAGACAGTCAAAAATCTGATTTATTTCGTGTTGTAAAAACGCTGTCACAATTTTTCTTCTATACTCATTTAATTTACTCCATGTGATAAATCCCAGAGATCGGAGGAAATTATTTTGTCCGATTCTCTTTCTAATAATAATAATAATAAGCAGCAGACACTTGTTTGATTTTCAAATGCAGATTGTAAGCTGTTACATTTGGAAAGTTTGAACAATATAACTATATTCAGACAAAATATAGCTACATTTTTAAGATGATCCTTTTCATTACAGTAAATTGGCTTGATCCCTCTTTGGCCTTTCTTTGGCCTTTCTTTTGACCTGTTAGAGGTCAGCTCCCTGCGGGATGATGGGAATGGAAATTGTTGAGTTATGTGAAGGTTGGGGTTGGTGGGAGCTATCCAAATATGCCACCTGCCAAATGGTTCTCAGGAAGGATCAAGGAGCTGGTAGTTAGTCTGCAACACTGGCCAGAAGGAGAACCAAACATCATAGTATACCTGAGTCCAGTGATGCTCTTTCTGGGGTTCTCATGCTTGTTCCAGTCTGTTCGATGTCCACCTGGATCAGCTCCGTTTCTTCTGTTCTCTTCTTGTGAGTGTTGTTCTTCTGGCTGTTGCCCAAGGATGAGAGAGGACTCTTCCTGTCGTTACTGTCTTTTCTCCTGTCACCAGGTTCACTGAGATCCAGCAGGTCCAGTGATGAAGACAGAACTGTAAGTGTTTAAGCATTTCATCAGTGAGTATATGTGCTCCATCACAATGCAGCATTCTGTACTAAAAATACTTGAAGTTTTTAATTCTCTATTCCTCTGTTGGTCTGTGTTTCAAGGCAGTTTTCATTTAAAATTGGACTTATTGATTTGAAATACTTTCCCAACACATTTTTGTCCAATGGCTCGAGAGTAGAGCGAGCGAGAGAGATAGCGCATAGAGATCGAGAGAGAGATCTCTCTTCTCTCTCTCTCTCTCTCTCTCTCTCCTCTCTCTCTCTCTCTCGCTCTCGCTCTCTCTCTCTCTCTCTCTCTCTCTCTCTCTCTCTCTCTCTCTCTCTCTCTCTCTCTCTGTGTGTGTTTCTCTGCTCTGTGCTATGTCTTTTGTCCTCTGTAAACTAAAATTTACAGACACATAACTTCATAATTGGAACGTGGCTGTTTGATGAAATCCAAGTGAGATATTTCTTTAAACTGAAATCTCCATGTAATTACAGTACGCTTGTCTTCCATGCCTTGCGCTCTTTAGTTGACAAGTGTAATTACAAATTAAGGAAGATGCACTCATAGGAAAGCTTGTCTGAAGAAAGACAACCTTCTCAAGAACATTTTTGGTAACCTGAAGTCTACTTGACATAATAAAAAAACAAGTTCTCACATAGCATTTGTGCTGTATATTTACTGGATGCGTGTGCATTGTATTATTATTATTCAGCAGATATGTAATGATTTGGCTTTTGGTCAATGGACTAATACTGAGCATACCAATATGAGCATTGAACATTTAATTGAGACCTCAAGCTTTTCATTTCACAACATTTATTACGCAGTAATAAAGACTGACATAGAAGACAAGCTGTTACAGGGGTATGGCATACTAATATTATTAATACTGCTAATACTACCTGATACCACCAATGACTATATTACTATTACTTACTTACTTACTTACTTACTTACTTTATTAATTACTTTAGTACTGTTACTGTTATTTTAGTGCTATTGCTATCACAAAAAACCCTCACGTTGTACATTTTTTAATCCTTTTTGAAACAAAGTAAGACAAAAGCAAGTGTCTCATTAACCAGCCTCTGCTGAGTCTGTCTTTGATGTTGACTAACGAGCAAATCAGTATAATTCTGCATCCTCAGATTACATGCTCCCTACTTAGCTTCAGTTTGAGTGGTATTAACATGTTCGCACTAACGAGTATGTCAAAATGTAGTACACAATGAATATTCAAAAGAGATTACAAGATGAGGGTGGAATAATGGACACAAAGGGAAGGGAGGGGACGGTTCAAGCTTGTGAAAATGACGTTGAAGGTGATGATAGTCACGGCTGAGAACAATAGCACAACAAATAAATATAGGTTAATGTTCATTTGGCAGTATTTGTATTTTATATTATTTATTTTTTATTGGAACACCACTAGAAACACCACTCATTCACGAGCAGTTGTGAAGAGAACTAGCCTTTTGAGCCATGATGAGTGCAAAACAAAGAATTTTCCTCCAAGTGTTGAGGAGAGGGTTTTATGCATTGAGGGGGAGGTGATGAGAGCCTCCTCTTGACTAAATGACTTTCAGCCTTCATCTGTTAATGAGTAGAAATGAATGGGAACACCACGATGCTGCTAAGTGTTCTGTCAGCAATCCTTGGTTTCAGTAGGGCTGATTGGGCTGGTTTATCTTCTGAGTTGTGACACTTCTCTTGCTTAAATGGAAAATTTAAATGGATGTGCAATGTGAATAACAAGTCTGAAACCCAGGGAACCACGATATAACCAAATTATATGTTCTGATTGATTTTTCAAAATTAAAGAAAAGTTTATCAACCTCAAAATCAGACAAAAGTAACAGTTTGTGCAACAGACACGGTGTAGGTTTGATGTGGATTAGCATATTATTAACAGGTAATTAACACTCATCGCTGACTTTCTTTACTCGCTCATTCCTATTCAGTGTTACTCAACGCTGGAGTCTTTTCCATTCTATCACAGCAAGAGAACAGACAGACTCACACATAAAATGCTTTTCACATGCAAGTGTTTAGAAGGAGGTAGGAAATTAGAGCATCTGGATGAAACTCAATTAGACATGCAGAGAATGTGAAAACTCCCTTAAGAAAGGATTTATCCAAAACCTTCACATGGTGCTATCGTTTGCGCAGAGACTCGTATAACAGTTTTTTTTTTAAATCTGAAATTCATGACCAATTATTTTGGCCAAACATCACTGTCAGTTGGAACAGCAGGAGGTATAGTGGAGGCAGTAGGTGGCAAGATTCCCACAACTGTCCCCCATACTTTGCCCAGCTGAATTAGCACAGTTAGTGGCCATTTAGGAGATGACACATGTCAGCTGTACAATCTGGGCCCACAAACCATCACTCAAAAGATGGTGCAGCTCAGTGATGAAGGTCTCATCCATGTGGAAAACAAGATGGCACTTGGCATCTGTTAAACTCAGCACATGCAGTTTGTCAGCACCTACTTTGACCAAGATGGTTTACACACATTTTAACCATTGCTGTGACTGCAATGTGTTACTCAGTGGGCTGTTTATAGCAATGATGCATTTTTACCAGTCGTATCTAAAAGAAAATTGGCAAATTTGCACAACAGTGAACTGTAATAAGAATCAAATGTCATATTTTACGTGGAAAAGCTACATTTATTGCCTTTATTGATATTTAACAACATGTTTTCTCCAAACCTGGGTATTACCTAAGAAATAAAAATATTTATAGTGTAAATAATAAATGTAAATATACTTTCAATAAGGGGTGGCAGTGGCTCAGCGGTAGAGCAGGTCATGAGTGACTAACGGACTAACTAGAGTGTGCTTCTAATTTCGCTTAGGGTATCACTATATAAACAAATACTTTAAATATCACGACTGTTCTATTTTAACAATAAAAGCAGAAAAATATCCTCCATTAGAATTACTCTTGCATTTCGATTGATGGTCCCTTCTGAATTAAGAAAATAAATTGGATATGTGTTTAATTATGTAAATCAGGTTACTGCATCGTGAATTTTGTACAGGCAGCCATTCATAATTGTGTTCACATCAAACACAATTCTATTGAAAAGCAGTTGCAGCAGAGGTTTGATCTGTATTTACCGGAAGTCATCAGATAAATTACTCTTTCTGAATTACAGTAGAAATATTATTGCACTGTACCAGCTGTGTTAGAAGTCACTGGGCGGGAAAGTCCATCACACTTGGTCTCACAAAGGAAATCATCAATAGAAGGACTTAGAAGCGGGCGGCTCTCTTGTTGCTCACTCACCAGCTGTAAGAACAAGCAGAAAAAAGAGTGATAAGTCAAAAAATATGTTCCAATATCCACTTTTATAAGTGAGCCTTTTACTCTGATTACATTTAAGAAAGATAATCTTGTTACTATAGTGCATCTACTGAGAAAAACTTAGAGAAACACAGGATGTGTCCAAAAATAATTGCTTAGCCATTATTGTTTATCTCACTATCCAAACTATGAAAATGGTAATCGCTCTGCTCGTGATGAATTTGTAGGCCTGCCAGTGCAGCTGCAGAATAGTTCATTTCCTGTATATTATTGACACCCTGAAGCCTTGGCCCTCCATGTGCAGTTGGCTGTAATGCATCAGCCAATGTTCCATGGATTGGAGGTGTAAACAGTTTTTTCTTCCAAGAGCGGGGGTAAGCTTCAACTGCTGTTGTCGGCCCATGCAGCATGTTTCTAGTACTGGTGGCAAGAAAATGTGACATTTGCTATTGTTGCACTCCAGGCTGTGCCCGCAAGCTGAATAATGAAGGGTGCTAACCGTTTAATTACCACTCAAGAATGTACTGTACACAGCCAGCAATATCCTTGATATCATTATTCTAAAAATAAATACGTAGAAAAATACTGAAGTGGAAATACTTCTTTTTGCCTGAGGTTGCACAACTGATGCAGAAATTAATATTATTTTTATTACTATTATTGTTGCTGTCAACCTAACTTTAATGATATGGATTACGTGGACACAACTATGGAAATGCTTGCCATTAATAATCAATAATCAGTAAAGTCGATTACATTTACATTTATACTGTACTACATACAATTTCCAAAATCTGTCTCTTTTCAGATGACCATGATATTGAATCATCACCTCACTGGAATCACTTAAAACAGTTAAAACAGTTTTTTATAGAATAGAATAGAAAGCCTTTATTGTCACCATACATAGTACAATGAGATTTTGGGCAGCTCCTTGCAGTGCAATAATTTAACAAAGTAAATTACAGTAATGACAAGTATTGATAAGTATCTGATTACAGTATTGATAAGTACATTAATCTGTGTACCAGTATTATTTATCTCTCGTTCTAACAAAATATCCATCCATCCATCCATCCATCCATCCAACTTACAGAGCTCTGCGATTGCCAGGGAGTATCCCATTCTGTGTGCATATTTATATGCATATTGCTCTGTTTATACTATGTTTATACATGGTATCACCAATGTTAAGGTACTAGATTGAGAAGAAAAACAATCCTTAATCACAACCTCAAGTTTTTATTGGGTTGCATTACAGTGTGTGAGTTATTGAAGGATGATAATGTTCGTCCTTTGCAGGGAAGGATGACCGTGGCTTCGGGTACAATTGGATGTTATGTTTCTGATGAAGGCTTATCAGCCAGTCCAATCCTACTATCAGCCACACACACACACACTGAAATGTGTGACAGGGTGTTGTTGGGGGGTGTCACGCAGAGAGATGGTGTTTGCTTTCGTGAAACTTAAGCACCCTCCATGTCGCCCCTCTGGAGCACTTCTGTCAGTCAGCTTAATAAGCTTTACTGGAAGACTGTTTGGAGTTGCATTTAAATGTAGCCGCAAGAGGGCACAAGCCAGTGTCTTATTGTGCCGGTCCCAACCCAGGATAAATACAGAGGGTTGTGTCAGGAAGGGTATCCGTCGTAAAACTTTTGCCATTGATAGGTATCTAATTACAGTATTGATAAGTCATAAATATGCGAATCAAACCTATGACTTCCAAACCGGATCGGTTGAGGCCCTGGTTAACAATGGCCGCCGGGTGCTGTTCACCTACAGGGTGCCGGTGGAAATTGGACTACTGTTGGTCGAAGTAAGAGAGGAGGAAAGTATGTTCGTAGGAAGAGAGAAACGAGAAACGCCAAGAGTATAGGACTGAGAGTAGGGACATTGAATGTTGGAACTATGACAGGAAAAGGTAGAGAGTTGGTTGACATGATGCAGAGGAGGGAGGTAGACATACTGTGTGTCTAGGAGACCAGGTGGAAAGGTAGAAAGGCTAGAAATTTAGGAGCAGGGTTCAAGTTGTTCTATCATGGTGTAGATGGGAAGAGAAATGGAGTAGGAGTTATCTTGAAGGAGGAATTTGTTATGAATGTCCTGGAGGTAAAAAGAGTGTCAGATAGAGTGATGAGTCTGAAGCTAGAAATCAAAGGTGTGATGTTCAACGTTGTCAGTGGGTATGCTCCACGGGTAGGATGTGAGCTGGAGGAGAAGGAGAAATTCTGGTTGGACTTTGATGAAGTGATGCACAGCATACCTAGAAGTGAGAGAGTTGTCATTGGCGCAGACTTCAATGGACATGTTGGTGCAGGAAACAGAGGTGATGTGGAGGTGATGGGCAGGTTTGGTATCCAGGAGAGGAACGCAGAAGGACAGATGGTAGCTGACTTTGCAAAAAGGATGGAAATGGCTGTAGTGAATACTTTCTTCCAAAAGAGGCAGGAACATAGGGTGACCTATAAGAGTGGTGGTAGGAGCACACAGGTAGACTCCATCTTGTGTAGACGGTGTAATCTGAAGGAGATCATTGATTGCAAAGTACTGGTAGCCGAGAGTGTAGCCAAACAGCATAGGATGGTGGTGTGCAGGAAGACTCTGGTGTGAGGAAGATGAAGAGGACAAAGGCAGAGGACGAAATGGTGGAAGCTGAAAAGGGAAAAGTGTTGCATGACTTTCCTTATCTCCTTAGGAAAAGACACGAGACAGAGCTTGAGGTGCAGAGATGAAGATGCTGAGGTTCTCTCTGGGAGTGACCAGGATGGATAGGATCAGGAATGAGTACATCAGAGGGACAGCACATGTTAGAGGTTTTGGAGATAAAGTCAGAGAGGCCAGACTGAGATGGTTCGGACATGTCCAGAGGGGAGATAGTGAATATATTGGTAAAAGGATGCTGAGTTTTGAACTGCCAGGCAGCTCTGTATTTCATGTCCATTTATCATTAACAAACAAAATAATTGAGAACACTGTATCCCACATATTAATGTGGGATACAGTTTGGGTCAAACCTGAGCCCTCCTGCTAAATGTAATGAGGGTTGAGCCAGACAGACATGATGACATGATTGTGTTATTATGAATGAAGCTTCACAAATTTAAACACTGCTTTGTTGCCAGTGATATCTAGTAGAGAGATAGTTGAAATGAGAAGATGATGCCTACTTTGGTTTAAGATTTCATATCTCCTGCATAAAAGAGGGAAACATGAACTTTTGCAGAGGACAGAAATCTTTGGAAAATAAAAGAAGTGTATAAGTTATATCCAGGAGAAGGGGTCATTATTTGTGGATTATGAGTTTGTGCTACACTGTAAAAATGCTGACCCGGCGCAGGTAATTAGAGTTTTTGCAGTTCTGGAGTCAAAATAAAGCTTTGGTTCAAAGGAAGTCTCACAGTGTGAAGTAACCTGATTACATCCTCTGCTGCTGCCAACCCATGCATTTCCCCCTAATTTTGGACAACAGCGACAAATCACAGGATGGGAATACATAGAGGCTGTTTTTAAGGTCACATTTATTCAGTGATAAATACTTGTTAAGGAAAGGGTAAATGAGTATGAGTGAACCTGAGCTATCCTTGGCTACCTTACGCTGGTGTTGTGAGAGGTTAAGTCCACCTTTACTCAGGGCTACAAAAAACATGAATAAGCTACTCACCCATTGGACTTTAAAGAAGAATTGATTAATCTAAAAAACCTGATGCTGCCTTAATTTAGATGATTTTCATTAATCTTTAATTAAAAACTACTGAATAAATTTACATTTTCTGGAAATATTAAAATTGATAGACTCAGTCTGAGAGAGAAAACTGGTTGTGATTCATCAAACAAAAATAGCAACATCCATCCACCCTGCTTTTATTATTTACCACATCAAAACACTTTTCCCTTTTACCTTGTCTGGGTTTGTAGTCAGTGGGAAAATTATATGATGTCTCTGTCAGGCTTTGTCAACAGTACTAACAAAATGAGCTTTCTTTATTTTAAGATTATTTTTTTCTCACAATATAGATCTGGTTAATTCATATATTTCAACTACCTGCATCAAACTTAATTCTGTTCACTTCGGGCTCTGGAATAATATTAATTTCAATTTCAGTTTTAATTTAGATAGCTATCAATGGCAATGTAATGAGATAAAGGTATGAAGTAAAGGCTTAACTATATCTTTATCTACACATCTATACACACAATTTTATATATATACACACACACACACACACAACATATATCTATACACACACACCATATATAGTATATATATCTATCTATCTATCTATCTATCTATATATATATCTATATATATCTATCTATATCTATCTATCTATCTATCTATCTATCTATCTATCTATCTATCTATCTATCTATCTATCTATCTATCTATCTATCTATCTATCTATCTATCTATCTATCTATCTATCTATCTATCTATCTATCTATCTATCTATCTATCTATCTATCTATCTATATATACATATATATATATGGTGTGTGTGTGTGTGTGTGTGTGTGTGTGTGTGACACACTTTTCTTTTTCAAATACATTTCTGATTTTTGACAAATCAATCAACAAATCAAATGTTGCTCATCACTCTATATAAACACCAGCTTTGCTGTGTCAATGAGAGAACTGGAGGAGAAAAAATCTTTGAAAATGTAAATGATATTCATAAATGCATACGTTCACAGTAAAGCTGCAAATGAGAAGTGAAGAAACATCTGAGAGAATGACATTTTTTTGAGGCCTGAAAAGTATCTGTGGCATCCAAGCCTTACTGTCTGCATAAAACACACATCTCCAGATATATTCCTCTGTTGTCTGTGTAGAAGTTCTGCTGATAAATGTTTCTCGATTCATCCACCTGGTTTATTTAGCAAATGTGTCAAGCCAGCTTTCCCTAAAAGTAGTTATTTTTCATACTAATACTGGGAACATTCGTGTAGTATAAAGTATATGTATGCTATATCATTATTATATAATATGCTATGTTATTATGTATTCTATATTTAGTTATATTTGAAGTGAGAATATTATAATTAAAAATACTCAAAGAGTTTTAGAAAATAATGTGATGTACTAAATATTATTATTATTATTATTATTATTAATAATAATAATATCTATACACACAATATATATGTATATATGTATGTATATATATTATATATACAGTGTATATATAATTTTATTATTTTTATTATTATTATTAATATTGTGGGGAATATCCTTGCTTTTGCTCAGGACAACCAAGTCGACAATCAGGGTTTCAGTGAAATATAACCACAGATGTTGAATGGAGTACTACAACATTTGGTTTAAACATTCACTTCTCATGTATCTTCCAACTCATCATCATTTTCTGAATGATTTCAATTTAATACTACAAGTACTAGCATGGCAATATCTTTTTCATGATATGTTGGGAAATGCATTTCACAATGACACGTTTCCATTGTCATTATAAGCCTATTAGAAAAATGATGCTAGCAATTAGTATAATCACCCTCTGTGGGTAGTGTCTCAGGGATTTTATCGTCTTTTTGAATGAATTATATTTGCTGTCGGTCTCATCTACTAAGACAGAAACTGTTTATTTATTCCACTGGCTTTCAAGTGACAGATAAGTGGTGACTATAGAATGAGGATGTGGTTGTTCACCTCTGTGTGCCATGCGAAAGATGGCACTGCTCTGTAGACTATGATTATTGTTGATTTGTTTAAAATCACTGCATGATTGTTATTGGGGCCAATTTTAAAGAATGGGTTTGAGGCAAATACTCCCTTGTTTGTTCCACTTTGAGTAATCCAAAAAATAGCGACAGGAGGTCAGCCACATTATCTGTGGAAATGCATCAGGTACTTTCGGCGCAGGATACATTCACATCCCAGTTATAGGTTTACTTCTAACCCAAGAGAGGAGCTCTCTGCAATGCTTGCCTATTATTCTCACTATGAGGAGTTTCCATATTCCCTTGATGCTATTCTTCCCCTCCTCTGCTCCCCCCTGTATTACACCTTTTTTCTCCTCTCGAATGCAAAACACCTCATCTCTTTGTTTACAACTACTTTAAGGAGTCATCTAGAAAATCATGCCACAGAAAACTTCCGCTTATCATGCCACTTGGGCTTGAATCCAGGAGATGTCTCACATGTTGCTGTTATGGGAGCTGTCTACCACATAATCTTGTCAGAACTTTGAAGAAGGGGAGGTTGAGGTGAGGACAGGAGGAAGAGACAACTGAAAAGACTCCATGAAGGGAACAATGGATAAAAAATGAGCTTATAACATACAATAGTAAAAAGTAAATAACGATAAAACCCTTAGGCTACGTTTTAAGGGACTGCCTTAAACATAATTACAGCCAACATTTTTCAGAATATTTGCTCCACATCTAGAATATGCTGACACTGGGAATGATGTCACAATTTTTTTAATGCTACACTTTTTTTCCTTGATTCTGATATATTTTTCATATCTGCAAAATGCTCCAGGCTGTTCACTTATTACAGTTGTTTTCATGCTGTTTTGTTGGAAATAAACCACTCTTGTTGTCAGATGGATATTTTATGAGTTACCATAACACTTTTGAATGATCTGCCCCTATGTTTATAATTGAGAATTAAATAATTAAAGAGGGTAGCTAAGAAAAAATGTTCCTCTATATGAGACAATTATTATGTAATATTATCTAATATTCAGCAATCTCCAAAAAGCAGTGGTTCATCTCTCTAATTTCCATCTTCCTCGCTTTGTGTGTGTCATTCGGCTCCCAGTTTATTGACTCACAAAGAAGATGCAAGTGTTTTAAAGCATGTAATGGGTATGTTTTAATCAAAAAAGGCTATAAATAATATTTTAAATTTACTTTTCATCAAATCCTCTCAAACTGGAAGGAATAGTTAATTTGCCTTGGCTATTTTAGGGATGGATTAATAGATGCGATGTCAGCACATACATTTCTTGCTTGCTGGTTGAATGTGATTAGACGATTACTGCTAGTTGTAGCAGTTTTGTAGACAATTTATCAAAATAGCAATATGAGTGCATGTAGCTTAGCAAGAGTTCCAAAATATTAAGTTTGGTGTATTTTATTTATGGCAGATTTAATAATATAAAAAAGATATTTCTATACATTTCCATTTCAAACAAAATAATGCTGTGTTTGTTGGCAGTATTACTTATATATGCATGATGGTGCCTGGCTAATACATGCAGAGAATATCTTATTATGTTGAGTGGTTCATCTTCAGTTGTGTTGATGGTGAATGAATTATTGTTGCATAATGATAACATAAAACACTTGGAGCAATTCCCATGAACACGACCATTTTTCCTGGAAAAATGCGTTGCTGACATAAAAAAGATGACAAAATGTTTCAATTGCTGTTGTGCTGCAAGAGTCACAACGTAATAACACAGATATGTATTCTACATGGGTGTATTTTCAATCTGTCAATGCCTTCGTTCATAATAATAATGGATTTGATTTATATAGCACTTTTCTAGACACTGAAAGTGCTGCACAGTGGATCCATTATTTATTCACTCATTCATAGCTGATGGTAAACTACGTACATGTGTCACCACTGATGCCCTCCAGGAGACTGATGGAAACTTGCCATTGGCCTCTGACTACCAGCGGAACATTCACACACATTCACACACCAGTGAGTCCCTGGTGGGAGTGGGATTCAAACTGCCACTCCTACGATCATTGGACAACCTGCTCTACCACCTGAGCCACTGCCGCCCTTTGAGGGATCAATACATTGACATTTGTTTTTGGTAAAAGGTCATACAAAAGGTTGCAAAAAGGTAAGATATGACAGCCTTTTGTCTTCATAATATAGATTTTTGTAGGAAGCAGCATCCTAAGGGAAACCACAATATTCATTCGAAATGTGCACAGATATAAAAGCTTCATCCATAATGTATTTTTTATGACCTGTAAAGGGTTGCAAGGGAATAGAACCTAATCCAACTGACAATGTGAAAGTGCTAGGGTACACCCTTGACAAGGCTGACAGCAAAAGACAGTCATTCACAACCACTTTTAAATCTAAAATTTAGAGTCACAACTTTCCACCACTTATATTACATGTTTTTGTGACGCATAAGTGCCCAAAGGCCACCCACTTCAACAAGGAGAGAACCTGCAACCTCCAAAGACCATAGGTCTCCTGATGGATTTGAGCCCAGTACAGTTTGGATGTAAGGTAGCACGTCAATGTAAAAAATATGTGTAAAAAGATAGTAAATAAATCTTGTCAGTGTAAGAAAACACGCTGAGGCATTATTAAACCCTTTCCTCTTGAGAGGCAGCATTATCTTTTCCGTATGACAGCTTATCAAACCCGACACTCTATTAGGAAGTCAGACCAGTTTAGAACATGCTGCCAATCATTAAAACACACACGTCAGAGGACACACACGGTACCATATCACGCATGCATGCACACACACAGACACACCTACACATCTACACACACACACATACACACACACACACACTGCACATAAGGTAATCAGTCACAGAGCAAGGATCTCACTGGCGTCTGGAGTGTTGTCTATTAGATTACACTTAACGAGGAAAGAAGTGCACATTTTATCCTAATCTGGGGAATGCATTCTTGTCCTGTTTGTGTTGAGGACTGGCTGCTCATGAGGCATAAATGTTCATGAGGATGTTTTTACTGACCTGATCAGTAAAAGGAGACAAATTGCACATGAACCTCTGGTTTATCCCACACAGATAACACATAGAAAGTTTCTTAAAGACATTTCACCTCTCATCGAAGAGGCTTCTTCAGTTCTAGTGGTGTTGGTCTTGTCTCAGCTTCTAAACCATGTGAGGTGTGGTCTGTACTATTCATATTACAACGACCGTTGCCAAGACCCGTTGCCTCATAGCAAGGTAAGCAGAGTGCCAGGAAGTGTCAATGGGGGTCATTGAATTGCAAATTTCACAGACGTCATAATGGTGGTCATTAGCAGGAAGTACTTCACATGAGTTAATGTGCTCAGTAGTTCTTTTGGGGAGTTTTGATAGGACCTAATTGTAAATATGCAAAAAATGATGTCGCAGACAATATAAAAAATAATGTGTTGTTGGAGCCAGTTGAAGTTGCTCTGAAAAAAATTAGTCAATTTTTGCGTAAGTATATTGAAATGGTAGGAGTGTTTTATACCCCATGGAAAAGCAGCAAATGAATGATTGTTGCACATGATAGATACAGTCAAGGTTTAAGGAGTCAGTTACTAGACAGTGAGGGTCAACTAGTGGAGAGTCAGTTTTGCTGCTATAGACCAACATAGGAGAACGCTTAACTTGGAGGCAAGGGGGCGAGGGAACAGGTATGGGAGTGTGGGGAAGGCTGAAATGGTTCTGCCCACCTTGGTAGTCACTGTGAGGAGGGGCTTCCCTTCTGATGACGCCTTACTTGGTATCTCCTTCAGGACCATGGCAACAGTCTTATCTGCAGCCCTAGAGTCTTTCCCCTACAACAGTGAAATCAACAATGACTTATGTCAGGACAGTTGGACAATTCATTTATTTTGCCCCCATCTAGGGCATCTTACAGAAGAGACTTTATGTTATGGTGATGGCGGTACTGTGTGCATCTGTCTACAGTAACACATTATTGACTACAGACATTTCCACAAGATTATGGCAATGAAAAGAGGGCCACTGCACAGTGTTGAGGGTTGATTGTAGACAGTGATGAGTATGGTTGTCCAAAACAGAGTTTATCCAGTACATATGATGAGAGGACGTCATTATATAGACCATATATTTTACTACAAATATGCAAAGTGTATGAATATTCATGTCTGCTACCCAGCCGGCAGTTATAATTAGCGTGTGTTATTATGATTGTGATGATTCTTAAGATAAATTACATGTTGGAATAATGACATAAGAATTACCAAATAACACCTCAAGACAAACAAGGGAAGAGGGAATGTCTGAAGAAAATCTTCTGAGATTATTTCTTATTTCAGGATTTTTCCTTTCAGGGAGAGCTCGTGGTCTGGTCTGTGTTTTCTGTTAAGTCTAATGTGTAGCATTTTTAATACTTGTCTGTCTCTGTCCACTGACTTGCAGGCGGCTTTAACCAGCTGGGAAATACAGTAATGTGTGCTAGAAAGTCATGTCTTGTAGAAAATAAATAAAAATGAAATGAAAATGTCAACCAAACTCTGCACAGCACCCAAAGTTTTTAACTGTTACTACTTTTTACCAGTCATCTTATCAACAACCATACCTCCTGTTACATTTATTTATTGTTCTAACAATAGAGAGTTGGTTTTCAGCCCACATAGCAGTTCTGGGCTCAAGGCCACACAAGCTGCACCTTTGTCAAAAAGTGGGATTTTATTAGAGATTTTAGTGAGTTGAAAATCTCTCTCTCTCTCTCTCTTTCTCTCTCTCTCTCTCTCTCTTTCTCTCTCGTTATGTGTCAAAAAGTGAAAGGATAAGCTTGAATCCAGACTGGATCTCTATATTCCAATGTCCCCTCCAATTCATACATATAATTTGTCCTGCCATCCATCGAACAACCAAAGCCTCACAAGGGAAAAAATCTGTGCAGAGCTTGACCGGTAATTGGCAAGTTGACATTACATAACTGTTAAAGTCATTATGTAAGAGGTAGGATTGATCACCCCAGCACACTGTTGTCAGTTTCACTTTGAGTTTATAGCAAAGGCTGGACAACAGTCACCACCTACTTTCCATCAGAAGTTCATTCACATTTTCTCCAAAGCAAGAAATCATCATGTACTGTAGACTATTTGTTATTTGAGACACCCAGCAGTTCATCTCAGACAAGAGCTAAAACTGAATCATCACAATCTGCTGAACATGAAAAAACATGTTATGCTGAGATTGTGTTGTTAGACACCAGAATCCTTTCACCTGCATCTTACTGAGCTTTTAACAACTCCTTTCACCAGAAAACCGAATTGGGCTTTTTTTCAGCTTGTTTTTCTCCTCTGATCATGCAATAGAATGCATGTGCATGGCCTTGAGGGGGAAATTTCTCCAAAGCATAATGTTCCCAATAAAATCCTATAAACCATTACTCTAGCTTACCCTCATTCAGTGTAAATGAAAGGCACCCACCGCCATGACAATGTCAGTAGTTAGGGGGCATTCATTTAGCCTAATATGATTCAGAAAAGCTTCAGCCATCCCTTTGCTTATGAGATGATGAAATATGAAAAGTACTAAATGCTCTATCACAGGCACGTGTGCAGGTACTGTATAGACAACAATGTCATGGATATTGTTCACCAGGCATGCAATCAGTTTGCATTGGTTAACATTTTTGGCTGGATGACTGCAGTGTTTTGTGTAGATGTTTTCTCAAATAGCTCCTTCTTCTCCAGAAATAAGAATACACTTGTTAACACACAGCAGTGTGGAAGGAAATAGATATCTCATAGCTGTAATCTCTTACGTTATTTCATAACAAACATGCCTTTCTGAAGACTTGACAAGAAAATGACAAGAGGATAACTATTTTTTGAAAGTCGATAAAACAAAAGTGCTTGTTTAAGAGTGCATGCTGCAAGTGTAGAACTATAAAATCTAGTCTGAGACTATATGACTTCAGTGCCAAAATTGAGTCAAACATAAATCAGATATTGCCATCAAATTTTCCTAATACAGCAGATTTAGCTGTTCTTACAGATATAATGAAAAATCTAATTATCCACAGCTGATGGAATTAACTCCAACATCATGTTAACAGTTTAATCAAGTTTGTAGTTGCAGCTATTGCCAGAGAACATTCATGTCAAAATGCTTCTCTCAAGACAATCCATTTACAGTAGAATATTCTAGCACATTAATTCCCTTTAACCAATACATTTGCTGGTACTACACAAGCAGTCTCATTGGGAATTCTGTATCAGACATTTCAAAGCAAAGTTAAAACCAGAAGATGCAGTATTTTTCTACAGCAATTATTAAGATATTCTATTTTAATAAAAGAAATGTTATCAATGCACAAAATGACAATTTCTTGCTGCTTTCATTAAACTTATTGTGTTATACAATGTAATGTGTTATATACATGACAACATTAATTGAAATAGTTAACTATTTATGACCACTTGGCGTCATAATTTCTGAGTAGCCGTCTCTTCTCGTCTCCCAACCCCATTTTTCAGTGACAAAGAAGTCAAAACTCTGAGCCCAGCCCAGAGAGACCAACTCCTGCACAAAGTGGGCTTACTGATATTACATGGTTGTTAACAGAATGTGATGTCAGACTGCATAATCACCTTTAATTAACAATTCAAGTTAAAATTATTGTTATATAACACCTGCTCATATTAACATGGAAAGTCACCAAATCTTCCTGGCCATAAATTGATTCTTTCCAACATTTCTATAGCCTGTTTGAATATACCCATTTGCTTCATTTGATCACTGTCTCTTTTACTTGTAATAAATTGTATTTGCTATTCTCACAAGATGTTTTTCCAGTGCTCTTCCTCTACCAAAAACAAATCAATGGATCATAGTAAAATGATACCAATTGACCAACTTTTTGGAAATTTCACTTTACACTCCTGATGGAATGTGGTTCCCTAACAATGAGGTTTAGAACAAGATACAACAACCTACTTATTTCCCCAACATAATGTTTCAGTCATGCCACAAACATCACTAAATAAATTTAATACATGACCGAAAAACTATGATGGAAGTGAGTCCTAGCTTGAATTCAACATTTAATTAATAATAACAAATAGACTGAGAATAACTCTGAGAAAAGAATTCTGACGGTTTCCACTGAATGTAAAACAATATACTGTATTCTTTTTTTTTTGTGTACTTTTCTGATTTTAAAGTTGGAGTTAGTATTTGTCAACACAATGATAATGCCCTCAGATCAGGCTAAATGAAATTTCAGGCAGTTTGTTTTAAGTTGACATGTTTTAATATTTAGAAAATGTGTTTTGTGTATTTTGTATTATATACCTACATTTTAAAAGTTACAATTCTTTTTTATTGTACACAAGATACATGACATACTGAAAAATATACATACTTATCTTTGCCTTTTCCCAAAGCTATAGAGTGTATGACACACAAGGAATTAACCTGTGCAGTATATCGATCTAACTGAATAAGGAACTGTGCATGTATGCTGTACATATACCTGACCTTCCTGGATCTTTTAGCTAAAAATTATTTGATCCGCCCCGGCTCCAGGACAAAGGAATTCTTATTCAATGTTTTGTCAATGTCTGTAAATGATGTAATTAATAGTGGATTGAAGTTTTGTGGGAACATAAAGGAAACATTTAACAAAATGAGAGCTGAAAAATATCCAAATGTTTCATAGTTATGGAAAAAGTCCAGTACATTTCACAAGGGAATCCCCTCTGCTCAAATTCAAGGCACTTCCTATGGATCTATTTTAAAGCATTGCACATATAGTTCCAAACAGAAAACTAGCCTTCTACATCTTGTGCTTTTACTCAGTTGCAGAAAATATTAGCTTAAAAAAAGGAATATATATTATATATGTTAATTTGCTCTCTCAATGTAGCCGCAAGAGGGCACAAGCCAGTGTCTTATTGTGCCGGTCCCAAGCCCGGATAAATACAGAGGGTTGCGTCAGGAAGGGCATCCGGCGTAAAACTTTTGCCAAATCAAAGATGCGAATCAAACATATGACTTCCATACCGGATCGGTCGAGGCCCGGGTTAACAACGACCGCCATCGGCGCTGTTGACCTACAGGGTGCCGGTGGAAATTGGATTACTGTTGGTCGAAGAAGGAGAGGAGGAAAGTGCGTTCGCACGAAGAAAGAGAAGAGGAGCGCCAAGAGTATAGGACTAAGAGTAGGGACGTTGAATGTTGGAACTATGACAGGAAAAGGTAGAGAGTTGGTCGACATGATGCAGAGGAGGAAGGTAGACATACTGTGTGTCCAGGAGACCAGGTGGAAAGGTAGCAAGGCTAGAAGTTTAGGAGCAGGGTTCAAGTTGTTCTATCATGGTGTAGATAGAAAGAGAAATGGAGTAGGAGTTATCTTGAAGGAGGAGTTTGTTAGGAATGTCCTGGAGGTAAAAAGAGTGTCGGATAGAGTGATGAGTCTGAAGCTAGAAATAGAAGGTGTGATGTTCAATGTTGTTAGTGGGTATGCTCCACAGGTAGGATGTGAGCTGGAGGAGAAGGAGAAATTCTGGTTGGACTTTGATGAAGTGATGCACAGCATACCTAGAAGTGAGAGAGTTGTCATCGGTGCAGACTTCAATGGACATGTTGGTGCAGGTAACAGAGGTGATGAGGAAGTGATGGCCAGGTTTGGTATCCAGGAGAGGAATGCAGAAGGACAGATGGTAGTTGACTTTGCAAAAAGGATGGAAATGGCTGTAGTGAATACTTTCTTCCAGAAGAGGCAGGAACATAGGGTGACCTATAAGAGTGGTGGTAGGAGCACACAGGTAGACTACATCTTGTGTAGACGATGTAACCTGAAGGAGATCAGTGACTGCAAAGTACTGGTAGGCGAGAGTGTAGCCAAACAGCATAGGATGGTGGTGTGTAGGATGACTCTGGTGGTGAGGAAGATGAAGAGGACAAAGACAGAGCAGAAGACGAAATGGTGGAAGCTAAAAAAGGAAGAGTGTTGCATGACCTTTAGGAAGGAGTTAAGACAGGCTCTGGGTGGTCAGGAGGTGCTTCCAGATGACTGGACAACTACAGCTAATGTGATCAGGGAGACAGGTAGGAGAGTATTTGGTGTGTCATCTGGAAGGAAAGTAGACAAGGAGACTTGGTGGTGGAATGAGGAGGTACAGGAGTGTATACAAAGAAAGAGGTTAGCTAAGAAGAAGTGGGACACTGAGAGGACTGAGGAGAGTAGACAGGAGTACAGGGAGATGCAGCGTAAGGTGAAGGTAGAGGTAGCAAAGGCCAAACAAGAAGCTTATGATGACTTGTATGCTAGGTTGGACAGTAAGGAGGGAGAGACTGATCTATACAGGCTGGCAAGACAGAGAGATAGAGATGGGAAGGACGTGCAGCAGGTTAGGGTGATTAAGGATAGGGATGGAAGTCTATTGACAGGTGCCAGCAGTGTGATGGGAAGATGGAAAGAGTACTTTGAAGAGTTGATGAACGTGGAAAATGAGAGAGAACAAAGACTAGAAGAGGTGACTGTTGTGGACCAGGATGTAGCAAAGATTAGCCAGGATGAAGTGAGGAGAGCACTGAAGAGGATGAAGAGTGGAAAGGCAGTCGGTCCTGATGATATACCTGTAGAGGTTTGGAAGTGTCTAGGAGAGGTGGCAGTAGAGTTTCTGACTGGGTTGTTCAACGGGATCTTAGATAGTGAGAAGATGCCTGAGGAGTGGAGGAGAAGTGTGCTGGTGCCCATTTTTAAGAACAAGGGAGATGTGCAGAGTTGTGGCAACTACAGAGGAATAAAGCTGATGAGCCATACAATGAAGTTATGGGAAAGAGTAGTGGAAGCTAGACTAAGGGCAGAAGTGAGCATTTGTGAGCAGCAGTATGGTTTCATGCCAAAAAAGAGTACTACAGATGCAGTATTTGCTTTGAGGATGTTGATAGAGAAGTACAGAGAAGGCCAGAGGGAGCTGCATTGTGTTTTTGTAGATCTGGAGAAAGCTTATGACAGGGTGCCCAGAGAGGAACTGTGGTATTGTATGAGGAAGTCTGGAGTGGCAGAGAAGTATGTTAGAGCGGTGCAGGACATGTATGAGGACTGTAAGACAGTGGTGAGGTGTGCTGTAGGTGTGACAGAGGAGTTCAAGGTGGAGGTGGGACTGCATCAGGGATCAGCTCTGAGCCCCTTCTTGTTCGCTATGGTGATGGACAGGCTGACAGACGAGGTTAGACAGGAATCTCCATGGACTATGATGTTTGCAGATGACATTGTGATCTGCAGTGAGAGTAGGGACGAGGTGGAGGAGAAGCTAGAGAGGTGGAGGTTTGTCCTGGAAAGGAGAGGGATGAAGGTTAGCCGCAGTAAGACAGAGTACATGTGTGTGAATGAGAGGGACCCAAGTGGAAGAGTGAGGTTACAGGGAGAAGAGATCAAGAAGGTGGAGGATTTTAAGTACTTGGGGTCAACAGTCCAGAGCAATGGAGAGTGGGGAAAAGAGGTGAAGAAGCGTGTCCAGGCAGGATGGAATGGGTGGAGAAAAGTGTCAGGTGTGATGTGTGATCGAAGAGTTTCAGCTAAAATGAAAGGAAAGGTGTACAAAACTGTGGTGAGACCAGCGATGTTGTTTGGTCTAGAGACAGTGTCACTGAGGAAAAGACAGGAGGCAGAGCTGGAGGTAGCAGAGATGAAGATGCTGAGGTTCTCTCTGGGAGTGACCAGGAAGGATAGGATCAGGAATGAGTACATCAGAGGGACAGCACATGTTAGAGGTTTTGGAGATAAAGTCAGAGAGGCCAGACTGAGATGGTTTGGACATGTCCAGAGGAGAGATAGTGAATATATTGGTAGAAGGATGCTGAGTTTTGAACTGCCAGGCAGGAGGCCTAGAGGAAGACCAAAGAGGAGGTTTATGGATGTAGTGAAAGAGGACATGAAGGTAGTTGGTGTGAGAGAAGAGGATGCAAAGGACAGGGTTAGATGGAGGCGGTTGATTCGCTGTGGCGACCCCTGAAGGGAAAAGCCAAAAAGGAAAAGAAGAAGAAGAATTTGCTCTCTCATATAATATTAAAATAGGAAATAGCATTGATTCCTCATTTAACTACATTGACAGAACCTCGAGGACAAACTGTTTACAAGGTTGGTCTCACGTCACAGTATCAGCTGGCTGTAATAATGCAACATAGATTTTAATGTGTCTACTGGCACTCCTGGCAACTTCTAGCGTCTCCCAACGTGCCTGATTCAGTGTTTGCTTCTTAGTTGGGAAGCTTCTGTCCAGATGGACAATTTATCACAGTCAAAGATCAGCATACACTCTGAGTAGTACAACATTGGCTGCAGTGAGCTGCTATTCAATGGCTTAGAAGAAGAAAGTTGGGCTCAGGATATTGTTTCATTTGATATATTCTAGGGATAAAATTGGAATGTTTAATGTTGTTGTCTTTACAGATAATCTACGATATTATGAAACTTTTAACTTGGAAAAAATGGTCGTTTTTAACTTTCTAATTTTCTAGCAGAGCATTAAATAGCACATATTAAATCTAAGGGATGTGAAATTGTCAAAAAAGGTATGAAATTGGAAAAATATTTGTGCTACACAAATTTATGTTTTTCCAGATCTGTGGCTTCTTTTTAAGCTAATTATTGGGTAATGTTCTCCATTTTCAATCTTTTAAAATATGATTAGACATTCCACACCAGACATTAGGAGAAAGAAGAGTTTATATAAGTACACATGCAAGCAAAAAGAACTTTATAATGAGGTCAACAGAAACAGTCAGATAAGAGTAATTCCATGAGCAAATAAATAATTATGCCCACTCATGTGCATTCACATAAACACAATGAAAGAATGCTTTATGGGACATCTAACGAAAATGGACACACTCTATAGAAGTTAAACCCCAGATACAAATACAAAGTCAGTCACTTTCAGCAGTGTCAACAGTGTTGATCTCATATGTTACTAAAAACCACAACATCGTGCAGTCTTGAAAAATCATTTGAAGAATTCATCACACTTATGGCTGCACTTATTCACTGCCCCAAAATATAATTTTGTAAACAGTGTCACATGAGACAAGACACTTATACATTAAGGATGGAAAATAAAAATAATGTAGAATTAAGGCACCCAGTGCAGTGAAGGAGGAAAGTTATCAATCATGTACAAAGAGCGTATGCCAATTCACATTTCATGAGGATACACTGAGCACCCACTCATTCCAAGGGTGTTTTTTAAAGTGACATTAAGTTGTCATCAGCTGAATAAATATGTCAGAGTAGGAGAAATAATCCGGCTCTCAAAGGCAAAAAATATTTGGCTCAAGATGTAGTTCTGTTTGTGATACAATCTGCCTTTATATTCTTTAATTGCAATTATTCTAATTTGAATATAACTATAAACTTACAAAACAGCATGCAAGATTTATTTCTAACCTCTAATCATTTTTTTGATTCCTTGGTTACTTCACTGTCTCCACAACAAAAGGGCAATGCTGCAGAACTAATTAAAGGCATGGGAAGAAGCAGCAAAGTTGTCTGTTCTTAATTGTCTTTCGTATGTGTTTGATGTTATTGAGCGCAGAATAATGCTGTAGGAAAATATTAGTCACTGCTGCCAGAGGCTATCAGAGGTGGAGTAGGACTTCAATAACATCATTAATATGAAGTTTGGCATTTTAGGAAGAAATCCTGCCAAAAGTTTGATAAGATGACGGATTATAGGAAAAATAACAACGAGGGGAAACAAAAAGCCTAATTCTGTCTTTTGGTAATTTCATTTTACCTCCAGCAGTTGTAAAACTCACAAATTAATTAAACTTTACCAACTGCAGGATTGTCAGTCAGTCAGTTAATCAGTCGGTTCATTTTCATCAAGAAAATAAGTTAGCATTTTCCAATAGTGCCAAACTACTCATTTTAATATACAGGTAGTCCTGAACACAGAAACATTCGACATTCAGAGATACGAAGGCGCGCCGCCATATCCCACCATTTTGTTGCAGTTCCCTCTACTACCACAACCCTCACCGAGCAGCACCACTGCAATGGCGAATCTTCAACACTCAACTCCCCCTCTTGTTTTTGTTTGTTGTCTCTATGATCATCTAAGTGCGTCAGGCTTCGTACCTTGGATACTTTACTGTTTATCATGGATTATAAAGCAAGTGAAGATAGTGGTAGTGGTGACCATCTCTCTGATGACAATACTGCCCCTCACTGACAAGACGAAGAAATGTCCTTTATTGATCCCTCTTGAGGAACTTAATTCTCCACTCTATATATTTTTCTATAGACTTTTTTTCTGACTTGCATAAATGTGTGTCTGGAACAAACACACACACAAAAGACCTGTAGATATTCAGTATTGAACCCGGAACCGTGTTGCTGTGTAGTTACAGGGCTACCCAATGCACCACTGTGCATTGTGCTCATAATAAAAAAAATGAAAAAAAACTGGCCACAAACAATATTTTGTAAAATATAAAGAGTAGGATAATTTTTATCTATTTATTCACCATTATTAATAAAAAATTGTATCTTTAAACACAATCCATTATTAGATTAATGTACAAGAATATTAATCCACTGATTCCCTGTAAATACTGTATGTAGAACTAAGCTCTAACAATCTGGAGAGAGTGCATCAGGAGAGTAGTTGGAAAAAATTAAGTGACACTCTGGGAAAGGCAGACTGCAACGCTTTATAATGGGAGTAGAGAGTGAAAGACTGTCCCTGAGGGGCCACAGCCTGCCACTCCATAGGACTCCTGAGCAAAATGAACTTGGATAGAAATCAATACAGAAGCATCACCGAGCCTAGTATGCTCTAAAGTCTAAGCCCACAAACCAACCTCAGTTCCTACCATTAGGAACCATCACCCTGAGCTGCTGGTCACCATATATTTAGGTGTTATGGAGCAGTACGTGACTGCATGCTGCCATTGTCACAATGACAAATCTGGTAAGGGGCCAGCAGGTCGGAGCAGCACCCGAACCCGGAACCACCCTGCTGTGCTGCGACAGCACTACCCACGATGCCGCCACCAGTCAATCAATCCAGATAAAACCATTTGGACAAGATTCTCCGAGATGCCTGAGCAGCTCAACAGTTGGAGCAACTGATCTGGACCTCATGTTCTTTTGTCTGTTAAATATCTGTTGTATCTATATAGTTTGTGTCATGGTGTATTTCATCCATTCATGCTTAATTCAACATTACAGGATACCATTTGTGAACTAGAACCAAGGCAGTCAGAGACTGCAACAACCCGTGACACCCCTGAATTCAAAATTTTACCTTGACCTACTTTCATAAATCAAAGCACTAGCTTTGATCTAAATAGAATAGAAAGCCTTTATTGTCACCATACATAGTACAATGAAATTTGGGCAACTCCTCACAGCGCGTCTTTTTATCTTTTCCGGTTCCTGAGTATGCAAAAGTTGAAATTTGACCTTGACCTCGTTTTCTAAAGGTCAAGGTCACCATCTCATTTTCATACCCTTTGCTGCCTGAGTAATGTGCTTTTTGTTTCATCTTTCTATCTGCAGCGGTTGCGGAGATATTTGGTGGACAAACGAACGAATGGACAAGCGAATGGATGAACACATGAACACTGACAATTACAATACGTCACCGCTTCTCGGGATGTAAAAATCATATCTTAAGCTCCAACATCCCTGAACTAGTGATGAAGAACATGAGTCACACAGTGGATCTGGTTTTCTGGGTTAAAGAATTACAATTTATGTCATATAAAGACATTTTACCTTTCTTCAGCTTTCAGAGATGATTTCATCAGCAAAGAAATCTGCTCTGAGAGCTTTGTAGTTTGTGATCCGTCCTGAGGCATTGGTTAATATCCACTTTGACTTCGGGAACCAGTACTGAAGCTGAAGCTCCAGGTAATTTCTTGGTGCAGGTGTGGATGAGATTTAATAAGTGACAGCACACATACAAGCAAAACTTAGTTTTATAAAAGCACTAGCAAACATATAGACAAAAAAGCTTTTTATCAGAGTTGAACAGTGGTTTATTTTCATCTGTATTTTAGCCTCAACTGTTAATGATTTTTGATTTATCCTCCCTCCAAAAAACAATAAACCTTATTTTAATTAAAAAAAAACACCCAGTTTTATGTTGTCTCCCTTTTCCCCAATGAGTTGGGTTATAACAAGCTGGCACAGATAAATCTTCACTCCATTGCAAGATCAGCATGTAGAGGCATGTTAGAAAGACGTCAAATAAATATCACATTAACTTAAATTACCCAAGAGAAAACAGTTACAACAGATGGCATCACAGAGGCTGTAGCGCAAACAGTTAATGCAGTAGTGTTAGCCTTCAGCATGCTGATGTTACTCGATTGTTATGAATTTGAAGTTCGAATCATAACATACTTGAAGTTATTTTCTGTTTTTAAGGAATCATGCTACTGTTTGAATGGCGAATAAGAAGCAGTAAATGGAAAAGAAATGATAAGCCCAGTAAGACAGCACTAGTAGAGCAGACTAGTGAAATTCTGACCTTTTTAAAAGCGGTTATGATTAAAAGTGTGAATCTTCCTCAGTGGAAAGATATCACACATTGTGTCTAGTGTAGACAAACACTTGGACCACAGTCTGAACATACACTGTTCTCTGGTGTTGAAAAGCTTGTAACTATGTATTTTTCACGTTTTTGTTAGGTCATATTTGCATTGAATTCTTTAAGAAAAGGGAGTAAATCATTATAAGACCCATATCATAAAAATAAAATGTTCTTCTTCATAATCATTGTGAAGTGACTATTAGAATTCCGTCGTTAGAGGAAAAAGGGTTTTAACAACAAATTCTGGGTGGAGACTATCTATTTCTGAACAGATGAATACATATTGAGGTAGGAGCACTATGAAAGGATGGAAATGTCCTTTTAATTGGAGGTGTGGTGGAGTAAACTTTGTCCCAGTAGTTAAACAAGATAGTAGAGAGATGGTAGGACTGCAGCCTTGATACTTTAATGAGATAAATAATGCAGGTCTTTGGCCTTGGTTCATTTTTATGCTTGAAACATGAATTATTTAACCTTTCAACAGGCCTTCTATATGCTACTGGGAAGCAAATAAAATAGCATAGGATGCAATCAATAAGTTCACATATGAGGCTGGCTGACATGGTACAAGTCTCATTCTATTAATGGTATTTTCACTTCATTTTTCAAAAAGTAATATTCCAAGATCACATATTAAATATTAACCTAGTCATGCCTTCTGATGATATTTAAAATGTAAATCAAGATCATATTATAGAAACTACTAAAATAGAAACTAATTATAGAAACATGATTCTGCTGCCATCATTAATGAGCGATGTTAATCTATAGACTTGAAAAATCAGTAAGGTTATTCATACACACACTGGGGGAAATGTCAACATCACGATACCAGCACATAGTCAGTATCTGCACATCAAAAATGTTGTGACTGATTATTTCTGAATAATGTTTTGACACACACTGGAACACCTTGAATATAAATTCATAATTCATGTCGATGAAAAAAAGTAGTCAGTAATTTCTGCAGAATCTGACATTATTCTTGATCCCTACTTCATATTTTGTAACACATTATCTTTTTCTTTTGCTTAATTTTGCTTCAATTTAATGTCGGGGGCTTAGGGTGCAGAAGATCACTTATCATCTCCTCAACATAGACTGAACATCATTGTGTGTACAGTGTCTGTGTGTGTGTGCGTGTGTAGTCCCCATGGATAGTGTGGGCCCTTTTTGAAACATGAACATGAAACACAGGCTGCTGCTCATAAAACATTGACGATGGATCACAGAGCATGTAAATAGCATGTCAGCCTCAACTTGGGTTATACAAGATCCAACTCCAAGGACAACTGACATCCTGCACCTCAGGTTGTATGTTTACTCATTTATATTTATGCACAATTGACACATGCCACTTGCTGAAACCCTTGTGAGCTGGTGTAGCTCAGAGAATGTTGGCTTTATAGTAAATAATAGTGTTGGTTGATATTTATAACTGCTTTCAGCCCCTTAACAGATGCCGTACTTTTGGGAGTTATTATTTTGTTATTATAATTATATCATTATTGTTATTATTGGTAGTAGTAGTAGTAGTGTTTATTTATTTATTTATTTTACCATAGAATAATCCTATTAATTCAACCTTTATAATATGACTCCCTGGTCATGAAAATCTATAATTCTAATCTTTAGAATTAGTTTGAATTTCTTGTTCTATTTTTCTTCAAATTCACTCCAGAATTCTGTGGGTTCTCTTCTGTGTTGTGCCCAACCCTCCTACCAATGTTCATGAATATCTGTTGAGTAGGTTGTGTGTCATCCTGCAAACAAAACAAGACCTTTACGGCCTTGGTGGAGGTAAAAACACAGAAATGGCATCCACATGGCTTCAGTGCGATAGTTTGCTTATATGTTACCAACGCCAGCACTTAATGAAATTGTCTATGTCAACATCACTTCCATATTCTATTGTTTTTTATAAACCAATCAGCCAAAAGAACATGGAACAGACTTTCCTTTACAAGCAACAAACGAGTTAATCCAACTGTTGATGGTGAAAACCAGAGGTCACGTCCTGACGTAGCAGTCACCCTTTGTAGGAATCAGTTGTTCAACCTTTCATCAAACTCACGAGTCCTCTGTGAGCTCCTGCTCTGTTTGGTCTCCTTTGAAGATACTTTACATATCAGACACAGCTTCCAAATAGGGACTGCAGCTCTTTTGAATAACAAGCTAATTAATTCAGGCTTGAAATAATGACAACTTATTAATTTAGGCTTAACTGGTGGGCATACAGTACCAGAAATGTTTCATTCAACCAGATGCCAGACAGCAAAATACTGCATTTTCCTTGTTCCTAGCTTTTTAATTAACCTCTCATCAGTTCTTAAGGGATGCTCCATTTTTGGTCAGTCTGTAAAACATGTTATTAGGATTTGTTCTTCATAAAACAAAGCTTTTTTCCACTCTGTTCTCTCCTTGCTACAATCTGGACCCATCATTCTAATGTCCTACAGCCTGACCTTTGTCTGCTCACTCCTGCTGCCTCGGTGTGCATTAGTGATCAGTGTGTTTATGGTCAAGGCCACAGACCTCCTCTGTAACCACCTAAACCATAAAAAAGGTCAGCAATGAAAGAGGAAGCAGGGGTAACCCGCCATTGAAGTTTAATGAAGTGTTTGTAAAACGGTAATTGAAGTGTCAAATATTGCCCTCTGTAATTCCAAATGCTCGTTCGCAATGACCCGTTTAGTTTCTGCTGCTTTTCCCTGCAGATTATGAAACCTGACATGGACAGTAGTAGAACAAGAATAGGCACATTTTTCAAAAACCACAGCACCTACAAGCAATTTAAAAGAAACTTGTAGGAATGCTATGGCCGCGGGAACATAACTGCAACTATGCCATTGGCATGCTGGAGGCTGTCCACCAGACAAGTCACCAGGGTGGCAAATATGCAAAATTCCAGGTGTTATGTTGTCATAGCAACAACAATAGACTGCCTGCCCATTTGTAAGGACCCACAATCAGGATAGACATTTCTGCTGTCAGAACATGACAGGACTTAACTCCTGCAACAGAGACAAGTCGCAGCCATAAAAGTGTATATGCCAAAAAGGACAAGAAATTGCATGTAGTATAACATCAGAGTGTCACAGTGGCACAGTGGGTTGCGCTGTTATCTTATACGGTAGCAAGAAGGTTCTGGTTTGAGTCCTTTCTGTGTGAAGTTTGTGTGGGTTCTCTCTGGGTTCTACAGAATTGTCCAATCTCCCAAATCATGCAGCTTAAGTGAATTGATGTGAGTGTCTGTGTGAGTGGTTTTGTACATCATGTGGCTCCATGATGCACTGGCGAAGTATTTGGGGTGTGCCCTGTCTGTTGTCTGTGGTCAGCTGGGACAAGCTCCAGAAACACCTGACCCACAAAGCAGAAAAGCGACTGTAGACAAGACAATTATGTTCATTTTGTCTACAGGAAAATGGATGGACGGACGGAGGGACGGACTTCCACCCTGACCACCTTCTAGCATACTGCGTTGTGCTGCTATGGAGCAGCCTGGACTTAAACGTCATTCAGACCTTGTGGGTATGGTTGACTCAGTATGACGTCAGGAACTTCCTCCTCAAAGTCAGCAGCTTCACAGCCTTGACTGAAAAGTAGCCAGCGTCATGCAGGATGACCTGCAGGGGTTGCATCAGATCATGAGAATGGGACTACTTTTGCAATCCCTGCTAATGGGGGGCACACTGGTTACTACTTATTTGATACAAAATAAATCACAGCAATCATTAAAAGTAATTTAAGAACAAAATATGAGATGTTGTTTTCATAGGTAACAAATTCCAAATTTACGTATCAAGATTTTAAGTCCTTTGACTGTAGTCTCATTAAATTTGAGTACCAACACAATTAATATTAAAGAAGCACATTTTTCAAATAAAATGTTTGTTTACTTCAATGCATTATGGACACATTATTGAAAACTCTCTAAGAGGTGACTGGCTGACATGTATTGAGTTTGCTGCTAATTTCCCAGGAGCCTAAAGGACCCAAACTAGCTGAAAACTCTGACATAGCAGTAAGTGAAGCAGTGTCTGACACAAATGAGTCAGCAATCTCCCTAATAATTCTATGTGTAGCTACACACACACACACGAGACGTCTGTGAGTCACTCACTGATGGGATGAACATGAAATAAAGGCAATTCAGCATTTCTTCTGTGTTGGCTAAAACTGATAACATGCAGTATCAGCTCATCTTACTTTAAATACACACATAGTCGGAACTCCTCAATGAGTAACCTTGTTGTTTTCTTTAAGTTTATTATGTGGTTTTAAGCAATACATTGATGACATTTGGACATCACGTGTTTTAATTGGAGTTCATTGCTGTGTAATGTTCCCCCGTAATGTGATAAATTTGGGTTTTCTGTATATTATATCACAGATGAATAACACTGCTGAATGAATAACATAATCAAGAAGCATCAGAACCAAGTTTTTATAATTTCCTAAAAGCAGGTAGTATCTTCTGATATGAAACTGTGGAGATGTTGGTTGAAGGTTCTGAAGCCACAGCTGAATCAAGAACTCATTTCAAAAGTTGTTTAGTGCTCAGTCAAACCATAACCATAGTGGCTACATCATTCAACAGGTTTATTTTCCATTAGTGAACTTGAACATATTTGGATAAAGCTGCTACATAATGTTTTCCCACAGATGGATGGATGTATGATGTTTATAAAATGTAATAAGGGGAGTTGACACAGGACTATGACTAAGGGTGCAACAGCCTAAAGTTTTTTGTCACTTCAGAATATTGTTCGGAGACACAAAATATTCAACCAAAATTATGGGAAATAGCTTGAGATAAATCATCCACAAGTTTTAGCTCAAAAAATATGATCTTTTAGCTTTATGTGTTTATTGTTTAGAAAGCAAGAATGGCTGTAGACGATTAGGAACCTACAGAGAAAACGATATCTCTTGATATGTATTCAAAATGTAAGAAACTCTTGTTTGATTCATGACAGAACACTGACTGCACTGAGGCAGGACAGGTTTGAATGGAGTAGAACACTGATCTCAGATTACTGATCTCATCTGTCATGAGACAAGAACCACGGTCATTGATCTGATTTGATTGGGAGGATCCTGATGGACAGAAACAATCAGAAACAGAAAGGGGAGCTAACAAATAAATTCTTTTTCATCACTGTCTTCCATAGAAAAGTTAATCATAAAATCCACTCACACAACCCACAGACGGTTAACCCCAACTCTAGCTACTGACCCAGACCAATCCATTTACCTTTTCACAGCTCAGCCTTTCAGGGGTTCTGTCACTGTTGCATTTGGAGTTATAATGCCTCCAACAGCGATACAGTCACAAACTGGAGCAATATAAGTGAAACAGATTATATCCTTACATAGTGCATCATCTTCTCTGATAAAATGCTACTGCACTTACATTTGTCTAGCATAATCAACCTTTGAGGGAAAGGAATGCGAGAAAGCAAGACCATTAATTTTGTAGAACATAAAAAAGTCTTCATTTTGAGTATTATTTAATATTCCAAGACTCCACATATGTTACATTCATCCCGGCTCCTTCCTTCTTCCTGACAGACACATTTGGGATGGAGCTTTAAAGCTAGCAGGAGTGGCCTTAATGACAAGAGAGAGTGCGTGATTGAAGGATGAGGGTTGGTAATAGCAGCTGGGTGATGTCGCCCTCACACTGACCTCTCCCTCTTTGATATTTCCTTACATCCTGCAGTAGAACAAAAGCATCTCCCAGGTCCTAGCAGCCAATTTCCTCTTTTCCCATCACCTTCCCATTAGAGAATGTGTGGCGAGGAAGACACTGCTTTCTTCTTGCAGTTCCAGCCCAAGTCATTACTTACACAATAGCTGTGCTGTACGTGCAGCTTGGCCAGGATCTGCTAATGATGAGGAATGGCTGTGAAAGGAGGAGGATCCCCTCTTATCGCTGAGCTGAGCATGAGGGTACAGTAACTCGATTACTAATGACTACCTGGAAAATGACATTACATTCTCAGCGCAGACCAGTTTCTCACTTGACTGTCCTACGTAGATCTGGATGTCTTTCTTGGTCAATGAGTTTGTTATTGTGATTTGTATGGAGCTGTTATGTGCATGGCTATGAGCAACAGTCGTGCCCCGAGTGCTTTGACTGCAAATTATTATGTCCTCTTCATGCATTACTGTTCATGTCCATCATGATGTGTTTTGATTTAGTTATCTGCCTATAATAAGGGATGCAGGTTAGGCTGCATGCATTAAGTACAGGATTAAAGCTTAGATGTGAACAGCAGAAAAAGCAACATATTGTTCAGTGACTCAGGACTTTAATTCAATAAATAGTTTTTATTAGTTGGATACCTTCAGTTCAGTCAAAGCCTGCTCATCTGTCTCTTTTGTCTCAAGTGTGAAGTACTGAAATAAACCCAGAGCTATTTATAGACAAGGAGGGAGGAAGAGGGAAGGCAGGAAGGAGAGAGAGAGTGAGAGAAAAGAAGACGAGTCGGTGACTGACAGTCTCACAGACATTCAGCAAAAACGTCTGAGTCTGAGAGTGCACTGTCATGCTTCCTGCCTTGTGACAATGCATTTAGGCACAGTAGTGATTGCAGCTCAATGCTAAAGTCAGCATGAATATGTACTTATAAAAATAGGCAATGCTGAGTTCAAAGTAAAGGAATCCCCAAATATAAATCAAGGGATGTGACAGAATGGACCATAATTCATTGTAATACATCAAAAAGTGTGTCCTAGCGTGTACGGAAACAGAGTGTGTGCAAAATTCCCTCCAGCATGGAGGGAATTTTCCCTCCAGCATGGAGGGAATTTACCTTTCTTGGATAGCTGTATCTGACAATGGTCTGTCAGATACAGCTATCCAAGGAAGGTAATTTCTGCTGCAAAGTTTCATGGGTTCTGTTTGGGTGTCCATGTGTTGCAGGATATAAAACATCAAATGTTCCTGAAAGATCACTTTTTAGAATGTAAAAGTGATCCTTGTGGCAGCACTAAAAGATCAGTCATAAGATCACATAAGTAAAAAAAGACTCATCCTCTGGTAATCACGATTATTTTTGAAACAAATTTATGCTCAGCAGTGGGTAGTGCTGTTGCCTCACAACTAGAAGGTTCCTAGTTTGATTCCTTTCTGTGCGGAAATACGCATGTTTTCTCTCTGGGTTCTCTGGCTTCCTCCCACCGCCAAAAACATGCATCTTTAGTGAACTGGTCGCTGAAGATGCAAACAATCATGAAGAATAATAAGAGTAGTCTAACTAATGCATGTAATCCTGCGCAGCGATTGTTAGTTAGGGATGTTGCAATATTTTGCAGAGGAATCAGATCACAGCGTGCCACATTATTTGTATTGCAATACATTGCAAGATGACAATTCATTCTTTCAGAAAACTCTCCCCAAGGAATTTCCAACTGGCAAAATTTCCTTTTCCACTTTTCATCTTTTTTGCAATATTTCACCTCGTGAGACATTTATTTACACGAATAACCTGTTTGAGTAGAGTAGAGAGTGGAGAGTAAAGTAGAGTAGGACTTTATTCATCCCTTCAGGAGGTTCCATCAGGGAAATTAGTTTCTACGTCACACTACACACAGCACAGTGAGTACACACAAAGAGAAGACACACAGAAGGTAATGCCAACACCAAGTAAATAACCCACCAAAAGAGAGAATAATAAATAACCCACCAAATAAAAAAATATATAAAAATACAGAGGCATAAATGGGTTTAGGAATAAGAGGACATGAATAAATAAACCTGGATAGGCATAGGTCGTGTGTGTATTGTTTACATCTGTATCGCTCTTTAGTTTTCTCAACACAATTCTGACAGTGAAACAGGATTTTAGATAAATCCAAGTGGTGGCTTCATGAATTCTTTTTTGTTTTCGTTTTTGTCACTTAATTATTTTTGAATGCAGTTCCCCAGTGATGTTACCTTTACTCAAACGGTGCATGAACAACAGTCACTCTGATAAACACCCATGCTATAATCAGGATAGTCAGCCCATGGGATCTTGTTACCTTCAATATCTTAAGCCAGTTAAAGCATTTGAAAGCAGCGGGAAAAGAAAACTGTTGGGAGAAGGATGAGGGATCAAGGCTTTGTGCACAAGTATCAGCACCACATCAACCTCCCAGCCTGCTGATCGTAATCAATATCCAATTCAACTCTGATCCTACACACCAGTCAGTTCTAATCTTAGTCTCTTTGACATCCTCATCACCAAGTTCGTTATTCTGTACATGCTTGTCTGTGTGCGAATTGACTGCAGCCTTAAAAGCCAGCAGGACAACCTCCAAAGCTCTTCTCCTCCCTTCAGTATGAAAAGTGGTTTAATGTGAAATGAATACCAGTGTTTATGTGCTAATAAACAAGTGTAGGTCAGCTGGAGGTCCCCTAACATTATTTCATGCTTTCCTGCCCTAACTATGATCCATGAAGTTTCACACTGCCTCTCTGAAGACACCCAATCCCGCTTCCCTTCAGTCAACCAGACCCCCTCTTGTTAGCTAGTCCTCCACTGGAATGGATTGAGGTTCTGCTGAGCTAACAAGAACTGCCCGTAATGACTTATCATTTGGGAGGGTAGCCCTTAATTGTGAAAGCAATTTACATATAAAAAGATCTGACTAGTGTTTTTTGTTAGTCATTATGTAGTTTTATTCTAATGGTAGGATATTTGTGATTCTTCTCTGTGAAATATTATGCTTCTTTGAAATAACAAGTGCTAAATTTTACAGCTAAAAAAGTTCCTTCAACATTATATCTTTTAATTTTAAGTAATTGACTTTAAAGTGATATTTTATTCCACACAATCTGTTTAAAGAACACTGTGTGCCTACTCTTCTTCTTTTCCTTTCTGCTTTTCCCTTCAGGGGTCACCACAGAGAATCAGTTGCCTCCATCTAACCCTGTCTTCTGTATCCTCTTCTCTCACACCAACTCCCTTCATGTCCTCTTTCACTACATCCATAAACCTCCTCTTTGGTCTTCCTCTAGGCCTCCTGCCTGGCAGTTCAAAACTCAGCATCCTTCTACCAATATATTCACTATCTCTCCTCTGGACATGTCCAAACCATCTCAGTCTGGCCTCTCTGACTTTATCTCCAAAACCTCTAACATGTGCTGTCCCTCTGATGTACTCATTCCTGATCCTATCCTTCCTGGTCACTCCCAGAGAGAACCTCAGCATCTTCATCTCTGCTACCTCCAGCTCTGCCTCCTGTCTTTTCCTCAGTGACACTGTCTCTAGACCAAACAACATCGCTGGTCTCACCACAGTTTTGTACACCTTTCCTTTCATTTTAGCTGAAACTCTTCTATCACACATCACACTTGACACTTTCCTCCACCCATTCCATCCTGCCTGTACACGCTTCTTCAACTCTTTTCCACACTCTCCATTGCTCTGGACTGTTGACCCTAAGTACTTAAAATCCTCCACCTTCTTGATCTCTTCTCCCTGTAACCTCACTCTTCCACTTGGGTCCCTCTCATTCACACACATGTACTCTGTCTTACTGCGGCTAACCTTCATTCCTCTCCTTTCCAGGACAAACCTCCACCTCTGTAGCTTCTCCTCCACCTCTTCCCTACTCTCACTGCAGATCACAATGTCATCTGCAAACATCATAGTCCATGGAGATTCCTGTCTAACCTCGTCTGTCAGCCTGTCCATCACCATAGCGAACAAGAAGGGGCTCAGAGCTGATCCCTGATGCAGTCCCACCTCCACCTTGAACTCCTCTGTCACACCTACAGCACACCTCACCACTGTCTTACAGTCCTCATACATGTCCTGCACCGCTCTAACATACTTCTCTGCCACTCCAGACTTCCTCATATTCCACTTCCACTGTCTGCCTACTAATATTACTTAAACTAAATTTCCTCTTTAACAGACATTCCTTACACACACAAACATATTTTCTTACATGAAATACCCACCGTTATTTGGAGAGGTAATTCACCACAAAGTTGGCCCTTGAGCTTTAATAAAGTGATCAATTAGAACAGCTGCAGAAGAAAAATTCTGTTTTCAGCTGTTACTTTTGTTGAGCAGCAAAATTTATTATGTGGGCTGTCATAGACTCTGGCCAAATATGCACTTTCACATTTCCCTGACTCATAGAAGCACAAACATTATTTAAATAGAAATTTTGTACAATAATTTATAATGAATTGTAATGTAATAATTACTACGTGTCTAGAGGATGCAAAGGCATTAAAGGAAATGTAACCTCATGATTAGTAGGAGGCCGTTATATCCCACATTTGTTCCCGCTGATGTTTTAAAGAATTTCCTGGACAAATTCAATAAGACGGTCAATGTCAGTTGGTCTTATGAGTCAAGTGGATGGACAACACCTCCTCTATGACACAGAAAATTTGGAGTGAAGAGTTGTTTCTCCTGACACAATGAATTGAATGTGTGAAAACTGTTGCACATCGACACTTACTGTATACAGCCTTACATTTGAAGAGGAGGTGCAGTTAGCAGTCAAATAACACTGTTGTATTAGTACATATCCATCAAACACAAATAACACCAATAGTCGTTCTTAGGGGATCCTGGCTTAAATAGAATCTGATTTGCAGACAGTTCATAGACATAGACATGCTTTCCAACAAACAGCAGCTTCCCTTTCTGTGTTTCTTTGTGGGTGTCATAGGGTGGAGGTACACAGATTAGTCTTGGTTCAACAGTGTGTGTGACAGAGAAATTGTGACAAAGACAGAGAGAAAGGGAAACACCCACAGGCAGCTCATTACCCTCCCAACAAAACAACAAGGAGTTTGTCAGAAGATAAATGCCCATTCACATCACCATTGATCTCAATGGAATCAGGACATTAAACTCAGCAAGAAAGACATTACTGACTAACATGCTTGGTCTTCCAGCAAACTCTCTCTGGCCAAACCATGGAGGTTATTCACCCTTCACTCTTAAAATCTTCAGGTAAGACATTTTAAAAGCAGGGCCACACATAGACATCTGTGGTCAATTTAGAGTGATCAGTTCACCTAAGCTGCATCTTTTTGGAGGTGGGAGGAAGCCAGAGAACCTAAACAGAACCCACACAGACATGGGGAGAACATACAAACTCTGCACAGAAAGGAATTGAACCTGGAGCCTTCTTGCAGTGAGGCAACAGCACTACCTACTGCATCGCTGCCTTTAAAAGTCATGATAAATTGTGCTCTGATTGAAGGACACTGTGATCAAATACATTTTGTTGCAAGTACAGAGTATAGTATAAAAAGTTTGCCCCAGTGTTGCAGCTTCTATTTTTGGTGAAAGATGGATTTTCCCCTTGAATCCTTTATCAAATGAAGATTAATGTTCTTATATTTCTGCAAGAACTAATCCAAATGTGACAAGATCAGACTTCAGGAGGTTGTGGCTAATCATGCAGAGCAGCACTGCTAGATGACATACTGTACACAACAGCTTTATTGCTAGTTAGAACTAATTCTCTGCATGTTGGCATTTTAATGCAGATTTAGACATACAGTGCCTTTTATACTTTTCCCTTAAGACGTTTCTCTTTGAAACTTACCAGCAAGCAAGATGGCACTAATTTCATTCATCAAGCAATGACGGCAGCCCATTAGCACTACATGCAGTTATGCTAATCTGTCGTGCTCTCACCCTTTGGTAAACACAAATACAGCCCCACTTTGACAGATGTTTCTCCATGCCTGGGTTGATGTGCTTGTTCTGTAAAAATCAACATAGCATTGCATCAGCATGCTAGGTCAATTGAGCCAAAAAGTCACACTTGCTATTCCGAGTCCCTCCTGTTTGGCTGCTAAAAGAGAGAAGAAACATGACAGGATTGTTATTTGTAGCCCAAGGATTTCTTTTAACCAAATATCCTGTATGTCTTCACAAAGCCATTTTTAGGCACTTGCACAAATAATAATGGAGAAAAAAGACATTCCCTGCTGGGAAACATAAATTATTGGAGGAGAAAAGGCAGAGATTTCTCAGTACTACATTTTGCAGTGTGGTTTTTGCCAAACCATCAATTGATGGTTGATTAAAATTTTTATTTTCTTATATAACTAACAACTCAGATTTTTCGAAGATTTCTTCCACACAAACTTTTTTACTGAAATATCTAACTTGGACTGTCCCCAATTTGGATCAGTCCAAAATTTTAACTGAAGATATGTTCTTTCACACTTGAAGGTTCATAAAGAAGATGTCTGTGCACTTCAAAGTAGACTTTCAAACACACACTTGGTGAGCCAGAACTGGCATGTCACAAATCTGAAAGCAAATCCCTGTTCCATCGTCAAATAGAACTACTGCCAATGAATAGGAAAACTTGGTTGGCCATCAAGATGTGAATACACTAACATCAAGGCAGACATTACTGTATGCTTTACTAATATCAACAAGTGATGCAAACTACACTTTCCATTTTGGCTGACATCCTTATGACTGAGTTTGGGTCTGGGCGTAATGACACAGCGAGATCTTTCATGTACATTACAACCAGCCATAAGCAGTTTTAGTAGATGGGATGCAAAATTGTGACACATTACAGGATTTCTCACTGATGGAGTGTCAATTGCAGGACATTTCACATGCATAAAACATGATATAAAGGGAACTTAATATTTTCATCAAACCATGACTTAATCAGCCACCAAAGACCTGCTTGATCTGGCTTTGGATCCTTGAATATCAGCACAACACTCTAGATAATAACAGATTGGAGACCTCCCATGACTTACCAATCAAGAGTAGAGCACTGGCTTCATCAGTGCAGGAAAGAAGTATGATTGTCTCATGTGGGGTCATTCAGAATCTCAAGCTGTTATGTCCAATGAAGGAAAGAAATGTCTGTTTTAGCTTTACTCATATAAAATATCAGACATCCAGCTCACATCACCAAGCTGAGGAGTTGATCAAAAGGCAATTTTGTTTTTTGTACTAGTTATCTAGGATTGGCTGATGTGTGAGTGTGTGTTCAGGATGGGGTGGGGGTGGTGTGGCACTCTTCACCTCAGATTTGATGTGGGCATGAGTGCCTGATTACACAAGGGGCAGCGAGAGGCATGTAATCACGTCATCCAGTTTAGTTTATTCCCACATCTTACCCTCTGCCAGACTGGAGAGTTTCCATCTCCGTCTCGCTCCTTTTGAAAACTTTGTGCTGCAAGTGAATGTAGAGAGGAACAAACTGTGATAATGAGCACTCTGTGAAGAGGCAACCGACATCTAGTAGATGATTTTTTCTCTTACACGCTCAGTCTGTTGGTGGAATGGATCCCGTTGGCCATAAAAGAGATAACCCACAGTGCCGTGAACCCACTGCCACATTATCTCACGTTTCAAAGCACAAACACATCCTCTGTGGTGCACAACTGCTCCATTTATGTTAACAAAAAAGAGAAGCTAACGATTTAATAATGGTGGTCTGACAGGATTGATGGGTCTATCACAGCTTTCTAATGTTCCGTTTGTCTTTCTAGACAAGTTCCAACTTTGAATTTGCCAAATAAATATTTTCACTGCTGTCTGTCAAGGAAGTATGGAGGAACACCTGCACATAGAAGTCCAGTGAAGTTACAGTACTGTACCACTGCTGACCAAAGCAGTTCATCCATCCATCCATTTTCTGCCGCTGTATCCGCCGTAGCGGGTCACGGGAAGCTGGAGCCTATCCCAGCTGGCATAGAGCGTGAGGCGGGGGACACTCCGGGCACGCCGCCAGTGCACGGCGGAGCCACACACAAAGATGGAAAACCATGGACACACACTCACTCCTACGAGCAATTTGGGACCGGCCAATCAACCTGAAGCGCATGCTTTTGGAGGTGGGAGGAAGCCGGAGAACCCGGCGAGAACCCATGCAGACATTGGGAGAGCATGCAAACTCTGCACAGAGCGGGACTGGAACCCAGAACCATCGTGTTGTGAGGCGACAGCGCTACCCACTGCGCCACTGTGTTGCCAAAGCAGTTAAAGGAGGATTTATTTAACTTAACAAATCTCTAGGAGTACACAAAACCATGTCTAAATATTCTTTTTGATAATGTAAAATTGTATGAAACTGAATTTAAGCATTAAAACAGTATATTACCCAGACCAGCAGCTGTTTTTGAGTTAGGTGCCTTTATCAGTCCCAGTAAGAACGCTTTATTGTCTTCTAGGTCTTCATTTCTCTCAACAACATGGTTGAGAGAAATTGTTGAGAGAAACGGTGGCTGACCTTTCTGAAGCAGCCTGTCTAACTACCCTGGTGTATATGATAGCTGGAGGACAGGATTTAATTGATGTGATAGCGTTCTCGAGGCTGGGCAATGTGAGAGAGGAGTAGGTAGAGAGGAATGATGAAAGTAGAAAGGATGCCCCTTGAGTGGTTCACTCAAGGTTGGAAAGGTCTCTTCATGATGACAATGAGGAGATCGGTTTCTCTATGTAATTTAAAGCATTTTTTTTGCCGGCAGTGCTCTTACAGGAAGATAAAGTCTTTGTTTGTACTTGGAAATGAGGTTGTGTGCGAATGTTTGAAAGTGTTTGGTTCTCAATGAGGTGTTTTTTCTGTATTTAATGATGACCTGTCAGTACTTATGAAAGTCACTTTGAATTTATTCAGGAGACATCCCTGTCTGAATGTACCCAATTGAGACTTTTCTGTTTATTTATTTTTTTAAAGTATGCAGATTAATCTCTTGTTTACTTAAAAATAAAACAAACTGTGGTACCATGCCTGAGAATATACTTCACTGACTGCTGGATATATAACTTACAGCGTACAGACACTTTCATTATTCTCTGCATTAATTATTATACTGTACAATGCAGATTATTTATTCATGAGAGCTGAATCTACCGACAGTCAACCTTCCAGGAACAGATCCTTGTGGTGCTATACATCTGAGAATAAAAACTTTCTCTTGAAATTATGAGAAATACTGTATACAGTATGAAAGTGTAAATTACTGAAATGTGACATTCATATGAATGAAATACTGAAATATAACATAAGATAGCAATGAGATCCATCCATCTTTTTGTAGATGAGACAATCGCAACCGTCTCATCGACAGTCACTTTTGTGCCTTTTCTGCTGGAGCCTCTACAGGCAAAAGATGGGGTAAACGCCGGATGAGACGCCAGGTAACCGCGGAGCTGGGTATATAATATCATCTCATAACTGACTGGCAACACACTGAACATGTGAGCATCGATAATACTTTTCTTAACTGAATGCACAAACATCCTGTTGTAAATACAGTAAATGTGAATAAGAAAACAAAGCCGCGACTCTGCTATAAAATCTTCAACGTACTTGAAAATCATAACTGAATAATAGCTGTTGGAGTCGTTTGTCTGAAACAGACTTGATGCCCTTGAGGCCCTGCTGGTGTTTTGTTGAGTGCCCCATTGTTAAGTAGCATGTGCACTTTCAATTAAAGGGATCAATTGGAAATGCCTTCACAATTTGCTTTGCAGAGGATGTAGCACATTTATTATTTAGAACTTGACAAAGGTGACCTACTATTCTACATATTATGAGTTTTACCTTTCCTTTAGTGTGGTATATACGTAGATTGCTGGTAAATGTAAATGTTGATAGCTTTACAAAGCCCATGACATTATTCCCTCCTACAAAAGTTACTTTTAGTGAACTGCCTGCGGCGCCTCTGCAGGAACCCAGACTTTACGTTTCTGACTGAGTTAAGTGACGACCAGAGATGGTGTTTTGTAAAGAAAACAAGAGAATAGCTGCACCTTTGTCAACTTCCTTCCTTTTGTTCTTACCTTAATGTAATCCCTAAATATAGACGTATATATCCATTATAAATATTCACACCCACACCATCCTTCTAACTGTTTTAAACTGTTCTTAATGCTAATTTGGTACATAGTAGAAGGATATATGGAGACAAAACCACTGTTTCCACAGCCTTAAAAAAAAAAGACGCACACGCGCGCGCACACACACACACACACACAGAAGGCTTGAACAACCTAAAATAGAAACAAACTCTGGTATATATATGTATATATATATATATATATATATATATATATATATATATATATATATATATATATATATATATACAGCCTTAAAAAACACACTTCATTATATAAAGTGGGACTGTAATATATAATTCCTCACAGAGTGCGGAATTATATATATATATATATATATATATATATATATATATATATATATATATATATACACATACATACATACATACATACACACACACACACACACACACACACACACACACACACACACATATATATATATATATATAATGTACTTAAAGTAGAGGTTCCCATAAGCAGCAAACCTTTCACTAAGACACGGACCTCTTCTTTCAGACTGTCACCTACACCCACACTCTCATTGTCTGTGTCAGAAATAAATTACAAGGGGAAGAAAGAAATGATACAAGGAGTAACTCAAAAAGTCATGAGAGATGAGTTTTAGAAATGCACAGATATCTTGCCTACATGACTATACTGCCTCAGGTTTCTGAATTTTAACAAATTAGTTCATACCCTTGAAAGAAGAATGGTTGATCCTATAAAAAATAATACAACCTGATCCGATGTCAGTTTTGGTAGGAAGAGGCCATTATATCTTCAGGGTGTACATACAGTCTCAGCTTTCATACCTGAGCAGTTCTCTCGACTGTAACGGTCACACAAAGCCAATTACAGATCAAATTACCTCAGCAAGTGGAAAACAGGTTCTCTTTCAACAATAGCTCCTTATCCCTCAATAGGAAGTACTGCACTGTCCCCAACAAGCTACATCATACTATAGCAATCTTGACTTGCAGGAAAACATGACATCTGTTCCCTGAAGAATGGACGTACTTGTACCTGAAGAGCATGACATCTCATCTCGGTCCCAGGAGCAACGTCTCCAAAAGCAGGAGCAGCTTGTAGCATTACTTTATCACAGAGTGAGGAATTACAGGACAGCTCCCAACACGTCTGGTAGGAGCCAACTGGGATGAACAACTTTACACTAAAACCCTGCTCACCAACCCTGACAAGCATGACGCCTGCCTGATGGCGGGACATGTTGATGTCTGGTGGACAGCTCAGATTCAAGCGATGACCGTTTGGCTCAGTTCTGAGGAAGTCAAGGAGGATAACAACCCCATTTTTCCACCCACCAGCTGGGAAGTGCATTGGTCATATGCACAGTTGCTCTCCAACCCTGCCTGCCAACATGGACCTGCTTGAAGCATTTAGGAGCAGTTTCAAAGCTTTGAAGTTGTCCTTACACCACAAAATAGGCTGAAAATGTTAAGGAGGTCATGTGTTCAGTGATTGTATTGCAAAGAGAAGGAAGGTCAAATATTCGCTCTCGGATAAAAGCAATGCTAGATAAGATGCTTGCATCATTATATGAACACACACACACACAGTACATGTCATCACTAACTCGGATGTCAGGACATATTGTCATTCCCTCCATAGATGGAGTGAAGTCGGGGGAATGGGGCCTTTGACCTCTTGCCTTACACACAGTTACATCCCATGTCATTCAGAGATATGTGAATCACACATCCCTGCCCCAACTCTGTACCTACACTTGTGCTGACATGTCGGTATGCTCATGGGCATGCAGACACACACACATACATCCTAGCATAAAGACATTTTGTGCGTGTTAAAACCACAAATCTACACCTGCTAACACACAGGTGTAAACTGAAGCCCGTGGGACTGCTTGCCCTGCTAGTAAGGTTTTGTATATGCCATTTGTACTGCCAGCTCCTCTCTGCAGATTAGCCCCTTAACGTCATGGAATTCAATGATCTTTATAGATATGCAAGACACTCCGACATTCAAAAGACAAATTAATATAGAAAGCTACGATGCATAGACACTCACAGGCATGCACACAAACACACACTCACACCTACACACACAATAAATTGGAGCTATCCTTCAGGAACAAACAAATTTGACATTTTGATTTATTTCCCACGTTTTGATTTTGGTGTAACTGCTAAAGATCCATCAACCACTAAATAACAATAAACAAATTTCACATTTACATTTTCTGTGCATTTAATTAATTTCAACCTTTTACCGCACCGCAACAGCATCATTATTCTCCTACATCCTTTATTCAGTAGTTACAAATTACATCAAAGCTTCCAATTTCCAATCCAGCCTGACACTGGAGCGCTGAGAGGAGGCAAATTTGTTGGCTCATGCTACAAAAAACCTCTCAAAATTAATTTAAGAGAAATTAGGGCAGCTTTGGTGGATGATTCATTATACTGACTGCTCTGCAAACAGCTTGCTCCCCCTGCTGAAGCCGCAAAGTGCTGGGACTACGTGTTGAAATTGTCATTAGTGACAATCATCAAAGATGTAATTGGTATTTGTGGGTAAACAGCAATTGCTGTGATAATATGCAGATCTTGGATTTTTTGCGGGAGCACTGTCCCACAATTATCTAACAAGATCACTGGTTCCAAGACAAAGAGCTTTTGTGTGAGGCTGTGGGTGAAGATAAAGCTGTTCAGTTCACATCCAGTGACAGGATGTCAAGAGTTGGGAAAATTCAGAAGATGAGCATCTTTTCTTCAGGCGCAATAATGAATAGAAGAGCAATGCCTCACGCAGAAAAAGCCTTAAGAAACACCTGACTTCAAAGTGTGAATCTGACCTCACCTTCCATTCTCATCTTACTGTATCCTCTGGGTCCATCAGTCAAACTTAAAATGCAAAAATACAGATGTTGTAACAGTATTGAATTCATGCAGTTAAAAAAGGAGACTGTAAACAAAAGGAAATGAGACTGATTGTAAAAAAATACTTTCAGTAAAATATATATATATTTTCCAAACATTTTCATACATGTCTAAATATTTTATTGTAAATTTTTTTCCCAACTTTTATAATAATTTCTTTTTCACAAACTGCACGTTGCACATTTTACATAAAACATTCACTAATATACTTTAATTTTGTATTTCACATGTTTTCCATCCATCCATCCATCCAGTTTACAGCCACTTATCTGCCTTGTGGGTCAGGGGTCTGCCACAGCCTATCCCAGCTTTCTAAGGACGAGAGGCAGACTACACCCAAGATGATCATCGCACGTCCACGTGAAAGACAAACAACCATGTATGTTCACCCTCACAGGGAGAATTCACCTAACCTGCATATTTTTTTCAGGAACAATTCTCCACACAGAGGGGGAACTGAACCCGGAACCTTCTTACCGTTAAACAACAGCTCTACCCACTGTAACATGCTTTAATCTGGATTATTTTTTAATAGCTTTTAATAAACTAAATAAATGTTTTCAATTAAAATTACTTAATTCCACTCCACTAAAAGCAATTAGAAAAATGTTTTCACCCTACAGTCAGCTTGGTGGGTTGTTGGATAGCTCTGTTGGCTCAGGGAAGGAAGGTTTAAGGTTTGGATGCTCTCCCATGTCTGCAGGTATTCACTCTATTTCCTCCCACAGTCCACAGACGTGCAAATAGGTGAATGTGTGACTCTACTTTGAGCTAATATTTTAAATTGTTAAATTATCAAAAAATTGACAAGCACATTTAGCCAGAGCTGAATATTCATAAAAAATATTCATCTAGATCTAAACAAAATGACATCATGCATTTTGATATTATCAAATCAGGTAAATTCAAAGAAGGAAGGAGCTCTGCTTGCTGTTAAGATTTCATATTTATGTCCTCTATGCTTCACATATTTGCAATGCACAGCGCTAAATAACCAATGTAAAATGGTTTTTGAGGTACTTAAATAGGATTACTTTGTTGTGAGGAACAGCAAAAATGAAAAAAGGAGTATAAGGTGAAAGCTGAGGAAATTTTATTATTATGGTAGAGATCATTTGTCCATCTCATCGACACTGTTGGGACAGATGTGGGTGAAACGTTATGTACCCGAGACTTTGATCAAAATCTCAGGTACATAAAGTGAGAAAAGTCATTTTAGAAAGAAAAAGTCAATCATTGTGACAAACAGCAGCACATAAATACATGTAAATTATATAACAGTTCAAATGTGAACTACAAAGATGACCCGGAAGACTGTTTGTTTCTCTATAAATAAACAGAGTCACCACTACCTCATCGTATCTGAAAGTCATGCTCACATCTGCCACACTGTGAAGCATATTTGTTTATCCTCAGCTCCCTTCCATGATGGCTCAGCTCTCCCCAGAGGACCAAACACATGCTCTCTCCACTTCCATACGGAGACACCTGGTTTCTGGAGCAAATTAATTCCCAGTTGGAGAATGACTGTTATGAATGGGTTGGAAGAGAGAGAGACGGATGGGCTACCTATTTCTCTGCACAGCCCTCTGCTCCCAGTAACAGAGATGCTTGGGCTTGGCCTACTTTTGTGAAAGAAAGAATGTGGCTTTATACAGTAGCTCAGGGGACTCTCCACGTGGAGTTAGGAGGGCTGCTGTGTTAACGGACTTGGAGCAGAAAGATGCCCAGAGGAAATCTACAAACAGGGAGAATAATGTGGAGCTGTGAAGTTGTTAATGCTGGAGTTTCCCATTGCAAAGATTTTGACACATGGATTCTTTTTTGATAGAGGATGCAATGCTATGTTGATATTTGTAGTGTGCATGTGGTCAGACCAAGAAAGCCTCAGGACATTCAGTCTATGACTTTAATTTTGTGCAAATTAATTTTGTGAACTGCTATAACAAAACTAAGACGCACAAATTCACTTGAGAGCGAAATAATCAAGACAAGTTAGACCTACAGCGTGAGATATTTAATCATCTTTCAAATGAGTATGGAAGGATTGATGTGTAAAGACTTGCTTATCTGGTGAAAAATATACATTCAAAATGTCAAATCTTCAGATATAAATTAAATGACAGGAATAAATATTATATAAAGTGGGACTGTAAAGATTCCATAAACGTCATATTGATACAGAAAATGTATTTTATTGCTGCCTATGTAGGGAATGTAAGTGACATTTTCACATTCACAGGCTGGTGAACATTTGGTTGCTGGGTAAAACATTGTAATGTTAGAGTTAACTAGAATTTGTATATCCTTTCAAAATATTGGAAAATAATATCTCTTTCAATACTTTACAATTTCAAATACCATGAAATTCAGTTCTGTGTTGATTTATATCAAAATCTGCCATTTCTCCACCTTGTGAAACTTCATCAGCATTAAAATATGAGATCACACTTGATCACATCAATAATGTGGCACTACAAGTGTGATCTCATGTTTTAATTTCTGAAATGCTTACATTGCTTCCAAAAAGGCCTCAGTTCTGTTAAATTAATAGTCATTGCTTCTATAACACTCACAAACGTGTTCAAGTGAAAACATACTGCCTCCTGAGAAAAAAAGTTCTACTTCCCCACAGACACTTTGCAAATGCAAACACAAACAGTTAATTGATGTGAAATGACCACAAACACTACAATTCCTCAGGTTTATATCTGTTTCTCAGTCAGAAACAGATATAGCTGCCACAATGGCAGCTAGAGAAAATCTATGTAGTTCAAACAATAATAAACCATGACACAATAAAATTGCTAATCGAGAATGAACAAAGATTTCCATCCTCCATTGAGCTGTGGGAACCTTGAGCATCAGTGATCTGTCAATAGTCCATAGAAAGTTGTTAAAATGCCATTAGAATTCATGCTTTAGTTTTTTTTTTATGTTTTTATGTTTCCAGTGTCTTAGTGACAACAACAAGTATCGCAATAGTCAGCCAATCTTATTCAAGAGATGTTTTGTTCCTCCATGTCAAGGACAAAAAAATGTTTGGAAAAAAACAAGCTCAATCTCACATCAGCAGCCTGGATTGGATTCTTCAACAGGAGTGAAGATCTTGCGCGTGTGCACGCACACACACACACACACACGCTCACACACACACACACGCATGCACGCACACACGCACACGCACACACACACACACACCTGGTCCAGTTCCTGACTTAAGCTCATCCCAGTGAGACAGCAGGAGTTGCCATCATGTGAAATTAGATGATAATGTACGTGAAAGTTATGATTAAATAAAATTATTGTGCACCATAACAATAATGTATCCATCCTCATAACCACTTTCACTCACACCCACATCTGTCCCTAATGCACATATTTGTAATTACTTTACATGATGAGTGGGTGTTGAGAGAGCAGAGTGCAGCTGACAGAAAACGGCAAACATTACCAAATTCACAGCCCCAATCAGCTTATAGCACAACTGCTGCTGATGTATGCTTGAATCCCTCTTAGTTTCCCTCTGGTCCACGTTACAAGCTTCACAAGCTGCTCAGTCTCTCTACGGAGCTTAAACGACCCAACCGGGAGGAAGGAGAAATGTCCCCCAGATGTCACTAGTGACTGAAGACTGTATGACATCCATCCTGGTCATGACAATTACGCAATGCATATCCTATGCTGTTGTCCGTTGGGCAATTTCTCTGTGACGACAAGGTTGCATGCTGCATATACTGTATGAGATAAGTGGAAATCATGAAAATACAGAGAAAGACAGTAATAAAATAAAATAATTCTGGTATAAATAAACAGTTTGTGAGAGGCTGTGATAAAAAGTTGCACATAAACTTCTGGTGCAGTCAGCTAAAATGCTACAGATTACATCTGGGTGTAAACAATCACAAGATCAACCTGCGCTCATGTCATGGTTTCTCCCCTTCCTGCCATGCTTGACATTATTCCTTCATTCAGAGATGGACAAATTCACTTTTCCTGATTGGTGGGAAGGAAGGTGCAACCCACCCCCTCTGTCACTTTTGAGTTGTAGCAAATCAAATACCCCTAAAATTCAATTTGAGGTCAAAAGTTATTTTTTAGATTAATATTTTTCATGCAATCACTTGACATAAAAAAATGAAGTAACAAAAAACAACATTTTTTTTGGTGCAGCTTTATCGTCTCAGTTTTCATGTACCTAAGGTTTGTCACCATGCTTTCTGGAGATAAACTCATCGCTGTTATCTCCTGTCAATACGAGTCCCACTGGGTGTGTTTTGTGAAAGACAAAACTGAACATCAGCTGTAAAACCTACAGGAATATCAGTAAAATGGAAACAGGGGGTTTTGACAACGAGAATTTACTTTTTTATTATCTCAAAACAAAAAAAAACAAAATAACAAATAGAAAAACCAACACGTCCCATTTGGTTCCTCTCCTTCTAATCATTTGTGAGGAAATGTTTTTTCTCCAATTTGATATTTTAAGAAGTTTCTCAGTTCCAGCAGGTTCCTAAAGCGATGGTCTCTAAGAGGTAGAGGTTGAACAGAATTGAGTCTCCAAAAAGAAGAGTATTGCCTGTGCAGCTTTTCTTCCATCCCAATACCTCCTAATTCCATTCATTATCCTGGATCCCGAAATAGTCAGTCCTATTAAATCTTGCTTAATCAAGACAATGGTTCATTAAATCCAAGAGACTTTGTAACAGTCCCCGTGAGAAAAGCATTCAGTACCCCACGATCGTGTCTTTGGATGACCACCAAAGCTGTGAGTGAAGACTCAGAGCACCACAGTGAATCAAGAACAGAGTTTTTGAATATGTAAACTTGAGAAAAACACCCAATAAAGACATCATTAAAGATTATGCTACTATGATTGATGACTAATTTTATGTACGTATGTCTCCTTCTATGTGTGGTTTACTGACGCCTGCTGATGCTGTGATGAACTCTTGACTGGATTATTCAGTGACATCGCATCAAAAGTTTTCCCTGCATTACACGACTTAATTTTCATTTAGCATTGATTAGAATATTTTAAATACTTAGGAGTTAACATACTACTTTGCATTTAATTCATTCATTAAATACATTTGATTGTGCTAATTAGCATTGTAAAGCAGCAATATTGGTGAGGAAAGAGATACGAGAGATATGACCTGGGTTCTGACAAATATCTACCACACAAAATGGGAAAGAGATAATAGTAATTTTATACTTGCCAGTGGTTTGTTTACTCCAACAGGGTGCTGCAGGACCTACCAGACAAATAATCTTTCATCCAACAAACTCAACTATATAAATAAATCAGGGAGTTAATGAAAAGAGTGACTGGCTGAGATCTGCACTTGATTAACGATGGCATCCATCATCCATCCAAGATTTACCCCAGGGATTTGGAATATGGTAATCAAATTATGTAATCATGTTGTACTTAACAGAGAAAATATTCGAAAGCCCTGAAACATCACTTACAATAAACCATGATGTATTTTATACACACAGAACGATTACTCGTGAAATTAGATTCATTTTTTACATGAATGCTGCAGCCACCACAGGAGTTGCACAGCAATCAATAATGCAAGGAAAATTCCATCTGGACATATGGACGGTAAGTCTTCCTATATCTAGTACATCAATGAAAAATATACAGTACACTGACTGAAGCAATATCTCTTGTGTCTTTTTGTTTGAATAAAATGAGCAGCGGTGCTGAATCACCTCACCTTTTATTTTCAGTCGAACGTCACATAAAGAGCAACGGAGCTGACATCCACACCTTGGAGAGGCAGTGGATTGACTCCATCAGTCTTAGGCCTGACAGTCGGTCGAAGCTGTGCTCATGAGGAAGATGCTCTTTATTTCCAGCACAAACTGGCAAAGACCACAAGGTACCAACAAGACTTTTATTAGCATGTCTTTTAAAAGACTGATTAGGGAGGTCATACGTAATGTTTTATCCAGGTAGCACTGGTCCACCAAAATGAGATATGGTCTTTGTAGAGCCCACCCTACACAAGCCAACAGTAAGAATAAAATTTGGCAGTGACTGTGAAACTCTTGCCAAGATATTTGATCCACCCAATATTGCATCACTGTATGCCAGTGCACACCAATTATGCAAATATGTTAGTGTGTTAATAGAAATACCAGACACTCCATGAATAACAACACCTCATCTGCTCACATGCAACGATGCACCGGGTCAGAAAGAAATGTAAAGGTCAGCAAATGAAAAAAAAAAGAATGAAAAAAGAGAGAAAGATGGAACATTCTTATCTTGTTCCCACAGCCAACCTGCCTGAGCTGTTGGAGCTGACAAATCATTCCAACTAGCATCACGTAAGAAAGAAGATTTACAAAGGTGTCTACTAAGATGAAGGAAATCAGATCGCTCTGGATGTGACTCTATCTGCATTGCTGTTGGATCAAATGCTCACAGTATGAACTTCATTTAAATTCCAGCCAACAGAGACTTACATCCCTCCATGATTCTTGCATTCAAACACATGGTGCATTACATAAATATGTATATTTTATGGGGCATGCTTATCATTAAAGTTAGGTTTAAAGCAATCCACACTCTAACTTTAATGATCCCAAAAACAGTAACGCTCATATTTCAGCTATCATTTCAGGAAACCCTTTCTTCCTAATGCTTGAAACTTCACTGTTTTGTTTGCAAAGACATCAAAATAGTAAAATACAGTCTGAACGTGCATATAAGCATGAAAAGAACAGTTCAATAGAGATCAGGTGTAAAGTTTTGGAAATTTACACATTTGTCTGCAGCTGTCACAATAGAACAAAACACAACCATTCCCCACTTTACAAATACACCATTTTCCACTCTCTGTGTGGCAAAGAAGGAGAAAATGTCAAAGTGTCAAGAGCAAGACGAATGCATTGCTTACACAGGTGAGCATCACAATGAAAGACCCAGTGCTGACACAGTTTCTGCTTTGCATCTACTTTACTGCTTATTTAAGCATATGGAATGGTTATGAAAGAAGGTTTGATGTATAACGGGATCAAAGCACAGTGCAATGATTTACATGCATGTAATAAGCAACACATATAGAGTGAGATAGTTGAAGTAGAAGTTGAGATTAGCTCATTCAGTAATGTTTCACAGAATATTGAATTTTGGTCTTTAATTTTCCCCAAGCATAATCAGGAATTGTCTGACTAATTATGTAATCAACTGTCTGGGAGTCAAAGCATCTCAATAAATTATCATCAGTTCCTGTCTCCAAACAAGAAGCAGGCTGTCATTAACCAGTGGTGAGGGATTACTGTTTTGTATCGGAGCCTATTGTGCGGAACTGACAGTCTGATGATACTGCACATCAAACAGGCAGTGGGAGCTCAGGGGAGCAGTTACATACTGTACTGCTCTTACTTTGCAGACGGAAAATAGCTGAGGCAGAATCAAACTGTTCATTGATCTATCATGTTTAGATCATTTTAGGAGAGATTGAGCTGAGTTTCAGTCTCTTCTCCTGATGGAACACAAAGTCACAAAGCACTGTATGAAAACTGATGTCAGATTGCGTGACATCACCTGTACATAGGCATTGTACCTCGAGAAATTAATGGCTTGTTTTTTTTTTCTTTTTCTAGTGTCAAGGATCTTCTGCTCGGCCAAGGTTTCTAATAGTCTTGCACCTGCACAAGCAACGTGCACTCTACTGGACTCCATCTTCTCTTCTGGAGTCTATGCTCTAATAAACTCTCTCAATGAATGTTTGAAATGTGCTTTTATAGGCTTGCCTTCCTATTATTTGAAGCTATTTTACCCACCCCCAAAAGCACTACTAGTGTTCTCAGGCTCAACTGATCAGATCCCAACCCCACTAGATTAGGCAAAAGGATAAAATAAATACGTTTTTCCGTCCCTGAAAATATCGTGGATTACTTTATATCCCTTTAAAAAATGCCCTTGACTAGTAAATATTGAGCAGCTCGCCCCATTCGCCTCAGTTAATTCTATGACAACTCGAACAGCTGCTTTTCAGGGACAACGGACGATGGAAACAGCTCCGTCCTCACCTGTAAATGCCCCTGGTACATATTGAGCACACAGTCAGTCGCGGTTCTCTCCTTCAGTGGACCTTCAGACTTTTTCGTGACTTGTGAAGCAGACTGTCAGGCTGAAGTGTTGGCATGAGGAGCGACAGCAGAGTTTGGGGAAAGGGGTCCAGAGGAGCACAGAGCGGAGTTCTCTCCTCCCGCAGCGCTGAAGCACACACACGTCCAGGATTTCTTTCTTTACGCGCGGACGCCGACGCGCGCCGGGCGCAAGAGCAGTCCGACGTTGGAGCGCACTTTTCCGTCAGAGGATGCTGACGCTGTATTACAAAGTACTCTTTTTGGTATATTACACAGCCGCCCTGTGGTCCGTTCAGGAATAAAATTCAACGTAACGAGACTTCATCCTGAAGGCTTTGCTTTTTTTCCCCGCGTATTTTTCCTTCTTCCTGTGACTCAAGTCGCCTCTGTGTCCCTCTCCTCTCTCCTCTCCGCTCCTCTCCTCTTCTATGACTGGTTTGAATGTTTAGTTTCTCGAGGTTCATTCCCTTCTTATAGTGTGCTCCCTGTTCCCCTGTTTGCCAACTACTCTGATCCAGCCCACCGGCGCCTCCTCCTGCGCGCTGACGTCCTCCACTCACGAACATTACACCAGTCACTGCAGAATATGTTCAAACACAGAAAATAAGATTTTGGAAGTAAATTCTATTGAACTTGTAGTTTCATCAGCGATATTATTCCCCATTTTATGCTTTAAATAATTCGCCTGAAGTATTTGTCAGAATTGTTTTGCATTCTATATTTTAGTGAGTTTACACAAAGTGTAGTGTGGAAATTTTTTTGCATTTGCAAAGTTTTGTTTTTCTCTCTCTCTGATAGGACCGGAATTTTTTTTTTTTGTGCGTGCGCGTGTGTGTGTGTGTGTGTGTGTGTGTGTGTGTGTGTGTGTGTGTGTGTGTGTGTGTGTGTGTGTGTGTGTGTTACTGCATCAGGTAGACTAAAAACACACAAGTGTTGTGTTTATATCACTAGGTTGGACGTAGACACAGACAAAACAACACAATATGTCATACATATAGACACAACAATATTAAACAAGTCATAAATGTATTGACTCTGTGTTTCGCTCAGTCCTATTTAATGCTTTATATATTTCAAATCTACATTTTATTTTAGGATCATCTGTATTGGATTGAAGTTCTCTTATTTCAATTGATTGTTTGAAAGAACTCTTTTTTTTCCGGCCTATTTAAGTCTATATCTCTCCTTTCGCTTGGAGAACTCATAGTGATCAAAGATACTGAAAAAATAGACTATTATCATTATTAAATGTACACAGTCAGACTGGTATACAAACAAGAGTATAATATCAGATTAATTAATCAAGCTCAATATGTAAAAATAATTTTGCTTCAATCTAGTATCTTCTTTTTCCAGTTCTTAATACCATCATTCATGGCTTCCTCCTGTCTGAGATTTTTACCAAATACTCAGTAAGTAAAGCAGAAGGCTGCATTTGTTATGGGTGAATACTGTAAACATCTAAAACTAACACCATTCTGGTGGAAGATTAAACTTGTTAGGACCCGTGTCTTCTCTAAATTAGAAGAAACATCTCACTGGTCTGCTCTCTTCTCCCAGAGACTCTTCATTCTCTCTTTAAAGTGTAGAAATAAGCAAACAGCATGTAGGGAATTATTAATACCGTAGCATGTAGTGTATTAATAATACCATATGTAGTATCAACAGAAATATAGTAAGATGGCATAAGTTATAAGTTAACTGTGTTAAAGCCACACTTCATTAACACACCTCAAAGCATCATACTAACTACCTAAATAAAAACCTCAAACTAATCTATGAACAGCATGTTTCATGTGTGAAAAAATGTGATATCTTCATTGCATGCACTAATTGTTTGTTATACCCAGCTGTCCAGTTACTGGAAGAAACGATTATATAACCTAAACTGTTTTATGAATCACATGCTTTCCATGTAATTATGTAGGAAAATATAAAAAAAACAGCTGTAATCAAGAAATATTTAACTAGGATTTTATCCTGAAAATATGAAGAGAAAGATATAAGAAGCAGGAGTAAAATCTTTTGATAAGTTTTCATCATCTAGATTTGTCATTTGCAAATTAGTCGCTCATGATTAGCATCAGCCACAAATAGCTATTATTTCTATTTCATGTTAATGTTGGACTCCCAGGACCAGGGTGGAAACTTGTCCCAGGCTTACTGCTAAGCAGGGCAGACAAAAACTGTCAGGGTGCACAACAGAGAACATGTTAGACTGCACCAGCAAAAGGATTCATGTTTTATACAAATCTGTTCATAAAAATGTTGGAACACTGTGTAAATGTAAATAAATACAACGTGAAACTTTAAATGTAACCAAAAATAACCCAAAGACCGAATGTTGAAATGAGTCAGTTTATTATTGTTTAAAAATGATGTACCAATTTTTAATTAATTACCAGCAACAAGTTAAAAAATTTAAAAGAAAACCACAACACTACTAACAAACGACTGCAAATGTTGGAGATGGAATATAATTGCTTGCTGGATTTGACCCATATGCTGCTGTTAAGTGACCCCAGAACTTGTTTTTTTTTTTTCTCTTCTGTTTGCAGAGTACTAGTGCACACATTTTGCATAACCTTTTCTACATAAAGAAAATGAAATCACATGAGTTCACCATATGATTTACATGCAGAAATAGCCATACTGTTTTCTTTTTTCTGTTTAAATGTTGCAGCTTCTCATTAGCTTTAATTTAGTACAAATGATCACACAATTTACCACCATCTGGACAGCGACCATCATCCAGTCTGTTCAGCTTAGGTGTGACCATAAAACTGCGAGTGAAAATTAATTCAGCATCAGGCAAGTTTTTGCACCACCAACCTGTGGCAGTCACTTATACTGGGCTGTAGAATTAATGAATGGACAGCCTGGAGGATAGGTAGCCCAGAGAATAGAAAAGTGGACCAGTAGTCAGAAAGCCTCATTCTCTGAGAAGCTGTCCCAGACAGAATAACAATGCAATATATTTAAATCTAAACTGAAAAGGAGAAAGGTCTGGATGGATGGATGGATGGATGGATGGATGGATGGATGGATGGATGGATGGATGGATGGATGGATGGATGGACGGACGGACGGAAGGACGGACAGACAAACTGACAGACAGACAGACAGACAGACGGATAGATAGATACAGTAGATAGATAGATAGATAGATAGATAGATAGACAGCTGGATAGATAATCTGTGAAAAATCTGCTGTGAGATATGGTGCCCACCAGGTTAGTGACAGGGAACATTTAAACCACACATGTTCAAATGCTAGATGTTAAATGTGAAGTTAAATGAACTTAAAGGTTTATTACACGTCATTTTAATGGTAAAAATAAAGCATCTGGCCCCCTCATTTTTTATTCAATTAGTTTACTCACTCAATTTAGAAAAGAATTTAAGCCTCAATTTTTAAACAACGGTGGTTGTTGCACAAAAAATAACCATTTAACATTTCCTGCTTTCAACCACTTTAGTCTGTGTCAAGCAGAGTTACAACCTTCTGTAAGTCTGTCAGGAACATTGTTGTAATTGTGAATTTCCCCGTTTTTTGTCAGTTATGGTGTCACTAACCAATAACATTAGTTTTCTCACTCTGTCTAACCTTGGATAAACGTCTATGACTCTGACCAGCTTCCATTCGTTACCTGGCGAGAGATCATATTGTAGAATAACAATATTGTTGACCTTCAAGTCCCTACTGTTGCTTTGCCACTTTTGTTTGGGTTGTAAATTACCGTAAATTCAAAAGATATTCTCTCATTCACCAAGTCCAAAACTCATTAGCCAAAGTCAGCATTTGGTACCATCTTTTCTGTACATAAAGATAAAGATCTTCTCTAACAGTTTGTCCAGATGGGGGAAGAATAATCATAAAATTAAAATTGCTTACAAGTTCTGACTTTGGATATTTCCCTTCAGATTATACTCAATATATAAAACACTCAAATTCTAACCCAAATCTTCAATATCCAATCACACATTATTCTCATGTATTGGCATACTCCAAACACACTTCAGATGTGACAATAAATTTACCCTTAAACATGTCTTCATGATATGCTTCAATTTAAAGATGTGCAGATGTTGACATTCACCACATGTAACATAACAACCAGCATTACGATAAAATAATGATTTCAAATCCACTTTCTTAGACTACCCTTGACTTAATAGTGTCCATGTTCTCAGCGGCTTTGTCTTCAAAACATTACTTCAAAACTCTGCATGTCTTCTTAATTTTATATGCATCTCATGTGAAGTGTATGTCTTCTCACTCATCTGTTAATAATCAAAACATTTTGAGCTTGCTGCACTGCTGATTAATGCTGATGAATAGTCCAAGTTTTGACTGTAATTCCTTCAAAGCTGATTGACTGATTGGGAATGTTTTCAAGTTTTCAGAGGTTTACCTTAACTTCCTAACTTGCTGACCAACAAAACTTCACAGGAGCATATGACACATCCTTCTAATTTGCTGGCATGTCATATGTGTGTGTAATATATCTGTTGATGGGAACATGATTAACAAACTGATCGTGAAGGCCTGCTATACCTTCTTCTTCTTTTCCTTTCGGCTTTTCCCTTCAGGGGTCGCCACAGCGAATCAGTTGCCTCCATCTAACCCTGTCTTCTGCATCCTCTTCTCTCACACCAACGACCTTCATGTCCTCTTTCACTACATCCATAAACCTCCTCTTTGGTCTTCCCCTAGGCCTCCTGCCTGGCAGTTCAAAACTCAGCATCTTTCTACCAATATATTCAATATCTCTCCTCTGGACATGTCCAAACCATCTCAGTCTGGCCTCTACAGATGCAAATACTGCAAATACTGCATCTGTAGTACTCTTTTTTGGCATGAAACCATACTGCTGCTCACAAATGCTCACTTCTGCCCTTAGTCTGGCTTCCACTACTCTTTCCCATAACTTCATTGTATGGCTCATCAGCTTTATTCCTCTGTAGTTGCCACAACTCTGCACATCTCACAACCCAGTCAGAAACTCTACTGCCACGTCTCCTAGATACTTCCAAATTTCTACAGGTATATCATCAGGACCGACTACCTTTCCACTCTTCATCCTCTTCAATGGCCTCCTCACTTCATCCTAACTAATCTTTGCTACTTCCTGGTTCACAACAGTCACCTCGTCTAGTCTTTGTTCTCTCTCATTTTCCTCGTTCATCAACTCTTCAAAGTACTCTTTCCATCTTCCCATCACACTACTGGCACCTGTCAATAGACTTCCATCCCTATCCTTAATCACCCTAACCTGCTGCACGTCCTTCCCATCTCTGGCTCTCTGTCTTGCTAACCTGTATAGATCAGTCTCTCCCACTTAACTGTCCAACCGAGCATACAAGTCATCATAAGCCCTTGTTTGGCCTTTGCTACCTCTACCTTCACCTTACGCTGCATCTCCCTGTAGTCCTGTCTACTCTCCTCAGTCCTCTCAGTGTCCCACTTCTTCTTAACTAACCTTTTTCTCTGTACACAGTCCTGTACCTCCTCATTCCAAAACCAAGTCTCCTTATTTACTTTCCTTCCAGATGACACACCAAGTACTCTCCTACCTGTCCCCCTGATCACATTAGCTGTAGTTGTCCAGTAGTAGTCAGTAGTCCAATTTCCACCGGCACCCTGTAGGTCAACAGCACCGATGGCTGTTGTTGTTAACCCGGGCCTCGACCGATCCGGTATGGAAGTCAGGTTTGATTTGCATGTTTGATTTGGCAAAAGTTTTATACCGGATGCCCTTCCTGACGCAACCCTCTGTATTCATCCGGGCTTGGGACCGGCACAATAAGACACTGGCTTGTGTCCTCCTGCGGCTACATTGAAGGCCTGCTATACCATAGGAACTACATTTGACACAGTTCAGCAGGGGACAACGGAGCGAATCCTCTCCTATAAACAGTCATAGACAATGTCACTCACCTATGTCATGCTCTGGAGGTGTTTCGTTGGAGTTCCTTGAGCCACAGACTGATCCCTCCAAAATGCAGGACTGAGCAATATAGAAGTACCTTCCAGATAGCAACCATCAGACATTGTTATTCGCTTGACTCCATTTAATACTGAATGTAAATACATGAATATAGGTCACTCTATTAGTTTTCACTGCAACAACATGCATGAACTGAGAGACATTACAACCCCCATCCTCTTTCTACTCTATTTATACTTCTAATAATTCCCTACTTGCCAGGATAAAAAGATTTGGAAACATCAGATTAATTATCATTTTAGTTATTTACAATTTTCTTAATTAAATTTGAGGAAAAATTACTATTAAATTACTATTATTATCCAGCAATTTTTCTTCAATTTCAGTTTTATTTATTTTAGCTGCTCTTTTTTTGAGTGATTGCTACCAATTGGCAGGAAAAAAAATGAAAGACCCCATATTATGCATTCAGCAGCAGGAAAAGAGACAGTAGCTCTTTCATTCACTTCATCCCACATAGAAAATAAGTAGAAATGGCTGTCTATAAATAGGTTGTCAGTCTTTCATACCACCTATATATTTTAATCAGCTAAGAGTAACACCTTCATTTGAAGTGAGATGAAAGTTATGCATATGCTTGCCTTTGAGTTCCTTTTTATGAATAAGATGAGTGGATTTACTTCTTCATTCAAGACAGCAGGCACTTTCCATCTCTGATGGACAAAATAATTTCTGTTGAATTGAAATGTTTTATCTCCCTCAGAAGTGCAGCAACTTGATACTGGAAATTTAATGAAAAAAAACCCCCCACAAAATTGGAATCACTGAACGTTAAATTCTCCTTTCTATGATATTCCATCTGGAACTCACAACAGCTAAGGGCCTGTTTCGGGTTTTAAATAAAAATGTAATGGTGTGTTTATAGACTAAAAGAGAAAGCTGGAATGAAAGACAAAACTTTATGTTATTGTTGGATAATAAAGCAAAAAAGACCAAAACAATTTGCCTTTTCCACATCAGTTCCATCCTGATTTGTCAAAAATGTAGAAATTACGTTTCGAAGAAGTGAATCACTAGTTTAGCTCAAAAGCAACAGCGTTGTTTGTGGTTCTAAAAATCCAGGCTCGTTCATCTTCTGCATTTTTGACTATATATTCACAGCAAGTCTTCACACCACCAGAATTCAATCTTTACCTGACAGCTCTAAAAGTCACAGATGGTGATGCTCATTTCTGAATAGGCCTCCCAGAACAGGTCTCTGAATTTCAAAGATATAATGAATATAGTAAATGAAAAATCAGAATACAATGACTTCACAGAACTTGGGTTAAGTAATGTCTGATGATCATGGCAAAGAAGAAAGATGGATGCACTTTGTACATTTAGCATGTCCATTAATAGCAGACGCACTGAAGTCACTGAACAGATTTGCTGATTAAAATTTTAAACCTCAATTTCATCTCATGTGTCACTATTGGCTGATATAATTTAGCTCAGTTCAAATGGGGGCAATGTAGTCCAGTAAAGACACACTGCAGCTGATCTAGAACCAGTAGGCAAGCAATATGGTAGGAGGTGACTATTTTCCTACAGTTGTGGGTTCCTGACTGCTCTGATGATCTTTCCTCAGCAGACTTTACCTGACAAACAAACATTAACAAAGTTCTTCCAGTGATGGGTCTTGGTCTCCAGCACACACTCCTCTGTTCCAGCATGCTACTGCACATAAATGAAAAAATTGATAACTTTAAAACAAAACATTTGTTATCATTAACTGTCTTAAACTGAGCTGATCCTACTCATCCTTGCTCCTGCCACTCAGACCTTAACAAATTTCCATCACATACATAAAGCACTGTCAAGTGTCACACTTATGAATTGCAGAATGTAATTCATAAGAGGAAGTCTTCCCAACAGCATGCATGCATGTACATGGGCATGTCCATTCATGTTGTACCTTGATACTGTAATTTCTCAAGTGAATACATATGTTAAAGTGAAATGGCCTGCACAGTCTTGTTTACAAGTGATTTACAGAAAGTCGGCAGTCGCACAAGCAAGACAACAAGTCACAAGTGTATGTCAAGAACACAATAAAAGATAAAATGGAAATTATGGTCATTTGTCCTGGTCATTTGTTTGTCATGCTGTGAAATGGATTACAATGACGTCTCTTTCATGCTTTGTTTGCATGAGACGAGTCTGACCTTCTCTGTCTCTGAGCAGTTTGAAGGTGCTTGTGTTTAAACATCCTTATTAAGGGAGATTAGTGTTATTATTTGTTTCTTTATGACCTTATAAGACCTTAGTCCTGTACTTTTTAATATTCAGAATGCTGTAAGGTAGAACAACAGCACTAATGGTTTGTACACCACGGTGACATTGTTGGACTTTTTGTGTGGTCATACAGCAGTTGTACTTGACATTTTCCTTTTTTCAACAACAAACCCAGTTACTGAAAAGAGCATACACTCCATCAGGTCACCTCAGACAAAATGTGATTTATTGTGATTTATCAGATGGCAAAACTATCAGAATAACACCTAGTCTGATGTAGAGAGGACATGTCATTGAATAGGTGCAAACACAACACAGAGCTGAAGAGGGGAATGACAAAAATAGAGCAAATAAAATCTATAAATTGATCTGTAAGAACACATCAGATCAACTTACAACAGACGTAAATTCTTTAAATGTGTATTAATTCTATTGAATTGTTTCACATCTTCAATTGTGGAGGTTTAGATATTTCAGATTGCAACTACAATTTATCACTGTTCGACTATAAGAAAAGTCAGAGAACCAGGAAAGCCAGTTAGCATACATCCTTTTTCAGTCATAACTAAAAGTCAGACCATCTTTGAGCAATACTGCTGCTCAGAAGGTTGTTTTTATCAGACCCCTTTGAAACCATCTGAGATGAGAAATTATCCAGTAATAGTCAGCTGAAGTATGCTAAAAATATGCTTATGAAACTGACTGATGCTTTCATTATGCAAACAGGTCCTGAAATAACCTGTGTAAATGCTCATTCTGTCTGGTGCGGAACTAAATCTAGAATGATTTGATCAGTCGGTAATCAAAATTGGCGGTGAATTATAATATTATAAATTGCTGTACATAACAGTGTATCCAGAATGGTCGAATCATTTATGGAATTAACTCAAGAATCAAATTGTAACTATAAGAGTTCTTACAAATACCTAATAAATTACAGATTTTGCCAAAAACGTGAAAACATAAAGCTCTTTGATTCAATTTTTCAAGATGGAAAAGTTTTTCAAGATTTAGTGTTAATGATACTTTTGACTCTACGACTAAAATACATGAACCTAAACCTAAAATCGTAATCTTAAATGTTTACATAGCACAGAGACATAAAGCTGTAATCAGTCTTATAGTAGTTATAAGAGCTTTAATGGCATTCAAGTCAAAGTTTTTGAAGTATAACACTTCTTTATTGGTGTCTGCTGTACTCCAGTTGGAGTTTGATTACTGTAAATATACAGTCTTGGTCAACCAAGACAGATTGGAGGAGTTGTTAGGCATTTCTTGCCCCTGGTAAATGACTTAGATGTAGCCTGACATCATTGACAGGATAAGATAAGGCCAATGTAGAGAAACTAGAAGCTAGCATTAATATACATTCAAAAGACAAAGAAAAACCGGACAATAAGCCTTTATGGAGTTTATGCAGTAGATACTGGCTACTTATCTTCAGTAGTTGATACTGCCAGGGTTTTATGGTTGTAACATGTCTCATGTATGTGTTATGTGATATAAATGAACTTATTTAATATATATCCAGTATCACTTGCATCCTAAATGTGTGAAAAATTAAGAATGTTAGATAGTTTTTTAGGGAATTACAAATTTTTCAGTGCAATAGTGTCTCTTAGTATGTTAGTCTTGCAGCTCTTGTTTCTTGCAAGCGTCAGTCCTGTAATACTGGTCTGATAATTCTTTAATGTTGCGCTGTGACAACGTCTGGTTCTTTAATGACCAGATGACATGTCCACTCAAGCAGCATATATGTAGATTATCCAGTTGTTCTGCTGGCTTCATTGCTGCGGTGATTTGTGCATGACATGGGATTGATGATTTATGTCTCTCAGATATTCCTCCAGATGACTAGAGCTCATGCACAGACCCCATTCATTCCCTAAACCACATTCTCAAGTGCTCCATATTAACCAGACTAGGAATATTCATGCAAAAGTATTGACATTCATCAGTAAATGCAGGAATGTCTTGATGAGAAGTAGATCAAGGGGTTCATCGAGCTTTGATTTCACTACTCACTCACTGTGTTCTGCTTGCTTTTGCTGTATTTAGTTATTTGGTGGGTGATAAAAGCAGGCTGTATTTAGCCTGCTGAACCAGACCACCTTCAAACAATGATGACTCCTTTTTTCATTTGCATGCTGTACTATTTGTGTCCAGGTGAGTAACTGCAGCAGTAACAAATTTTACATTTTACTAAGCTTCCACTGCACACAAATAACAAAGGTTAAATCTTTTCATCCCAACATGGCAGAAAGCACAGACAACAGTTCTAACAGATGAGTGGTATAAACTAGAAGCACCAAGTGTCTTGTATTATCTTCGAATAAATTATTTTTCTAATTTATCGGTATCGCTTATTGGTACCATACAGGGGTACTTGTTTCATCCTGAAGTCCTGAAACAGCAAGAAAGGTGAATGCTAGAATGAACATCTGATTGTCCAGTGATGTTACACTGCTTCTGTAGTGTAACATCACTTCTGAATTGTAAAGTGTGTGTAAAAGTACATCACTTGGTTTCATTCCAACAACCAAGTTGTCATATATGATTCCAGAGGTTTCCGATCTGTTTTTGCATGAACAACCTGCACCTTGGTTTTATTAATGGATAATGTGAACAGTCCTTATGGAGATATACACTTGGAAAATGTCCAGCTTCCTCTACAACAGTGTGCCACCAGTCTGCCTTATTTTAAATTCCATATGCATCTGGCCTTTGAGCTCACTCATATTCCACATATTCAGACTTATGGAATATTCTACTAAATGTTCATGTTTAGCTTCATAATGATGTTGGTGCAAATTAGACAAAGCAGCCGCTTAGAGCTCTTGGCAGAAAGAAAAAATGAGGCCAGTTCAGACCAGTAATCCTGGAAGACATTTCAGAAGACAGTTTTCATTGTCAAATAATTTTTATGAATCCCATCTTTCATGCTGGGGTATGTTCTGCCATAGCATAAGGACATAAATTACAGGGCAGCCCAAGAGCATTAGTACCTATTAACATGCAGAGTACTCCTCTGAGCTGTTGTCATGAATACACGGATATTCCTCAGCAATATCTGGTACAGCAAACAACCAAATTGTCTGTTCTCACAAACAGATTATATGAACACCATGAAAGAGGTTTTTTTTCCTTGACTCACAAAGACTGTGACGTGTGTGGTAAGTCTTTCTCATTTCATTTTCAAATATCACAAGTGCACAAACAAACAAACAAGCAAACAAACAAACAAACAAACAAACAAACAGAATCCAGGTCCATGGGCTTAAAACTCGCATAATGATTTTGTGAATTTAAATCAGAAAATCATAGTGTGTGTGTGTCTATATATATATATATATATATACACACATATATATATACATATATACGTATATACACTGTGTTGTGAGTGCCTATACATACTTAGTATCTACATTTGACCTCATCTTGTGTAAAATGAAAAAGCGTAATTCCAAAACTAGTGTTAAACAAAAATGTGGTTAACGTAATCTATGTCTGAAATGTTACCAGGTGTAATTTACACCTACAAATGAATATTTTTCCCACATGGTTCTGTTTTAATGACAATGCAATGTGCCAGTTTTGGAAATACTATAACTCTCATGTGACTCTACAGCGGCAAGGTGAGCATTCCCGTTGGTGAGGTTGGAGGATTCTGCCAGACTATATCTGATTAATTAAATGAGTTATAGATATAATGGGTTTCAAGCCCACTACTACAGCAGAGAGCTGCTCTCTGTTTGTCTGTCTTTTTCACTCTGAGATACTCTCTGAGTCTCTCTGTATGTGGGAGAAATAGAAGGTATGTAAGGAGAAATGTTTATTTTGTTCCATTTTTAAGAAAAATGTAATGTAACAATCTAGGAAGGAGTCAGATTCTGTTTGCAGTCATATTTACTTTATGCTTTACTGGCTCAAACCCAAACTGCACATTGATATCCCTTTTATTTCAGACAAACACCCATCTGTGAAAATTGTTTGCGATGTATGATTCATGACAGATTTTCAGCACAATGCACTGAAGTCACATTACTGTCTTCCTTTATCGCCTTTGATAGCCTGTTTGTACAAGCAACCCTGTTCTGTGCTATTTGTGTCATGCTGTTTTACGTTCCTGCTTTTCGAAGGGTTTTGAGGTATTTGCCCCTAAAAAGATGTCTATTCTCATCCAGCTTAAGCACATAGAATTACTTTACAAATAACTTGTTCACGCCTTGCCTTCATTGGACCCACTCCCTGTTTTAAACTTGTCAGTCATCATTGTGTGTAGCATACAGTGTGTAAAATTAAGATAAATGAAGCTGCTGTGCACTTCTTTGTGCACAGCAGCCTTGTAAAAAGCTTTTGTAAAATAGGATACTGTAACAAAATAAACCTGAGTCAAATATGCTTATTAGCAGCTACTAAAGTGTAACACATGGTTTAGGAATTTGAAATGCAGAGCAGGTACTGCATTTTCAGAATTCTTTATCGTTCATTGCCTGTGACAAATGTTGCTGGTTCTCCTGATATTTTTGCACATATCTCAGGGACCGGATAGATAGAATAGAAAGACAAAACAAAAAGCATTATATTCAGGGAGGCAAGGGGATGAAAATTAGATCACAACTTTGACCTTCAAAAACTAGGCCAAGGTCATATTTTCAATTTTATATCTTTTCAGGGTCACATCTCTAAAACCTCATGACAAATCAATGCACCAGTTACATATCGGATTATGGGTATAATTTTAAAATCAGGGGTGTTGCGGGATGTTGCAGTCTCTGACTGCCTTGTTTATAATGCAATTGACAATCGTGTAAATGTATAAGTGAGAGCTGAGGGTGGTACATTTTATAAATTCTATATTATACAAAATCATAAAGTTATTATACTTAATGGTCATGAAAATACAGTGGAGCTACGACTGTCAGATTGGATCCAATGGTGAATACTGGACTCTCCTTGTTTCTTCTATTAGTCTCATGCCTTGGTCCCATGCTATCTCAGTTGAAGGCTGTTTTCTTCCACACAGATTATAAGCAGAAGTGCTCCTTTTATTAAATGCTAAGAACATTGGTGATCTGTCTACAGTTGTTCAAGTTACAACCAGACTCCTGACACGTGATAGATAGAATCCTTGCCAAGAAGCGGGGACTGAGAAAAGAATAAAAGTGCCAGAGTATTTAAAAGAACACTTTCTTATGTAACGCAAGCAAATCCCTTATATTGTTGTCGAAGGAGTTAATAGTTTTTCTATTCTTTACTTGGAATGTCTTAAGTGTGTGTGCAACAATAGACTTTCACACACACACTTAAGACATTCTAGTTTCTTTTATACACCCAGCACTATGATGAAATATAAACGGTAAGAAAACTAGTTACCGTTTATATTTCACAAAAATTCAAGAAGGCCACTGAGTATCAGATGTGACCTTGCAGCAAGACCTCTTAGGTATTGCCGCACTTGATTTTATATTTTCATTCCTTTGGTGATTTAATACAAAATGATGGAGGAAATCTTTAGCATTGACGCTGAGGGCTGCGTATTGATTAGACACTCTTGCTTCATATTGTAGTGTTTGAGCAGCAGGTGGATGTTTGAGTTTCATGTGTGAAAAGTGAAAAGTCCAAATTGAATTTTAATACAATCAGGCTGTTGTGGCTTCAGTTTTTTGCAGCACAAGTTCCAGTGTTATGTTACAAGTTGGTAGTCAAGGTTCAAAGTCACTGCGACCTCACAAACCCCTCTTCTATTTCACTTTTTTTTTCTTGTAAATATTCTACCCTGGATTTATTGCTTGTCCTCTTTAAACACACCATTCAAAAATGTTGTAAGTTGTACAGACAGAAAAACATAAGAAAGAAAGAAAGCCACCAGTGATATAGTCAAACTTTACTATCTATAGTCACTGAGGTTCAGGAATACAGTGTGCCCTCGGTCTTTGTGGTTAATGCGTTCCAGGAACCACATGGAACTGAGGAATCCGCGATCGAGATCGTGATCGTGATCTATTTATCTTATTATTTACGGTAATTTAAACGTTTATGAACTCTCCCCTTACTGATATTAAACCACCTATCTGTATTACCTTTTCCCACACTCTTATCGACTGTTTAAAGCACTTTTGTGTCTCATGAAAGTCAGAGACTGACAGAATTGTTGGCCTCATCAAACCTGAACCTTCAGCGTGCACTGGAATGGTTTGCAGCTGAGTGTGACGCAAGTGGGATGAGGATCAGTACCTCTAAATCCGAGGCCATGGTTCTCGACCAGAAAAGGGTGGTGTGCCCTCTTCTGGTTGGTGAAGAGTCTTTGCCCCAAGTGGAGGAGTTTAAGTATCTTGGGGTCTTGTTCACGAGTGAGGGAAGGATGGAACGTGAGATTGACAGACGTTTTGGTGCAGCTTCCGCAGTGATGCAGTTGCTGTATTGGTCTGTCATGGTGAAGAAGGAGCTGAGTTAGATGAAGTTCTCATAGAGTGGCTGGGCGCACCCTTAGAAATAGGGTGAGGAGCTCAGTCACCAGGGAGGAGCTCGGAGAAGAGCCGCTGCTCCTCCACCTTGAGCGGAGCCAGCTGAGGTGGCTCGGGCATTTGTTCCAGATGCCTCCTGGATGCCTCCCTGGGGAGGTGTTCCGGGCATGTCCTACCAGGAGGAGACCTCGGGGAAGACCTAGGACACACTGGAGGGACTATGCCTCTTGGCTGGCCTGGGAACGCTTTGGGATCCCCCCAGAGGAGCTGGAAGAGGTGTCTGGGGAGAGGGAAGTATGGGCATCCCTCCTGAGACTGATGCCCCTGCGACCTGGCCCTGGTAAGCGGTTGAAGATGGATGGAATGAAGGGATTTTACAGGGTGATGAGTGAATAGCTGGCATGTGGCTGCAGCTGAAAAAGAACTTGATAAATAATTCATTTTTCTCCATTTAATGAAAACAAAAGAAAAAAGAAGATCACTGGGAAAATTCATGAAATTTTTTCACTCGACTTAACCCCTTTAAATTATTCATTTTTTTAATGTGGCAACTTAAATAAAAACATTTGTACACCTGAAATTAATGCAGGCACCTAGGTAAAAAACATTATTTAATTAACAATGAACCGATAGCACAATGTCTCATTTTCTACTGATATACTAAATTAGTGCACATAAATATCATTTCACAATATCTTGAAATTACAGTAAAAGGGTTACCCTTTAATTTTACTTGTTAGATATTTCCCCTTGCAGTATGCGTCTCAGCTAAAGTCTACAAAGACTTCTGATTACATGAGCATTACATGAGCATAATGTAAATCTGCATATTCATACACTGACAATATATTTTCATATTTACTGAATGCATACAAATGATACTTCGACTAATACTTGCGATACTTCTATCTTTCAGTTGTGTACTGTTGTCCACTGCAGAAAATTTTTTTTCTCAACCCCTCTCAGGTGTTTTTGTGTGCGTGCGTGTACGTGCATGTGCATGCGTGTGTGCGTGTGTGTGTATGTGTGTGTGTGTGTGTGTGTGTGTGTGTGTGTGTGTGTGTGTGTGTGTGTGCGTGTGTGTGCGTGTGCGTGCATGTGTGTGATTTTTTTTCTTGCCTCTATTTTTTTGTTTTTCTTTGTATATGGTTGTGCTATGATGAATGATTTGCATAAATTTCCAAATAGTGTTTTCATGTTTATTTTTGTCGAACCACAAACATTTGTTGCCACATTTTTATATTGTTGAAGTTATTCAGTATTGATAGGGAGGATACTTGTGTTTTTCTTACATGGGGAGGGGGAGGTGTGCAATCCCGGTCTGAAACGCAAATATTAATTGTAATGTGGCAGTTAGTGAGCAGCAGAGATATGCACTCTGAGTATGCAACATGCTGTGATGATCGGGTCCACACACAACACTACGTCGGCGCATCCAGTTATTCTACATCCTACATCACAGAAGGCTGTAACATATCTCAACACGCACTGAGGAAAAACATGTATTGACAATAAGTTGCATGGATGTATAATCATCCTATACAATGCAAAATCTAAGACTCAGGTACAGTAATGTCAGTGCCTGTGAAACAGCAGGTTCGTGGTTTGAAGTGAGATATCAACACTGATGGTCACGAGCGATGAGACCCTGGATAAAACTAGCCAAAATGTGCTTTCTCAGGCGGACAGCTGGTGTCTCCCTTAAAGATAGGGTGAGAAACAGTGTTATTTGCACGAGGCTCAGAGCAGAGCCACTGCTCCTTTGCGTAGAAAGGAGTCAGCTGAGGTGGTTTGGGCATCTGGTGCGGATGTCTCCAGGGCATCTCCCTAAGGAGGTGTTCCTGGCATGTCCAGCTGGGAGGATTCCTCGGGGCAGTCCCAGGACCAGGTGGAGGGATTACATCTCAACACTGGGCTGGGAACGCCTTGGGATCCCCACGTCAGAGCTGGTTGTGGCCGGGGAAAAGGAAGTTTGGGGTCCCTGTTGAAGCTGCTGCCCCACGGCCTGACTACGGATAAGCGGAAGAAGATGGATGGATGTATGGATGGATCAACACTAATTCACAGACCATCTGACAAGGATATGCAGTGAAGGCATCAGAATGGAAGAGGGAGGATTAAAGAGTGTCAGAGTTAAGAGATGGGATGAAACAAGGAGTGTTCATAAATACATGAGGCTTGATGTGCCTCCAATAGCAGCAGACAGATGTTGAGGAGGACGAGGAAGACAACGGTCCTCCATAACATGAATCACAAGAAGATAGAGCAAATGGCTGACATCAAGAAATCAAACCAGTGGCTGGAAAAAAATAGCCTAAAGAAGAACGCAGAGGCTCGTAAGGATTTGCATTGTATCTGTTAACACTATAGGTGTGGTTTGCTCACTTTTGGAACGTTTGTGTCCAGTGGGGCTTACAGAGAATTACTAAACAACAAGGAGAAAGGAGCTGACTCTTTCTCTTAACTCACGTTACCATCCTATCCCTCTGCTGTTCGAATTAATGATTTTTGTTCAGTTTGTCGCTGAGGCTTGCTTTTGCAGCTCCCTTGCAAAGGCCCGCATAATGACATTAAAATGGGGATGGATGTTTTTAAAAGTCACTTTTGATTCTAAATGAAGCATGTTTGATTTTTAGTGATGGGACAGTTGTGAATTAGTACTTAAAAGCTGTTGTTGAGACATTGTTTGAGGGAAAACAAAGATGAGATGTGTGGAAAAACTCCCAACGTCAGCTTCAACAGCAACCAGAAAATCAGAAATATTGCAGCTTGATGAAACTATTCAGAGAGCACCATGCATGTCTGTGGACATTGATGAGGTGTAGCTTTTGTGTGTGTGTCAGGTTCCTTCACAAAGATAAGGAGCTCTCTGAGTGTAACACCACTATGAAACACACACAAGAGGACAGGACATACACGCAGCAATAAAAGAGATGCTGACAAAGTCCAGTGGTCTCTTTCACCACACATGACAGAGACCACCACCCTCTCTTTTCCCACCACCTTGTCATGGTGGGAAAAGAGAGGGGGGCTGTGCCAAACAGTCAAGGTGTGCCTGTGCACACCTTGTGTATAAAGTTACTTGTGTACTAATAAATTACTGACAGGCCACATGCCCCTTTCTCTCATGAAGAAAGTTCTGTTTGCATTTTTCCCCTGAAAGAGACAGTTTTTATTCATGCTTTCTGAACATGTTAATGTTTTGGTTTTTTTTACTTGAAGTGTAGGCCTTCAGTTCTTTAGGCTGGGATGTCTTAAATTTATGAGAAAAAGGATTATTCAGCTCTTTTTGCACTTTATTTGTAATTCTGAGATTTGTGTGTTCTTCAATCTTACATAAAGGCTTGAAATTTATTTGCCTTTTATTTATGGTGAGGTAAAAGAGCTAGCTGTGCACTCAGTTAAACATATCCTGCATTGAAAATTGCTAATTAATGATAATGTGGACATATAGACCGGCTATAAGACACAAACTGGACTTGGTTTCGGACCTTTTATTAAGAGGAAATTTTTATAACCGGACCTCCGTGACTTTTAATTGAATACTCCTGTTCTAGAGCCTATGTCTTTGATATACTGAGTTTTAAGCAATCTCTGGTAACAGAATTTCTATCAATTGCCACTTGACAAAAGTATACGATACAAAATAACAGACACATAGATCACAAATATCTGCAATATTGTTTTACGTTCCCAGGATTATGTCCTCACAACAAGCAAGGGATCCTTGCATCCGTGGCTCTTTCTGTCTCAGGTGAAAACATGTGTTGTTTCCCTGCAGTCTACTCACACTGAAAGGATTGATCTTCATTTATATTGCAGTCGATTGTTTACACGCACTGATTGTGTGGTCAGCTCAGGGGACATTCCTTGTCCAGTCAACAGAGAGGACACGTACACTAAAAGGACTCGTTGGGGTCAGCTGAATGTCGGCAAGAAAAAAGACACCAGTGTATGTGTGTCCCGGTAGATTCAGAGACAATGATGGAGTGTGTTTTGGTGGATATTCTTTTCTTTTAAAACATTTCATCTAAATATAAAGAAATGATGATTACTGGAATCTGCTGTCACAGCACTATTTGGTTCAGTTGTTGTATCCTGTTTGTCAAACAATAATAGCAGCAAAACAAGTGTTTGATTTAGTGAATCCAATTTAGTGATGAATGAATGAATGAATGAATGAATGAATGAATGAATGAATGAATGAAGGCAACAGAACCACTGGAAAGCTTTACAGCCCTATTTAATTTGAGGTCTTTGAGAGCAACACATTTTAAAAGTCATAACTGTCACGAAGCATCTGCGTGAAGCTCATTATATCATGTCTCGTTGACACTTTTGACAAAGCTTCTTCACTATTTCCTGAAAACCTGACATTTGGCTTCAGCATTACTTTTGTTTGCCAAATTCCTGTGCTTGTGAAATGTAAAAATGATATGCAAAAACAAGCAAAAAACAACAACAAAAACAAACAAAAAAATACACACCCTCTCATGTGTGTTGTGACTTTTGTCCGGAATTTCATTTGACTTCACTTGACCTCAGTTTCCCTACAGGTTGCCTCTAAATACAGTAACTAATAGACACTTTTTGAAGCCTTCATAACTGTGTATCTCCACACAAGTGAAAGTATGAGGGTTTCCATTCTTTCTTTTCCATAGAAAGTTCAGTTCAGTTATTTCAATTCAATTATTGTGCTATTTGATGGACAAGCCAGTGTTAACTGCAGACCTGTCTCAAGATCAGACAAATACAGAGGTGACCGAAAGGGGAATCAAGTTAAAAAAAAAAAGAGGGTTCATCTAAAGAAATTACATACTGGATCGAATGTGACCCTGGTTAACAATATCCGCCACCAGCGTAATCAACCTAAAGTGTATCGATGTAAATTCAGTCACTGTGGGTAGAAGGCGAAGGAGAGGTGGATGGATGTAGTGGGGGAGGACATGAGGGCTACAGGTTAAATGTGAATAGTTTCAACAATGTTACTAAAGTTGTTGTAACAAGTTTTTAAAAGAAGAAAACCCTCATAAACCCATATCTAGACAATAAGATGAGATGAGTTTAGTGTCTGAGTGTTGTGTTTGTCACTTTCCTTAGGTAGCAAGGTTCCCACTGTTGCCTCACAGCAAGAAGTTCACGGGTTCTAACCCCAGCATTTCCAACATAGCTTTTATGTGCTGTTTGAATGTTCTCTCTTTGTCTGAATGAGTATGCTGGGGTACTCTGGTTTCCCCCATCATTACAAAAAATATGCATCTAAGGAACTTTAGGCTCCATTGGCCCAAAGTGGCAGTGCATCCAGGGTGCAGCAACTCCCCATCTAATCTTGTAATATTGTTGTACAATTGTAGAATGTTAATAACAGTTTCTTTCTTTCTTTTCTTTGTCATGCTTTGAGTCTATCACTTTATCTTTGAAAAGAGGAAATTATTTCTTAAATGTCTATACAGCAGACCCTACTGCTCTGTGTTGTTGAAAAGCCTTGGATCAATCTCTTAATGTTTATATTGCTTAGTCTTAGCAGATTTTCATTTAGCATTGTAGATTGGCTGCATATCTGTAAGCTATTTTGATAACTTTAATGTACCTAACGTTCTACTAATTAAATCACCTACTGCCTTTGTTTAGTTTTTGACCCACTGAGCAGTCCTGTGGGGTAGGAAAACAGAGAAGAGAGAAGTGCACACATCGCAAATGGCCAATTAAGAGTCAAATGCTTTGCTCATGAATCTGGAAGCTGAGTCCGTCCTCGTGTGTTCTGTCAATGGCTCACCATCTACTTTGAGTAAAGAGAAGGTGAAACTTCTCATTAAGCCAATGACACCATCATCACTGCTGTGTTTTACAATGATGTCATATTCCAGTAGATCCCAGAATATCTCACACCTCTCTCTCCTCCAAATTGCCTTGAAAACAAAAAACAGTTTATGACTTTGCGGATTGAGCTTTCTTATTTGATTGAGACCAGAAGTTTGAATCCAGATATCATAGATTTTCATCACTTTCATAGCTGTCGCTCTACTATTCAAAAGACCCTTTTGCAGTTGGATGAAGTAATATTTTACTAAAATTAGACAATGAAGCAAAGGGCAAGTTAAAAATAGTCATGCCTTTTTTTTCCCCAGCTATTTCGGTCTCATTTTCTCATGCATATCCCAAAAAAGTAATTATTTTAAGCCATCATTACTCTTGTTTTGACAGCTGAGCCATTGCTTTTCTTATTCAAAGCCCTCAAAAGATTTATCTTCTCAAATACTCAGGTTGTTTGAACACTTTTTTTTTTTACTACAGTTCTAAAAGTTCTCGTTTCATTCCATATCAATATCTCAGAGACAGGAGAGTCAGGAGAGAGATAAGGAACAAAAGGCTCAAACAGTTTTTTTCAGTCGCTAACAAGCGTTTGTCCAAACAGCAGTCACATTTTCAAAACTCAATATGCAGTCAGTGAACATATTTCCACAAAGCTTTCATTTTCTTAACAGACAAGCTATACCTCCCAACAAAATTATGGATTGTTTTTTTTTTTATATTTACGAATGTTAACACACAACATCCCACAATAGCAACAACAATATTCCAAACCTTAGATACAGTATAAAAACCTCTGCTTCTGCAATGATATCAGTTCAAAAACGATATATCACAGCTGATTCAACAGACAATTGAATATTTTTTACAAATTTTTAATATTTTTTTTATTTCATATACTCAATTAATCCTGAAAGGGAAATTAGTGGCACACTCCAGTGTTAGTAATTCATAAGTGCATATATTAGCGTGTACAGGCCCTGAACACACACTCGGGTCCCGTACGCATGCGCGGGGGGGGGGGGGGGGGTTGAGTGCAGAGTGGCGGGCAGCTCCTTTATGGTGCACCCAAATGAGCAATTTGTAAGGGTGATGGCGCCTTGCTCAAGGGCGCGTCGGCAGTGCTCTGGAGGTGAGCTGATACCTCCTACTGTCAGCTCACACTCCGGGTTTTGAGTGGGAGGGGGAATCGAACCGGCAATATTGGAACATTGGATGACCTGCTCTACCACTGACTCTCTGTTGCCCAATTGACACACAGCTGATCACTGCCATGGATGGATCCGGCACACCAAGCGGTTCTATCCCAGGTGCATCGCTTTGGATGATATCAGAGATCGTAGAGATTAGAGACAGTAATTTTGTGTCTTTTTACGTATGCCCACCCCCCCCACCCCCCACCCCCCCCCCCCCCCACACACACACACACACACACACACACACACTTTTTTACTGGCTTTTTGCTGTTGCTGTTTTTTTTTCTTAAGAATGCTCTTGTGTGTGGCTATTTTGTTCACTGTAAGCTTTTACTTTTCTACCATATTGTAAACAGTATTTTTACTGTACCTCCTGTAATAAACTGTAAAGGGAAAAAAACTGATTTGCTCTTTACTGGAATGCTTTTGAATGTGAAAATTGCATGTGGACATAAAGTTCCTAACCAAAACATTTTGTGTACATTTTGCAGGCAAATACCATTAAAACTGAAACATGAAAGTCCATGTAATTTTTTAAATGTCAATGATACCCAGTATTTTGAAACTTGGTGTATTTTGATTGACTACGTGTACCTTCTAAAGTGAAAACAAGCATTATTGTATGACAGAGTAATTTCATTTTGAGTCGAATAGCCAGTGTTTTGGTAAAGTGTGTGTACAGAAAAAAATGTATTCTATTTTGAAATGAAGAGTTAGTGTTTATTTAACAAAATATGTTTTTGAGAAGAAAATTCACCATTTGGTCAATTGTGCTTTCTAGGTGTGAGTCTGTGTTAAGAGTTTTGAAAATGTGACTGCTGTTTGGACAAACGCTTGTTAGCGACTGAAAAAAACTGTAAGTACTTCATGCTACCATGGCTATAAATAAATACTATTCATTGTGTGTGTGTGTGCGTGTGTGCGCGCGTGTGTGTGTGTGTGTGTGTGTGTGTGTGTGTGTGTGTGTGTGTGTGTGTGTGTGTGCGCATGTGCGTGCGTGTGTGTGTGTGTGTTCTCTGCTCGTCCTACCTCAGCGATCATCCATGCCAGGTGCTATAAATGTAAAATCGATCACACACAGTGACAGGATTCTACAGGGGAAATGTTGTGTCTTTGGGAAAGCCTTAATATTCTATTAATCCTCCAAAGGATTGACTTCAGAGGATTCATTTAGAGAAAAATTATTTCATAAAAATAAGTTTTAAAAAAGTATTTAAAATGCTGTCTGTCCACTAATCTTCTATGTGGTGCTACACCTTTCAGTACTGACTGCTGCCATTTTTAGCACAGCAGGTGTCATGGTGATTCCAGCTCTACAGTGCTGCAGGCTGTGAGGCTGGAGACTGGATTCAACTGACATTGCTGGATGAGAAGTTGAATTTGGGGTTTAAGGGGTGGAGGATGATGATGGTGTGTGTGTGTGTGTGTGTGTGTGTGTGTGTGTGTGTGTGTGTGTGTGTGTGTGTGTGTGTGTGTGTGTGTGTGTGTGTGTGTGTGTGTGTGTGTGTGTGTGTGTGCGTTTGTGTATATGTGTATAAGGAGGGGTTACTCCCATGGTGCTCTCTATTTGTGCATGTATGCTTTATTTAGCTATAACAACGTCACAAAGAACTGAGGAAACTGCTCTTCAGGTGGAAATTGTGCAGGTCCTCAATTTTTCCCTACACTTGAAATGAATAAATACAGAAGTTTAGCTTTTGAGGATTCATTGAAATCAAGTCTGATTTCATCTTATTTAATTTACAGTATCTTGATGAGTGCTGAAGCAAAACACTAGAAGTACTGTAAGGTGTTCTGTTTCTGCATGAAATGTAACTCTGAGTAAACTGTGGCTGTGTTCAAATGAAGTCCTTACACATAAAATACTAATGCTGCCAATATCAGGTAAACACTAATCTAAAATACCAAATGGACATCACATTTGCCCAATTTGTTCCAGGCTGTCTTCATCACCTCTGTAAAGCACAACACTATAAGTCCCAGGGGGTATGTAGGTGTTGTTCAATGAAGACTTCAGGGCAGCATCCATAACCTGTGGTTGTCCTGAATTCTTTTATTTTTTAATTTATTCTCATTTGTGTTTTTACATAGCAAAATATCCAGAATGTAGAAAAATGTATAAAAAAAAATAAAAATTCAGCATCTTTTGCCAAATGTGTGTGTTCATGACATCAGCACCCTAGAGAAGTTCCTTCTGGGTAGTTCTCTATGGTTCCTTCTGATAGCAGTTGGTCTGCAAGCAAAACACAACCCAAACCATTTCATTGCAGTTTAGTGTTTATTCTTAATGTGATTAGCAGCTTTGGAATTCTTCTCTCATAACAGGGATTAATTGAATTCTGTGCAACCTTTAATGCCCATGAAAAAGACAGGGTTAATTATTAGGAAGAAACTGTTTTACTTCATCTGTTGTTAGATTTCTGTTCTGTAGCCACTGGTGACCAAGAGCTGAAAATGCTCAAGTGCTTGTGTGAAGAAGAGCAATAAAAATCAGTCAGTCTCATTTCTATTGTATGCTGCACATATTCTCTATATTACGTCTCCCCATTGGTCATTAGCTCCAGGTAATAAGCTGTGCCACCCCAGCTTTAAATTGACCTGCTCACTGGAAACTATTTTCCAGCTGAAGCATCTTAGTTTGGCTGTAATGGGCTCCTCCTCATTTCACAGCCTCCTATGTTCTTCAAGCCATTGCCCTTCCCACACACTATTACCTCTTCAGCTCTGTTTCACGGTCATTAGTGGGAATTGAAGGATTATCCTCCTTTAATAGCAGAATTTTGAAGGGATGCCACACATTCTTTTGGGAGACGATTGTTTAGTCCATTTTAGGCTCTGGGATTGTAAAGTCATTAAATCTTTAAATGGGAGGTTCAAGTGAACCAAACTGGGTAAAGTTTTCTTATGGCAAACCTGCGTGGTAACATCAAGGCTCAACAAAGGTGAAGTGAAAGACCAAAATCAAACTATCCAGTACTTTCTTGCTTTGGCTACTGATGCTGTTTCGAAAATTTTTAGTTTTTTATGTCTTAGATCTGGAAATATTTATGAATTATCTATATGACATACTGTAAGATTAAATTAGACGTTTAAAAAAACTTACATGAGCAGCAGTCTCAAGGTAAAAGCCCTTTGCCCATTGGGTTATCATCTACTCTGACCCCAGCCTCCCATGAATAAAGCTTGCACTAAGTTGCTTGCAGAGACGACATATCTTTCTTTTTTATTGGTAAGGATGAAGTGACCTCTGTTTATATTTCTGTGGAAAAGATCAATTGTTTAATGTCACATATAAGTACATGGAGCAATGTATCAATTACATTCTAATGGGAACATTTAAATGTAGATTACTTCAGAGGAGGGCATGAAACCCCATAGTCAGCAAGTAGCTCCCACTTGTCATTTCAGTCATATTGCCTCACCGCAAGGTCACCTGTTACCTTCTCAAATATAACAGACCATCTGATATCAATTCTTATTGGCTCATTTACATGTAATTGTGGTACAGTATTCACAACTAAAATATGATGATTTAATCAAAAATAAAATAATAGGATTAATTTTGTACACTCCCCGAGAACTGCCATGTTATCGTGGTGGGGGAGTTTGAGTGTCTGAATGATCCCAGGAGCTATTTTGTCGGGGGCTTTATGCTCCTGCTAGGGTCTCCCTTGGCAATCAGGTCCTAGGTAACGGGTCAGACTAAGAGCGGTACCAGAACCCCTATGATGATAAAATAACAAGGACTGTGACATTGCCCGGTATGGCGAAACCGGGACCCCACCCTAGAGCCAGGCCCAGGGTTGGGGCTCGTATGCGAGCACCTGGTGGCCAGGCCTCTGCCCACAGGGCCCGTCAGGGCTCGGCCCGAAAGGACGAGCTGTCTACCACATGTAGACATACGTAACAATCACCTGGTGGTGAGCTGGATCCACTGGCAGAGCAGGGGGCTGGACATACTCAGCAGGCCCAAACGTGTTTTGAAAGTCTGCTAGGAACGTCTGGCAGAACCTTCTGTCAGTGAGCTCTGCAACTCCCACCTCTGGGAGAGCTTCTCCCAGATACCGCAGGAGGCTGGGGACATTGCGTCACAGTGGACCATGTTCTTCACCTCCATTGTCGAAGTGGCTGCTCGGAGCTGTGGTTGCAAGGTCTCTGGTACTTGTCGCGGCGGTAACCCCCGAACCCCGGTGGTGGACACCGTAAGTAAGAGATGCCGTCAAGCTGGAGAAGGAGTCCTACCAAATATTGCTCAATTAGTAGTACATAGCCAACACTGTTTACAGAGAGGTGGAGAGCTGCTGACCTCGACTGAGGATATTGTTGGGCAGTGGAAAGAATACTTTGAGGATCTCCTCAATCCTGCTAACATGTCTTACACAGAGGAAACAGAGGCTGAGGACTCTGAGGTGGCCTCTTCCGTCACCCAAGCTGAAGTCATTGAGGTGGTTGCCAAACTCCTCGGTGGCAAAGCACGGGGGTGGATGAGATTCGCCCTGAGCACCTCAAGTCTCTGGATGTGCAGGGACTGTCATGGTTGACACATATCTGTAACATCGAACGGCAGTCGAGGACAGTACCTCTGGATGCAGTCGCTATATAGGTCTGTCGTGGTGAAGAAGGAGCTGAGTTGTAAGACAAAGCTCTTGATCTGGTCAATGTACTGTACGTTCCTACTCTCACCTATCATCATTAGCTTTGGGTCATGTCTGAAAGCACAAGATCCCGGATACAAGTGGCTGAAATGAGTTTCCTCTGTAGAGTGGCTGGGCGCACCCTTAGAAATAGGGTGAGGAGCTCAGTCACCAGGGAGGAGCTCAGAGTAGAGCCGCTGCTCTTCTGCCTTGAGTGGAGCCAGCTGCGGTGACCCGGGCATCTGTTCCAGATGCTTCCCTAGACGTCTCCCTGGGGAGGTGTTCTGGGCATGTCCTAGCGGGAGGAGACCCAAGGGGAAGACCTAGGACACGCTGGAGGGACCATGTCTCTTGGCTGGCCTGGGAACACCTCCGGATCCCCTTGGAGGAGCTGGAAGAGGTGTCTGGGGAGAGGGAAGTATGGGCATCCCTCCTGAGACTGTTGCCTCCGTGACCTGGCACCAGATAAGTGGTTATGGATGGATGGATGGATGGATGGATGGATGGATGGATGGATGGATGGATGGATGGATGGATGGATGGATGGATGGATGGATGGATGGATGGATGGATGGATGGATGGATGGATGGATGGAATGTTGCTTCTGAGGACCTGTAAATTTGAATGCATACACTAAACCGACTCAATGAAGTCACATCTGTGGAAGGTGAAGAATATACAGTATGTTGAGATGTAAGTCAAAATAAAGTTATATTATAGTTACAGCTTGAATTGAATGTAAGTTTCTTTATAGTGAAAATTGTGAGAATTGTAAATGTTGAACTCAGAAATCTTAGTAATATGTCAAGAAAAAGGAGCTGAGACATGGTCCTTGCGGGATCCCACAAAGTGAAAAAACACGAAGGACATTGATACTGAAATTACAACCAGAACATTCAGAGCTGATGCTTGAATGTAAGTCTTTAAACACTATGACCAACTGACAGAGAAAACTTCTGTTCTTTACACCTAAAATACACAAAAAGCAACATTATAGTTCAAAAAACACATCTGATATAAATGAGTCATCTCCTCTGTCTTAGTCTGTCTCTATTTGTCTGTGCATGTGTGCATGTGTGTGTGTGTGTGTATGTGTGTTAATGCTGTGTCTTGCAAAATATTAGGACATTTTCTATTTCAGAGTGGATATTTTTATATGTTTTTGTGTCATAAATATTGACTTAGAGCTGATCCAATTTAATTAAATGAAAACATATTTAAATTTGATATACAGTATAACTAGATTCTGTTTCCCTCCTGTCTGAAATAACCTACATTATACTGTATATACTATATAAGACATGGGTTTAACCCCAATCAAAATACAATATACATGTGGTAGTCAGATGTTTTTGGTCTATTATACTTCATGAAATAATAAACCAGTAACATGGATCATTTCCTGGAGTTTGTTTTGTTATCTTATGCAACACTACCATCTAGTGAAAATAATTTAAGAATACAATATGTACAAAAGTATTTGGACACCTCATCCTGCATGCAGTTACTTTCATAAAATCTTAATTAAAGTTCACAGCACTCCAGTGCAAAGGCGTTCATGTAAGTGCTCAGCTTTGTAAACTCATTCCATGAACGTCCTGGGACACTGATTCTGCGTTGATGATAAAGCCAGAGAAATTTTGGTATCTCTAGTTATTGGAAAGAGAGTTTACAATTTTTATGGATCTCATCACCAGTTGTGGCCACTTCCAGCACACGGTATCATTATACGGATTGTCCAGTGACGTGTGAGGAGGTCCATGGCTGGTGGGGCACTGATTTCATCACAATTAGATTTACAAAAATATGAATCTACAATTTAGCTTATTCACCATTTAATTAGCAACAGGTCATTTTTAAGGTCTTATAGCAGAATTATTTACATATACAAACTAACACACAATTAGCACACATTTGATTATAAAAAAACATGTTTACTTATAAGTTCCGTTTACTTATAAATGAAGACCATGCGCCGCTCCTTCTGAACAAAAGCATCGAAAAAAATTCAAGTTGAGCTATGTAATCCGCCATTTTTATAGTGAGGCAAGGCAGGCGGAAAACAAATGAATGGCAGCACTTGACTTGCTGACAGATTGTAGTTTACTGTCACTTCTTCTACGGCTGAGGAAGAAGATTCCTTGGTCGAATCCCTGGGATCACCAGCGCACCCTACCATGAGGCTGGGGAACTATGTGCCTCACTTTATGCCTTTTCCAAACGGTTTCAGGACCGCTCAACTCTAGAAAGATGTTACACACATGCAGTTGTTGACAAAAAAACACTTTACATTATATACATTAGCTGAATTATGGAAATTTAGTTCATAGAGCACACATGTTTAAACATTTTAATAGCAACATATAGAGAGATAGCATTACGGTCTCACTGAACTACATGCCAGCACAGCTAGATACTGGATAAATATAATCATTTAATTTATTTCTTCCATTTTTCATTTTCTTCTTTCATGATGGCAGGTGAGGCCTTGCCTCCCCTGACTGCACATCACTGAGGTAGCCCTTAAACTACGAACACTACTCTAAATATTATTCCCGAAGACTTACCAGAAACAATTACAAGTTTTCTCTGTGCATTCGCGAGCAGGCTGCAGTTTCCTCTGCTCTGAGCAAGTTTGTTGTGCTTAATTTTGTGTTTTTTTTCTATGTTTCTGTGTATATCATTTTAACATAAATTTAGATAATGTATATCACTTGGCTAGTGTACTCCAGGGATGAGTTGATGTCTCTAAGGGTCAAAGGAGACCCAGCAACTAGCGATCTAAACCCTCGCTGAGCTCTGACAATATCTATCTATCTATCTATCTATCTATCTATCTATCTATCTATCTATCTATCTATCTATCTATCTATCTATCTATCTATCTATCTATCTATCTATCTATCTATCTATCTATCTATCTATCTATCTATCTATCTATCTATCTATCTATCTATCTATCTATCTATCCATCCATCCATCCATCCATCCATCCATCCATCCATCCATCCATCCATCCATCCACCCACCCACCCACCCACCCACCCACCCACCCATCTATCTATCTATCTATCTATCTATCTATCTATCTATCTATCTATCTATCTATCTATCTATCTATCTATCTATCTATCTATCTATCTATCTATTACAGGACATAAAAACAACACATAAATGAAATAAAACACTGTAGTACCGTAATGTAACTTTCACATCTCAACCACTGCTGAATTAATTTTATCCTTTGGGGTATAGAGTTTAAGTCCAGCTTTAAGCCACTGATGTATGTTCACCACACTTATAATGACACTTCATTGTAATCCAAGTCCAAATGTCACTTTATGCTTTATTACTATTTAGTTTTCATTGAGTTTCTTGGCTGGCTCGTCCATTGGTTAACATCTTATAGCAAAACACTAAGCGTTCATGGTTCAGTAGTTAATGCAGAAACCTGATCCGGCCAACATTGGTTTATACATCAATTAGCTCCTACAATAATTTAAAAATATATGAAAAACAGATAGGGTGTGACAGATTTTTTTTACAGGTAGTCTATAGTCTACATTGCTGGCTCTAGCTTTCAACCTAACCTGAACTGTTGGCACTGTTAGTGAACATCCCCATGCACATAAATATAATGTGCGTTCTTTCCCTGCTCAGAAGTTCCCGAAGATGTGGATAAAAGAAGGACGAAATGCTCCAGATGAAGTGCCGACAGGAAAGCTACAGGAAGTCCAACAATAGGGAAAACTGTTCACTTCGTCCCACATTTGCTGAGTTATTTTGACATGATGTGAAATCTTAATCTATGGAATGTTAATGTCACGCTGCTCAGCGTTGATTGCAACTGGAAGAGTTGCCACCATATCTGATTACAAATGTTTGTAAGTCCGATGTTCGTATATTGAGGACCACCTGTAGTTGTTTCTGAAAAAATTTTTAAAAAATTGAAAAAGTGAATTATACACTACCTACTTATGTTCAAAACCTTACTGACACTTCCACTGCATCAATGATGATGGACTTTTGCTGAAATGTCCACATGACCAGGATGGACCAATCAAGGCATTTTTATTATTTTGGAGTTTCTTTCTGACTTTTATGTGTATATGTAACTCTGTCCAAAGTGCAGCACGACAAGCTTAATGTGAGTGAAGGAAGCACTCCCATCATATTACTTTGAAATTCTGTTATTGTTCACATTAATGGACAAACGACACACACACTGGGTTAATTAATCTGGCCTGCTGTTGCGTTCCTAAACTGTTCCCAATGGCAGATTTATTTAATGCTTTTAGCCTTAAGATATCATCCAGAAAACCCTGTGAAACAATCCCTGCTTCACGTTTCACACTCTACATCTTGATTGATTTGTGTGTTTTGATTGAACTTGAGAGAAAAATTCAGCACCATATTTTAATAGTTTTATAATATTTAATAGTTTTATAATATTGAACTAGTGCTCAAGTTACAAAGTTTGTTCGGTCTGCTATGATGCCATGGAGAGTAACATATTTCAATCAAATGTCGATAGTGTCACAAACCAGAATGCATGGACATTTTTTGGAGGCAAAAAAGGGAGATGTACACAACAAAGGTTATGAAAAAATATATTTATTAATAAAAGTGTCCCCTGGAGGCCATTATCCCATAAATATCCATCCTTCAGGAAGAGGTCACTGCCATCAGGGAATACCATTTCCATAAGAAGGTGTGCAGTATTTCAATGCTGTTCCCATTCCCTCCAGCTAGCCAAAGAATCTAATAATGATTGAAGAATAGGATTCCCATACAGCTCCATTAAAATTTACAATTGACATTTTCTTACTGTGTTTAGATTCTTGTCAGACAGCCAACAATGAACTAGCATTCATCAGAGAGCAGTTAAGAGCTGCAGATTCAGTCAATAAGTCTTTGCAGGTTTCTTTTCATTGATGTAACTTTTTTGTACTGTCACTTCATGAATTATTATTGCAAAATCAATTGTTAAAGCTGCTTGGAATCTTACATATTAGTAAATAAAAAAGGTAACATGTTATTGACTTAACGAAGAATGCTTTAGCAGATCTTCTGATTTTTAATCTGTCAACGAACTCATCTTCAATTGTGTCAAACATGTGGATGTTGTAGTGCTTTAGAGTCGCTGTCTCTCAATGAGGCCTTAGGTTGACATTCCTCCTGTAGGAGATGAGTCTGATCCTGTGATCCACATTTTTACTTTTCTGCAGCAGGCTGTAAAGAGACAATGTGAACTTAGCCAGTACCAGTGTGCACGTGATCTCCACCACCAGCAGTGCTGAGTAGATCATGACCTGCATTTTACAGTGTTGGACTTTGTTTCTGTGCTGATAGGTAAAGGAAGATGATGACTCGATAGTGACTTGCTCCATCGGACAAGTGAAGATCAGTGGAGTTGTTTGTGAGGAAGGTGTTGTTTGGGTAGTAGGTGGTTGAGAAGTGCTGAGGGTAGTGGTTATGGCTGTAGTTGTTGACATGGACACAGTTGTTGCTGCAGAAGAGGTAAGGACATTTGTTGTGGGCACATTTGTTGTCGTGGGTGTGGCTGCTGTAGTTGTCAAAGTGGTTGTTGGTGTCGTGGTAGGAAGAAAGGTGGTAGTTTGACCTGTGGTTGAAAGTGTAGGTGTAGGGGTGGTAGTTGTAGGAGGTGTAGTGGTGGGTGCGATGGTAGTGGGAGGTGTCGTGGTTGTAGGAGATGTAGTGGTGGGTGCAGTGGTTGTAGAAGGTGTAGTGATGGGTGTGGTGGTTATAGGAGGTGTAGTGATAGATATGGTGGTTGTGGGGGGTGTAGTGGTGGGTGTAGTGGTTGTAGAAGGTGTAGTGATGGGTGTGGTCGTTGTCAGACATTCAGTGGTAGTGGGAGGTGTAGTGGTTGTAGGTGGTGTAGTGGTAAGTGTAGTGGTCATGAGAGGTGTAGTGATGGGTGTGGTGGTTGTAGGAGGTGTAGTGGTGGGTGTGGTCGTTGTAGGAGGTGTAGTGATATATATGGTGGTTGTCGGGGGTGTAGTGGTGGGTGTAGTGGTTGTAGGAGGTGTAGTGGTAGATATGGTGGTTGTGGGGGGTGTAGTGGTGGGTCCAGTAGTTGTGGGAGGTGTTGTGGTTGTTGTGAGAGGTGTAGTGGTTGTTGTGAGTGGTGTAGTGGTTGGGGTGGGAGGTGTTGTGGTTGTTGTGGAGGGTGTTGTGGTTGTTGTGGGAGGTGCAGTGGTTGTTGTGGGAGGTGTTGTGGTTGTGGGAGGTGTTGTGGTTGTGGGAGGTGTTGTAGTGGTTGTGGGAGGTGCAGTGGTTGTGGGAGGTGTTGTAGTGGTTGTGGGAGGTGCAGTGGTTGTGGGAGGTGTTGTAGTGGTTGTGGGAGGTGCAGTGGTTGTGGGAGGTGCTGTAGTGGTTGTGGGAGGTGTTGTAGTGGTTGTGGAAAGTGTAGTGGTTGTGGGAGTTGTAGTGGTGGGAGTGGTGGTTGTGGGAGGTGTTGTAAGAATGGTGGTTGTTGTGGGTTGTGCAGTGGTTGTTAGGAGTGTTGTGGTTGTGGGGGGAAGCGTGGGGCAAATGAGCTGATCTTCTGTTAATGATTGGATTTCCCTTCCTTTTAGACCTTCTGGATCTTCACAGAGAACAGGAAACACAAGCTTGGCAGAGTTTGCCTTCATCCAAAGATGGAGATTTATCAAGTTGCAGTCACAGAGCCAAGGATTGTCATTGAGGTAAAGTTTTTGGAGTTTTGACAGAGGTTCAAAAATATCCCCAGGAAGTGTCTGGAGGTCATTGTGAGCTAGCTTGAGTGTGGTCAATGATTGTAGATTTTCAAAGACATTTGCTTCCAGCAAACTTATCTTGCAGTTCAGTAGATTTAACCCTATGAGGTTATCAAGGCCTTCAAAAAACTCACTGTGCAGCGTGACAAATGGATTGTTGGACAGATCCAACTTCTTTAGTTTCTTCAGAGGACTGAATATTCCTTGAGGAAGAGCACTCAAATTGTTATGACTTAGACTCAACTCAGTCAGTTTCATGTCTCCAAAAAGCACTGGTGGTAGCTGGGTCAGTCTATTCTTCTTTAGTGTCAGTGATTTAAGCTGAGGGAAACCAACAAAAAAATCTGGAGGTAAACCAGTCAGCAGATTACTATCCAAAAATAGTTTAATGAGTTTATCTTTATGTGGAAATACATTTGGAGGCAATTCTTTGATTTTGTTTCCTTGCAATCCAATTTCCTTCAAGTTTGGCAAATTCTGAAAAATGTCTCCAGTGATGGTGGTCAGCTGATTCTCATACAGGCGTAGAGTCTGTAGCTTGTTTAGGCTTGAGAACAACTCAGCAGACACAGCGGAGATATTGTTTTTAGCTAAATGAAGGACAATAAGGTTTTCAACATCATCAAAGGTCCCGTCTTCAATGGAATCAATCTCATTCCCATGCAACTGGAGTTCCTTCACATTTTTCAAACTCTTAAACAAGCCTTTTTCAAGACTGCGGAGTTTGTTAGACTTCAGTATAATCTTCTCCAGGTTGTTGAGGTCTGTAAATACACCCACAGGGATTGACGTTAATGGTGTTCTGGAGATCTCAATATGCTTGAGAGCTACCAAACCTTCAAAAGCTCCCGGTTCAATAGATGTCGTATTAGTGTTCATGAATTCCACTGTTTGAAGCTGGGGATTCTCAACAAAGGCTGCTTTCGGGATTGTGTGAATCTGGCTGTCCAGAAAGAAAACTTCTGTGACACCTTGTCTCAGGACTCGTGGAATTTCTGTCGTGGAAGAACCAAACACATCTTGGGGGCAATCTGTCTCTTTGGCACATTGTTTGTTTTGATAACATGAAAATTTAAATGGTAAAACCAGAAATAGGACAATAATTTTTCCTCTTGACATGATTTTTTTCACTACAAAAAAAGAAAACGTGTAAATTAAATAGATTACATTTTGTTTGTGTGTGCTGAAAAGGAAACATTACACATGAACTTTTTGTAAGGAAAAAATAAATACACATTCCATATGTTTAAAAATATTTACTCTAAGGATTCCAATTACAGGCAAATTAATATTGGCCTACCTTGTTTCCTTTTTTATGATGAAACAGTTTGCTCCAAGGAGCAGAGGCACAAATAAGCTCAGTGTCATCAATTACCTTATATATCGCAGCTGCCCAGCAAGCCCATGAGAGGTGTGGCATGTAATACACGTCTGCAGCTTGAGATAAGACCAAGGTGTGTGTGTGTGTGTGTGTGTGTGTGTGTGTGTGTGTGTGTGTGTGTGTGTGTGTGTGTGTGTGTGTGTGTGTGTGTGTGTGTGAATTTCGTTTATGCATCTCTTCCTACATAACAAAAATCAGGAACAATCGAAAAAGTCTTCAAAAAATTTATCTAAATTTCACGTATCAAACTTTGGTTTGTTGATTATGACCTGTTTATTTCACTTGTTGTCAGGAAACAATAATAGATAGTAGATTTGTGACTTGCTTATTTAGATATTGCTTATTTCATCAACATAGACATGTTATAGACATAATGGGGCAGATATGCGTAACTGAAGTTATTACCAGTATGTTTTAGCAAATGAGAACACTTTGCCACAGACACACAAAAGAGGACATAGTGCTTCAACATCAGTTGTTTGCCCTATAAATGATTTTCACCTTCATTCTCATCAACAGGACCTCTATAAAACTACTCAGTCTGGTGTTCTGATGTTCTTTTGGATGCTACACAATCTGATAGATTCAAAATAATCCATTTATTTCAGTGTTCAGTTTTACAAACTTTATTTTTAATAGTGCTGTAGAATCCAGTCAGACAAACAAATAGACAAACAAACCAAACTAACGCCTTCTTGGCGGAGTTAATTATCACAATATATGATTGCTTCCACTACAAATAGTGATTTTATTCACTGTATAGTCACATTTTGCATTGTAACAGAAGATACATCACAGCCAGTATGAAAGGATTAAAAATGTCTCCTAAATGTAGTTATTATAAACGCTCATTATCAAACTGCATTACTAGTGATGAAAAGTGGAAAGTATTTGAAAAAACATGTTTATCCCTCTTCAAACATTGAATCAATGCACCAGAAATTACATTCATCAAAATGTCCTAAAAACATACAAAACAGCTTCAGTCATATGTAGCAGATATCAGCTGAATTTATTATCTGTAAATCTACTGCTTAAATCTAGCAGCTAGCATTCTTTTACTTGTGCAGTGAAAAGACAACAGACATCGTGCATACTACCTTACCGTCTTGCAAAATTCCTGGGCATAAGATGTACTATATTTAGAAATTTCCCAGTTTGGGCCAAATAAAGTACATCGAATGTCCTGGAATTTCTGCAAGACAGTAAGGTATTACGCACAATGTCTGTTGTATTTTCAAAGCGCAAGTAAAAGAATGCTGGCTGCTTAATTTCGGCAGTAGATTTACAGATGATAAATTCAACTGATATCTGCTACATATGTCTGAAGCTGGTTTTTATGTTTCTGTGTTGCTGGGATTTACAGTAGGTGGTCTTCATTACAACACAAAGTTCTTAGTTCTACTGCCTATATCTGCCCTGCCTCTCTTGTTCCTCCTCCAGCACACACAGCTGATAATGATAGCGGTGATGATGACAGTGGACACTATCGCAATAACAATGAGGATGACTGAAGTATCATTATAAACGGTTTCCTTGTCCCTTTCATCACCACTGGTGACCCCCTCATGCTCTGAAGTAGGGGTGGTCTTCGCAGCTGGTAAAGATGTGCTTAGTCTGACTGGAGGGGTATTGGGTTTCCTCTTCTCTGTTGAGTCCGACACAGGCTCCAAAGTAGAACTGAGAGGCATTAAGACTGAGTCTGTCAGCATGGCGATCATCCCACCATTCAAACTTGAAGGTGTTTCACAGACCACAGCAGTTAAGTTAGCTTTGGTAGGGTTCTGTATCAACCAGTCTCTAAGCGGAAGAATGTCCTTGTCACATCTCCAGGGGTTCTGCTCCAGGCGTACTTCCTGTACTACATTTAGAGCATCTAGACCGTCCTGTGGCAGGTTGGGAAAAGAATTATTTCTCAGGTCTAGCTGTCCCAGATCGCTTACACCTTGGAGAAACCCCAATGGGAAGGCACTGATGAAGTTGTTCTCCAAGGAGATGTGGATCAGATTAGGTAGACCTTGGAAAGTCCCATCTTGTAAAGTAGTGAGCAGATTTGTGTGAAGTGAAACCTCGAACAGCTCGTCTAACCCACTAAAGGCCCTTGTGGATACATGACTGATCAAATTTCGACTGAGTACCAGGAGGTGCAACTCAGTCAAATTCTTAAATGTGTCATCCTCCACGCGACTCAGCTTGTTGTCATACAGCCACAACTCCCGTAGGTTCATGGGTCCAAACACTCCTGGTCCCAAACTCTCCAGCTGGTTTTCATACAAGGAGATCTGGGAGAGGAGAGGCAGGTTTAAGAAAATACCTTGTGGAAGAGATTTAAGCCTGTTGTGTGAGAGGAACAGCTTCTGGAGTAGGACATTCTTGGCGAACAAGTCATTAGGTAGATAAGTGATTTGATTGTCATGTAGGGATACTTCCTCCAGCTTTATAAGGTCATCAAAAATACCTGTGGGGAGTTCCTGTAGTGAGTTTAAGTTGAGCCGTAAGGTCACCATGTTAGAGAGACCCTTGAATGTTTCTTTAGGCAGTTGACTGATATTATTGCCTGAAAGGGAAAGGAACTTCAGTTCAGCAAGAGGGTGAAAAGTTTCCTCAGGTACATTAATGAGAAGGTTCCTACTAAGGTCAAGTGATTCCAGAATTGTCAAATGGGAAAACCATTTAGGCTTGAGTACCGAGAGTAAGTTGTTTCTTAGATTCAGAGACCTAAGCTTCTGAAGATTTTCAAATATGGGCAAAGGAAGATCCCGCAATTGAGTGCCAGTAAACAATAGATTATCTAAGTTGGCAGTGGAATCAAATGTGCCTAGGTCCACTGCCCTTAAAAGTGAGTTTCTAATCATAAAAATTCTGAGGGTGTTTGAGAAAGCATCCACGTTCTCTGGTTTTATAACATCAATACTGCAGTTGAACAAGTAGAGTTCAGTGGTAGATGAGGGCACTGCTACAGGGAACTCTGAAGAGCCAGTGCAGAGGATTTTGTTTGCTTGACACTTGCATCCCTCTGGACATGTCCAAACAACAACGTTGAGAGCACATAGAAGCAGGAGTACATGAAGAGTCATAAACAGATCCATTATCTTCCTAGAACAGAAGAAACAGCTGTGTTACAATACAGGTGGGTCATCAATATTCCATCAGATTGAGACTGATGAATTAGGGCTCTGTGAACATTTAATTGTTGTTATGAGCTATGTGATATTAGGAACACCCCAGTTTTTACATGTAAGAGTTATTCTACTATGCAGTGGAACTACTGGGACTGAGTTGGCTCTAGAGGTCCATGTTCAAGAACTAAAAGAAATAGAAAATAAAATAAAAATATTTTTTTCTATCTATCTATCTATCTATCTATCTATCTATCTATCTATCTATCTATCTATCTATCTATCTATCTATCTATCTATCTATCTATCTATCTATCTATCTATCTATCTATCTATACATATGTATATATATATATATATATATATATATATATATATATATATATATATATATACATATATATATATATATATATATTTATTTATTTATTTTTATTTTTTTTTTGATTTGGAGGATATTTGTAAAAAAATATTTCTATACATTTAGCTGTAAGTTTTGGAACTCCAGAAGTTTGCTACACAATGTTTTTTTTTTTTAAATAAATCTCGACTCTTCAACGGTGTCTCCATAGACAAAGTTTCTCCAGATATTTAAAGGTCCCTCAACATGAACTCATACTAACCAGACTTATTATGTTACGCTAAAATTATGTACAATTATGTACAATGATATCCTTCATATTGGTTAGAGTGAAATCTACTTCCCTTTTATTTTTGTTGTGAGAGTGAAGGGCCAAAGTTCACACACATACAGTATGTCAGAGATGTCATGATTACCAGTAGAAACCCACAGGACATTACAATTGAGTAAAGATGATGAAACTGAATCACTGCTTTTGATTGGACATCCCTGAGAATGAACAGCCTGCAGTACAGATTAAATAATGCTCGTCTTGACAGCTCTTCCCTCTGTGACACATCATGTAACTTTCTAGTCCAACCAAAACCACTGTTTATTGTCAGCTTTGACAAACAGTTAATTGCTGAGGCATTTCCCACTGAACATTCAACAACAACAATACTAATTACAACTAATAGCTTTTTACAGAAGGATCTGTATTTTGTAAGAAAAAGATTAAACTCGCAAAGTTGGAAACTGTGCTTCTGTAGACCAGCTGTCAAGCCATCAGGATTAAAAACCACTCAGGCTCAGACTATTCCAATTAAACCACACTTTTTTGGCTAAACTGAGTGGAATTTCCAAAGCATGTTAGCATTTCGGTATTTTACACAATACACATGTTGGTACAAAATAAAAAGAGAGTTTTATTTTGTAAGATAGAAGTGTTAGCCTTGTCTTATTTCAGCTCTGATTATTATCCCTGTGAAATCTCCCTGGCAAATTAACCTCAACAAGCATGTTACAAATATAATCAGCTCTCAACCAGAACTTACCTCTCGTAGGGGCTGATGATTGAGTGAACAGAAAGTTGGTGTGGTTGTCTTCATATACGTCCTCCCTACTTCCTCAGTTTCACAATTACTGTGATGAAAGTTTCCAGCATAATCCAAACTCCTACCTCATCACATTTTCCTGTTCTTAATCATCACCTGATCAGTCTTTTTTGTGTTGGGTTCAGTTTTTTTGCCTTGAGCCAATGGATTCTGTTGGATGTAAGCGCTCAGTAGAACTGCTCAGCATCCTGTCCTCTCCCTTTTGTTCCTTTCTCACACTCACCCTTGTTTTTTTTCTCCCTGCTAAATGTGGTGGTGGGGGATTAAACAAGTTGAAGCCCCACCCTCTAGTTATTTGAGTTTACAGGAATGTCTGAGTTTGCTTTTGAATGCATGTAATCGTTTGTGTCAGCAGCGTTTCTGCTTCATCTATGCATATATTCTCCATGTCCTGTGTTTTCCTCTTTTTGATCCAGGAAAACAATCATGGGTGGTGAGAGTTTGTTTCATGAGAGACAACAAAAGTCCAGTTTTTATTTGTGATGTTGTTCTACGTTTATGTTTCCTCTCGTTTGGGTGTGCAGATTTTAGTATCGGTTGACCATCTAGTGGCATCCCTGGTATGCGTGTAAACATCTGGCTTATGCAGTTGGCAGACATGCAACCTATCCTCTCCTGTTGCAGAAATAGCAATTTTTCTGTTGTTGTTGTTGTACATTGAACTCGTACGCAGTAGTAGTAGTATTCAGTATTGTGTTAGTATGTGAACAGACTTTCTGTTCCGTAACAAAGGATTTCCATTTGTGTACATGCATAGTCTGTGGGAATGTAAGACTTTACATTCAGAGAACTACAAATAGGCTTATGTGAATTGTAACCCAAGTGAAACTGTAATACTGTATAGAAAATGTTTTTTGTTTTGAAAGTGTTTTTTTTTTTTTAATCTTTTCATGTACAGTATGTTCAGCATAACTTAGATTTGGTTCTAACTGGCAGTGTTTATTCCAAATAAGTGATAAATGGCTGAGCAGGGAATACTTCTGCACTTTTTAACATTCCTGTGTAGCCGTTAGTAAAACCATCTGATTTTGCAACAGGAAAAACTCCCTCCTCACCACAGTAAAGAGATAGTGAGGGTGTGGTTGATGCATAGAATGTCGTTGCTGGCCTGAAATGTGTTTTTTTGTGTGAAGTTATTGTAAAGTTACTGTAAAGATACTGAAAACACAAGAAAGAGAGAGTCCTAACTGCTGCTGGTTGTACCAGTGTTTTATCACAGATTCACTTTAAAAACTGGTGATGTCATATTTCCCCTGTCCCCAGCTGACTGAGTAGGAACAGAGGGAAGCAGAACATATAAATGTTAGTTTCTATACTTCACAGATACTTAGACTTTCTGGTTGTGTCGCTACAACACCAACAGTCTATACTGATGATCATAATGACAATAGTGTGAAATTCAAACAGGTATGACACAGATTCCTTCATATAGAAAATGGAAAATAAAGACATTATAATGATGTTGTCATAGGTGTTGTCATTGATGACGACATAAAGTTAAATATATTTTTCTACCCTACAGCCTACAGTTACAAATATGCTAGAAAATCCCACCTGACACTAATTGTTCAAAAATAAAGGTCACATATTTAAAAATTGATTGGTCAAACTTTCCACTTGTTTTGTAACCTGGTTTAATATTCTGTATGACCCCTGCAAATTGATTTCCTCTCCTCATACTCCCCCTTGTCCAGTAAGTGTGTGTGTGTGTGTGTGTGTGTGTGTGTGTGTGTGTGTGTGTGTGTGTGTGTGTGTGTGTGTGTGTGTGTGTGTGTGTGTGTGTGTGTGTGTGTGTGGGAGTGCGTGTGTGCCCACTGTTGTTTGGGCTCAGCCTACTGGAAAAGCTTAATCACACGTTGCCATAGCAATGAACTTGGGTGCTGTTCAACATTTCATCTTCTTTTGTTTTCTGCTTGTTTTTAAGTCCAATCAGTTTGCGGAATTCATGGCATCCAAAGTCATTTTGAGAATGTTTGACAGCCTTGAAAACTCTCTTGAGTATTCTCTACTGGTTGACTTCCACAGAACAACATTAGGGATATAAGAGCAAGATAGTTCATTGTGATTCTGTCAACAAAACTGATTTAAAAGGAAAGTTACATTTAATCTTCCCTCCAGAGTTATCACAAAAACACATTTGTAGGAACTTTTAAGATTAAATTTAAAGATCCTTCCTTTTAATGCCCCTTCTCTATGTAAATACTGTAATTATGATAACTTCAAAAGAGAGGTCACACACATAGTTTTTTTTTACATCATAATGGAAACATACTGAGTCATTGTTTTGTGAGAGAATACTTAATCTTAATGATTGTTTTGTTTCCTGACCACATGGAATCTGAGAAGTGACTGAATCAGAGCTTCCTGTTTTGGAAGGCAGTTAGAGAGTTAGGAAGATTTCTATCAAGAATTTTTATTTTTTCGCATTTTCTCCATTTAGGGAGGATATAAAATATAGGTAAGAGTGTGAGATAAGAGATGTAACATTCCTCTCAAATAAAACAGTTGCTCTGGTACAGGTTTATTCGTGCACGGAGTTGCTAAAAACAACTTAACAGTATAGTCTCTTAAAAATAAATTGGTAACTAATCAGCAACTGACCACATTTCAATAAATAGCTAAGCTGCATTTTCTAAATAACAGAGTGTAAATGTGGTTCTTTTTTAATACATGGCAACCGCTGCACTTGATCACATGGAGACATTTAATCTGTACTATAATACTGCAATCTCATTTACTGATAATAGGTGGGATTGACACCACCATTCCTTAGTATAATAGCGTTTTATTCCAGACCTTCTACAGAAGGAACCATGTTGTGAAAAACATGGTCAAAAAAGAAAGTTGCATGGGATACGTATGTTTATATTTATTCAGAATTACAGTATTTAAACAGTAAATGATTTAAGGTTTTAACGTCACTTCATGCAGTTTGAAGTTAACGCCATTAGAGGGAGATGAAGCATGACTAGCTGACTAATCTTTTCTTGATAAAAATACGTGACTTAAAGTGTATTTATTCATTCATTCATTGTCAATACCGCTTCTTTTGCTGTCGCCTATCCCTTCTGACTGGAGGCGTGAGGCAGGGTACACCCCAGGCGCGACACCAGTTCACCTTGGAGCCACATTCAGACACACACTCCCACCTATAGCCTGAAGTGCATGTTTTTGGAGATGGGAGGAAGCCGGAGAATCCGGAGAGAACCCACGCAGACACCGGGAGAACATGCAAACTCCGCACAGAGCGGGACTCGAACCGGGAACCGCCTTGCTGTGCTGCAACAGCGCTACCCACTGCACCACCGTGCCACCCAAATCGTACTTATTTATTTGTTTGTTTGTTTTAACCTTTCACTTTACACATCAATATGACATAGCAAGCTTAGAGATTTGAATGCAGTTTTACCGTATACATTTATTTAAAAGTTTACAGCTTAATCCAAAATTGACATGACACTGATTGTTACCATTCATGTTTAATATGCTTTGGATACTTTGTTTGTCTATGAAATGTCCAAAAGTAGAGATAAATATAAAGCTAAAGATATCAACTTTTTTGCTTTATGTTGTTTGACCAGTAACCCAAAACACAAATATCTGATTTTATTTTATACAAGACAAAGATGTATAACAATTCCTCATAATTGAGAAGCTGAAGTTAGAAAATGTTTGGTAGAGCAGATAGAAAAATGATTGAAATAACTGAGAAATGTTGTAAATAATTACATCTGTTTGACAACTGATGAATTCAAAAACAGATGCAGCTCTACGCAAAGTTAGATATTCCAGAAGAAAAAGCAAGTAGTGTATTAGTAAAGGTTACAGACTCACAAGATTAGATTCACAATTTGAGTATATATTCTCTTATTTACAGTGCAGTACTTGGTAATATAAAATACTGTTGAACATTCTTAGCAATCATTCATCATATTTTTTATCCAATATTGGATAAAAAATATGTTTTTTTATATAATAAGTCTAAATATCCTATCGAAAGCTTAAGTATAATATGTCCTTAACTGCGACTTTTGGAAAACAACAGTTCATCTTGGTATCCAGAGCACCAGGTTGTTTTGTTACCCTGCTTTATTTGCAGAAGCCTTCTGAGGCCCATTCATGGTCTTGTTTAGGCGATACATGCCATAAATGGTGGCAAGAATGAGGAAAAAGCCTGTGGTAACAAGAAGGATGTGACAAAACATGAGGAACCCTGCCATGGCCTTACTTGACGGCAAAAACCACACATACACCCAGCCGTTGTGGCGGTTGTGGTGAACAAACTCTGGCCTCTGTTCAACCACCAGTTTGTCATAGAAAACAGGTGGCATGTAACGTGCCAATGGAGTCTTACTAATGTGAACCTCATCAAGCAAGCTGGTGGTGGGAGTTTGGACAGATGCTGATTGTGTTTCCATATCTAAGATAGATACTGTAGCTCTAGCTGGGTTGATTGTTGTGGTGGTGATCTGCTGGGATGCCCCTTTGGTTGTAGCTGATGTTATGGCTGGTGTGGTTGCAGAGATACCCGGTGATGTTTTTTCATTGGTTTGGATTCTGAAGGATGCTTTTGTTGGCTCATTCAAGTTATTTTCCTTCCCTGTGCGAAAATATCTTTTGACCTCCTCAGCATCACAGAAATCAAACTCCTCTTCAGGTAGAGAAACAATGGTACGAGCAAACTGGTAGACTGGACTATGACAGCGCACATCATCTCTGTCAAAAACCACATGCTCGTTATGTCGGATCCATTTAGCAATTCCTCTGATGCTACAGGTACATTCCCAAGGGTTACCACTCAGACTAAGTGACCTTAAGATGGTATTCGACAGGAAGATATCTCCTGGCAAAGTCTTGAGGTGGTTATTCTTCAAATCCATTGTCAAAAGTTTTTTAAGGCCCTTATAGATGTTTTCTGGCAGGCATTGTAGCTTATTGTCATTAAGAAGCAGTATTCTCAGTGTGGTTAGCTTGGAGAACAGCTCCGGATGTAGATAAACAAGGCTGTTGGATTTCAGTGAAAGCTTGTAAAGGCTGGGAAGGCAGCAAAAGAGGTCTGAAGGCAACTCGGATAGGCGTTTATTTAAATGTAAGTTAAGATTCAAGAGCCCAGACATATTAGCAAACAGGTTTCCAGGAACAGTGGTGAGATCAGTGGAATATAGATAAAATTCTGTAATGTGAGGCATGTGACCCATTAGCTGGTCTGGTAGCAATAATAAGGGGTTATTGTAAATAGTAAGCTTTTTAAGCTTAGGCATGTAATAGAAGCTCTTCTCTGGGATTTCCTTCAGTTGATTAGAGGACAGGGTAAGAATCTTCAAGTTAGACAGTGGCCAAAATACCTTTGGAGAGAGACTGGTTATCTGGTTCTGGTGTAGTTTGAGTTCTTCAAGATTGTCCAGTCCATCAAACATCCCAGCTTCTATCACCTGTAGCTCATTGTTATAGATCAGGAGTTTCTGAAGTTCATTTAAGGAATGAAAGATGGTCAATGGAAGCTGCTTTATGGAGTTCCTGCCAAGGTTCAGAAGGTGCAGTTTGGTCAATCCTTGAAAAACATCTGAAGAGAGGTTTCCCAATTTATTCTGGCTCAAATCCAGATCCAGCAGCTCAACCAGTCCTTTGAACATGTTGGGAGATATGTCCTCCAACTGGTTCCCATCTAAATGAAGCTGTTCCAGTGAGGTCAGTGGACTGAAAACCCAAGCAGTAAGGGTAGAGAGATCATTGGATGAAAGCTTGACAGACTTGAGCTGTGGAGCGACATGGAAGGCTCTGGGATGGATGGTATGTAGATGACTGTGAGTCAGGCTGAATCTTAGCAGGAGGTCCTTGTCTGCCAAACTCTGCTCATTTATGATGTTCATTCTTGTGTCATTAAGTTGCAGTAGGTATGTGTGGACAGGTAACTCCTTTGGTATGTCTGTGATGGTGTAGCCAATACATCTTACTGCACCTTGTGAATGACACTGGCAGCTGCTGGGGCAGACAGTGTTGTAGGTGCGATGCAGCAGCGTGAAGAGGATGAGAATCATCCACAAGATTCCTGCACAGTTGAAGTTAATACAGTGGAATTCCATTATTGACATACAATAAAATTCACTACAATTACACTACAATTTAAAATAAAATCAACAATATTTCAACTAATCTACTCTGATTTGACAGTAAAATGACTGAATCTACTTTCACCTTGTAAAGTACAAACCTCTGCAGTAAAGGTACATCCTCAGTTTGACACGATGACTGTGATGCTTCGCTCTGTGCTGCTTATTTCCCTTGAGGTCGATCTTGAAATGCAGGAGTTATCAAGTGACTCTGTACTGTGTTGGAAAATGCCTGCCCAAAAATCTTCCTTCCTCTAACTTCTGCTCAACTACTGTCTTTAAAAAGCACTGTGTGTTACTTTTACCTCTTAGTCCCCAGTCTTTTTGTTAAAAATGTATCATTGCCAATGATATGTAATTGCCAATGGGATGTAATTTATGCAGAAATGTTGATGGATCATTTTTAGTGATCCATCAACTTTCTTATGTACTCATGATGATGTGCTCATCATCTTTCTTATGTACTCTTTGATGTTAAAGAGACAAGCAAAAAAACGAAATATAAAGTTACTCTGGATAAAATAAGATTTCTGAGGTTTAACGGAACACTAACGTCCCTATGATTTTAATAACAATTCATTGACATAAAAAAACATGTTGTTGACTTGAGAAGTTTCAGTGTTTTGTCAGACGTGGGGAGAACATGCAAGGTCCGTATAGCGCTACCCACTGCGCTACCGTGCCACCCTATGTGAATTACATTTAAATTTAAACCAATTGTAATCATGATCACATTGTGTGTGTGTGTGTGTGTGTGTGTGTGTGTGTGTGTGTGTGTGTGTGTGTGTGTGTGTGTGTGTGTGTGTGTGTTTACCAACTACTATACCTGTCATTTGGCTGTGCATTACAAACACTCTTTGACATGCTTCTGTCTGTTCTAATGCTCCCACATTAACTGTATGAGTGACAGAGAAAGAAATGCTGGTTCATTTCCTGTGGACGTATCTCAACAGGATGGTCCGACCTCAGTCTTCATGTGCTCCAGTTTGTCGACTGAACGGAAACAGATAAGACCAACTTTAAGCCAGAGGCTGCTTTGTGTCTGAGGTTATAACAACATTAAAACCGGCAGCTTATTGCAATGAATTGGTTATGAGATTAAATTAAATTAAGTCAACAGTTGTAGTTGTCTGTAAGTACTTGACTTGGAGACCAGAGGGTGGCTGGTTCAAATCCAGTGTGGACCATTCCAGTCAGCTGGAATAGGCCCCAGCAATACCTGTAACCTGCAAAAAGTGGAAGGAGACAACAGAGGTGTCTCATATACATGTAGGGATGGAGTTCATGTGGCTTTCCTCTCAGAGAGAATCATAATATCAATATTTATCAGCAAACAATGAAAAAAAAAGATGTGAGGTCAAACATTTTATAGACAAATAGCAAAATCTTTCAGTCAAATCCTGCAGTGGTTTTCTTGCCCTAATAAGCTGACTCATGTTACCACATTACTGTAAGCAATGCCAACAATGTCCACACCTGCATTACTATGTTGTTCATTTTAATAATAAACTGCCATAATAATGACATTTTCTGTTGTTCATTATTATGTTGTTTTATGGCACAGATCTGTTCACAATGATGTCAGATCCAGTTCACATCCAAAAGTGAATAAAATCTAAATTGTGTGAATAAGAACCTTTACTCTTCAAACACTGATCCTGCTATTGTGCCTCTTTCCACCATGTCTGATGGTGGTGGTATTTACTTTGATGCTGCTGTGAATGCAGCTTAACTCACATATTGTCTGAAGCCTTATGTGTCACAGAGCTTTGATTCAGATCTGTTCGCAACCAATTTAGACAGCACAGCTTTTTCCTCGGCCCCCAACAGATTCTGTCAGATTCAGGACTTAATCTGTAACAATTTAATGAACCACATTTAATTAGATTCTTATTTCGATTTTATTAATATTTGATAACTGAATTAACAGCTTAAAGGTAGGCGGAAGTCTTAATGTTATTGATATGTTGTCCACTCATGGCTTATTAATTTGAGTCTTTTTTTACCTTTTAAAAAAGAAGGTGGTTCATGGACCAAGTCATCTTCATTTTCATTCAATTTCTGTTTACATTAAAAACACAAACAAAAAGTACTGAATCGTGTAATAATACGTTTATTTTGTAAAATGTACAGTTGTGACAGATGCGATGGTGTGTCATGTTCCTAAAACAAAACTGTTGCTGTTCCCAAATCTACCACCAGAGGGCAACATGTACAAAGAAAGTCCCTGCTAAAATGACGCCCTGTCAGTCAAGTACATTTTGTCATCTGACCCTCAAGTATTTCCAGTTAGTAGCTGATTATTTACAGATGGGTGGAAAAACCACAGTCCCTAGATCTCTGGTGAGACCACTTCAGACAAAAAGTGTTTATGGATAACTTTGACTACAACTCTGTATTGCTGGATTAAATACAATGTGACTACATTACTGGTGTTCTGAGTCTTAAGGCTATGTTGGACTTTGCAGCAAGATTTCACAGTGTTGCTTCTCTTCTTGCATCCTCATCAGACACAGTACTTCCAGAAGCAGGCTGAATACAAAGGGAGGTGAAGATATATAGAGATTTAGAAAAATATGAATAATTGCATAAATGAATCAGTTTACATGGTAAATAAAAATGCCTCTCTGACTTACGTTCAGCCCTCTTCCTACTTATGGATTTGCTTTCTGCCAAATTGGCTGTGATCTCCCGTTCCAGCTCCAGGTCCTCTCTGAGCATCTGCATCTGCAAGCAGAGAGCAGAGTGACAAAGCATAGTGAGACGTGCAGCTTTCAGCTCAATGTCAATACACCCTCTGTACAGCAAATGTGACAGTTTTGATTCACATATTTTGAGTAAACATGATGTCCACATTTGATTTATACGCTAACAGAATCACCTATTTATTTAATTCACATGGTGACGATTTAAGGTGAATTTTAAAATATGTGCTTACCTCCTCTAATTTTGTTATTTTTTGGGCCAGTTCAAGACCTGCAGATAGGAAAATAATTTAGCACAATGACAAAAATACATTTGGGTGATCTTAATATATTATTGCATCCTTACCAAGAGGATCATCCTTTTCAACAGGAACTAAGCTCTTCTGTAGCAAAAGTGCTAGAATCTTGCTCTGGGGGTCTATGTCATCTCTTGGAATTAAACCATTGTTACCTATACAAAACAAATGCAACATGCAGTTTAATGCAACTTAAACAGAAAAAGCAACAGGAACATAAAATTAAATCACGTCTACATTATGTCATAGTTTGCCTCTTAACCTGTTGCATATTTGACAGTAAAGCACTGCAGCAGTTCCATTAAATGAAGGTGATCACAGGATGTTTGTATACTCACCTCGATTAAATATGCTTCTCCCCTCTGCATCCAGCACACCCTGCAGTAGTAACAGCCCCAGTAGTCCCAAGCAGTAGTTCACAACTGTCGCCTTATCCATAGTAGTCAGTATGGTCAAAAACTCACGCTGCACTTGAAGTCCTCTTTCAGGCAAGTTAAGCGCTCCACTGTCTGGGGTCCACCCCATCAATATATTTATCCTTTCAAGGGCCAGGAGGAGGGGCCAGTCAGCCCCCTGTCTCCTAAATCAATAACTTGCCACAGTGTTCCATCAATAGGCAACCTTTTCACATGGACCATGGAGTGTCTCAGTGAAATACAGTGATATGACGCAGGCGAAGGCCAGTAACCCTACATCACTCTGACATGAGCTAATCAAACAAAGAGAGGAAGGTATCAATCAGCCCATTGGTTATGAGACACCAGCATCAGATGTTCTTGGCATTTTTCTTTCACATTAATTGCTTCTTTAAATAAGTGTGTTGGTCTGGGTAAGAAAGGGGAAGTGAATTGCTTCAGACTATAAGTGCACCATAGCCAGTGATTGTCTCCTCCGTCTTGGTCTCTAGGCTGGTTTGAAGCGAAAAGTATTTCACAATAGCCGAACCAACTACCAAGCACCTGACAAGTTACCAATGCCTATTTAGTTAGAAAATTACATCTCACTCCTCTGTCAGAGCAGCAATTTGCAAGAAAGAAGCAGGTTGGTACCTAGAGAATTTATAAGGATCTCATAAAAGAGCTATATTGCAACTTGTCAGAATTGACTTAAGAGCCTGTTGATGTCTCGTGTCCTGCATCCATCGATCCATCACAACATTAATACATCACTCCTGATTCAGTCCACAACAGTTCAAGGACTTGGTCAATGTAGTAATGTAGAACTAGAAAGAATCGAGTCCTGGGCATGTATCGGAGCGCCGGAACAAATCGGACATCACTACTAAGAAGCTGAGGTCAGGCTGAGGTCATGTTTGTTGCAGTCAGGCTGCAACAAACATGACCATCGATCAGTGAATCAATCGGTGAATCAATCGATGAATCAATCGGTGAATCAATCGGTGAATCAATCGGTGAATAAATTGGCGAATCAATCGGTGAATCAATCGATGTCGGTCGCGAAAGTAACGGCTCGTTCACTATGAAGTGAACAACGGGAACCGGCTCCTCTGTGCCTCGCTGTCTGCGCTCACTGCGCTGAGCAGAGGAGGGAGGGGCAGTTCTTATAGTTTAGTTTTAGTTTATTTATTGTTGCAATGAAGAGTAAGTACTTTTAATTAATATTGTGTTGTGTTGCGTGTTTTTAATGGATTCTGTGTCGCTTGACTTCAACTATGTATGTTTGTAAAGCCATGAACCTCACCGCACGTCACTGCTCACCATATGGTTTTTTTCCCCTGCTTTTGTTGAGAAGGAGCGTCGCATGGACTTCATTTATAAGTTAACTTAACATACAAACATGTAGGTGACAACATAACGTATTTTTAATCAAATGTGCTTATTTGTGGGTTACAGTTTGTACGTGTAAATAATTCTGATCTGAGACTTTAAAAATAACCCACTCACTGTTGATTATTAAATGGTGAATAAGCAACACTGTAGGTTCATATGTTTGTAAATCTAATTATGAAGAGATCAGTGCCTCACCAGCCATGAGCGTCACTGCAGTGCAGCTAATTTGGTTGTCATCAATCTCCAAAGCACAAAAAAAAAAAAAAAAAGAGATTTGATCTGTGTTTGAGCTCTCAGGCTGCTGGACGAGATCATGCAAGCAAATTCAGAAAGACCAGCTGAACTGGTTGAAGGAGGTTGATATGGACTGGCTCCAGACTATACTGTTTATTAATTGTTTGTTTTTTATCCATTCATTCATTTATGACCACTTATCTGAAATCTGGTCACGTGTTTACTGGAGCCTATCCCAGCTGACTATGAGTGACAGGTAGGGTAAATGCTGGATGAACAGCCATTGCACACACAGACAAACAATCTTTCACACACTCACTCATACCTACAGACAATTTAGTGTAACAAACTCACCTGCTAGCGTTTTTAGAGCTTTAAAACCGACAGAATAATGTCTTCTAGGACTATGTAAACACTATTTAGACACAGTTGTAATTAGGAAAAAAGTTTTAGTTTTTGGTAGTTGCACATAGACTGGTTTCACCAACAACATCAGCTCTTGACAAAAAAAAAAAGGAAAATTTAGCTTTTTGTGAAAAGCTGTGTCAGCACAACAGTGACTTTGATGCTCATATTTTTTGCTTTATTAATACCACAAACATTTAGATGGTGGTTTCCTTCTATAAAACAAAACCATCACTGAGAAACGGATTGTGATGGTAATCTACTTACAAATATATAAACATGCTCAACCTCTACTTTTGAAAAAAGAAAAAAGTTTTTGCTTTTACCACTATAAGTAGAAGAAGAAAAAAGAAGAAAGGTCTTTTATTATGGCGGCACAGTGGTGCAGTGGGTAGTGCTGTCCGAGTTCGAGCCCTTTCTGTGTGGAGTTTGTAGGTCTACCCAGTATCTGCGTGGGTTTTCTCTGGCTTCCTCCCTCTTCCAAAAACATGCACTTCAGGTGAATTGGTCATTCCAACTTGACTTCACATGAGTGTGAGCGTGCCTGATTGTTTGTGTTTCAAGTGGCTCCGCCATGCTCCAGGGTCAGGCTTAGAGTGTTCCCAGCCTCTTACCCGTAAGTCAGATGGGATAGGCTCCAGCAAACCCTGTGACCTGCAAAAGCCCAAAAAGTGGATAAGAAGATGAATGAATGAATGAAAGAATGAAAGAATGAATGAATGAATGAATGAATGAATGAATGAATGACTTTGGTTATTAGTTCCTCAGCGGGGCAATTAGTTTCTTCACTCAGCATCCTAGGGTGTTGCTTGTGAGGTTTGGTTTGGTTTGGAAGATGATCTCATCATGCTTCAGAGCCATGGATGAGGACTGATCACGCCAGTGTGGTGAGAGGATTTAGTCTAATGCAAACGGTTTGTAAAATGTAACATTAACACCACGCAGACATCTTTTTTTTTTTTTTTATTCAGTGCATTTCTTCTTTCCAGACATGTTATCACACATCATGTCAAAATAACTCAGCAAATATAAAACTAAGAGAACAGTTTGCTCTGATTTCAGACTTCATGTGAGTTATCTGGTTTCCTCCCACCTCCAAAAAACCTGGAATTTAGGTGATCATTACAAATTGTCAGTAGGTGTGATTTAAACTTATGGTTTTGCATATTCTCACATGTGTAGCTGTGATGGTCCTGATGCTCCTGAACCTAAGGGTCTGGGTTACATACAACCCAGACCCTTAAGTCAGGATTGAATGTCAGTGTTTAGACCAGATAGGAGAAACAATTCAATATACGTCTGGGTCATTCTGTAGGAGGATTCATTGTCTGTAGGAGGAAAGAAATAAGTGAAAATCTCCTCCCAAAAAGACTCAAAGTTCTTGATATGGTTTAGATCTGATGCAGACATCTGACATATCTGTCTTGGGCCGTTTAAAGAACACACTGTCCGGGTAACTCTGACACAGTGTGTGTGTGTGGGATTCGAACCTCCATCCCTTCATCCTCTCTCATTTTTTCTCAAGATCGTGACCTTCTTTCTCCACGAAACATTCTCAAGCATGACCGCGGGCTGCCTGAACTGACCCGACGTCTAAACTTTCCTTCCCGTCAATGAAGACTGTCGCTTCCTGTCTTCTTCTCATGTAATGTAAATTGAATTTTCGTCCTAAACATCACTGCTGCCACCTACAGGAAATTAATTAGATCGCAACTACACTACGGAAGAAGTCTGGTACTGGTAGACCCCCAATGAGTTTAATAATGTAAAGTTAATTTAATTTAAACATTGATTCTAGCACTACTACTAAATGAATAACGGTAAAATAAAATGTAATACTGATTACTAATACAGTATATATCTCAGTTTCACTACAGACCTTTTAAATCTCCCTGCGTGAATTGTTTTTACCTTAATTCCAGTACAGCTTACAGCCATAGTACAGAACAGTTAATAGTACTTTATACGTATCTGGAAGTAAGATAAATTCTACGAATGTAACGCATCTTTTGATGGCTATGCGAGAACGAACACGTCTTTGATTTTGAAATGTCGAAGCGGAAAATGAACGCTAACGTTCGTTTACTTTTCGGGCTGATGGCGGAACGGCAGTGGAGGAAGCGGGAGGAGCGAAGGCGGAGGAGGGAGGCTGGTCTCAGCCCGACGCCAGCTTTAGTCGTGCGGGCAATTACGGCAGCGACGTATCGATGGAGGGCGGCCACCGAAACTAATCAGAAGAACCGAACAGCACCTGAGCCATCAATCGTTTTGATGACGGAAGGCGATCAATCAGCTGGAGGTTAACCTTCGGGAAAAAAAACTCCGGAGTGTAATTCAACGTCAACGGATTTTATTTATTTGTTTGATTGATTGATTATCGGTGACAACATGGCTGAAAGTAACATTAGCATCGACCAGAAAAAACTACCTGGAGTGAAAGAGGGTAACGTTTTCAGATATTCATCAACTAAATGCGGAAGTGTTATCTTTCACATGAATTAAGCCAGGCCGAGGTGAATGCAGGTGTTTCTTGTTGGTTTCATGATTCTTATGGATGTTAGCACGGTGTGCTAGCCGATGCTAACACGGCTGCTGGAGGTACTGTCGCCTGCACTGATTATCATAGCCTGGCTGTGGACGTCCCTCCAGATTTTCGTGTACCCAGTTGATGCCCTTTTCCCTCCAAGGTTGGATAGCAAAATATTAATTTTGCAGACCAAAAATAATTTTGTACACTTTGCAATGTGGTTATTGCATAGCAGCTAAAGGTTCATACCGGTGGCTGTAGCCACTGAGGCACAGCACCAGCGTGTGGAATGAGTCATTTGATATAACTGGTTTCTACATTTTTGGCTTGAAATATTACCTATTAAAATCACAAAACATACAGTTTTTATTTGCAGTACACCGAAGCAGATTCTAGATAGGATCCTGTGTTGGTGGAAAGGATTCATCCTATTAGTGTAAAGCAGCTGCCCAGCAGGATGCTTGTTATTCTGGTCAGCAAGAGATTGAACATGCATTTCCACAGCTAAGCTGGTCTGCAGAGAAAAAAAAAAACCCTAGAAACCAAGCTGCTGGAACAATTGTAGTTCAATCCTTTGTGTGAGGAGAAATAATGAAATATTACCCTGTTGAATTGTGCTTGACTCTTGACTTTTGTGGAGTTTTTTTGGCTGTGCACCTCGCTGTGTGTCTGAAAGTGATCAATGAAACTGAAAAATGACATGTGTATTCACCACTCTATCAGTCAGATGTAATCACTGTTTTCTGGGATAATAATCTTAAACACCTCCAATCCAGCGCAACCAGACAATGTGAACCACTTGTCAGGGTTTTTTTTTTTTTTTTTTTTTAATTCAGACGTCTTATTTCTTTGAGAACGACGCTGGCAAAGTTTATTTTGTCAGCGCTGTGTCTGATACATTCCACATTCCATCACAGACGGGTCTTGGTTAATGTTTTTCATGTTGATGGTCAGTGTGAGGTATGCGAGGGTGGCGAGGCTCTGTAATGAAAGCTACAGGAGAAGACTGAAATGCATGAATAATAGCATGGAAAGCATTTACATGACTGAATAGACATGTAGTATGATACAAATAACTCATTTGAAAAAGGTATAGTTTAAAAAATACTACACTAGTGTTATTTTCTAGTTGTCATTGTGCATAGTAGAGCACATTTGATGCATGACATTGAAGGTGAGAATAACTTTTTTCCAGTGTGGGTGCTATAATGGGTACTGTGGTGTTTCACATGGTGTGAAAAACAGGTTAAATCTGAACCATCGACGCAGATGCTATAACCTACATCTGATGCTACAAGTTTCAACTCTGTGTTTGACAGAAGCACAGGTGAAGCCTGTATTGTTTCTGGATTTTCCCCACACAGGAAACTGTCAGCATTCGATACCCAGCATCTCGACATGCCAATGAAAAAACAAATGCTATTTGTCTCCTCTCAGAACTTCTCAGATTAATATGTGGTGAAATCCCCTCCTGCAACAGTTACCTCAGTTGTTTCTAGAATTCACTTTGGCACAAATATTAAAACCACAAATTGACTTTCTTTTTTACAAAAAGATTTTTCTGTCTGCAAATTGTGATCCTCCTTTGTAGATAATTCAGATCATGATGTAAGTTGAGTCGTGTAAAGATTTAGCTGTTATGCAATAAACCTCAAGGAGACAGTCTGCTGAATACTTGTGGTCCAGAACAAGTCTTTTTTTTTTTAGGCTTTCTTTTTTAGGGTAAAAGATAGTTCCTTGTTCTCAGTTTCACTTCATGTCTTTACAGATGTTAAATTAAAACACACACACACATGCCACATAGCTAAGATACACTGTGTGGCCCAGGTTCTAATTTGTGGAAAATATTTTCACATGTCTCATATCATTTCAACAAGTTGGTCATTATGTGTTAAGAGATCTTTTTAAATTTCAATATTCAGTAGTGTTTTAGCTCAAACAGCAAAGTCAAGAAGAACATTGAGATCTGAGAATTGTGGTCATGCTTATTAAAATAACCCATGTGGCTTTACTTTTATTCTGGTATAGACGACATTCACAGCATCTTCAGCCCTTTGCTTGTTTCTTTATTTGTTGGTTTTAAGCTTCTGCAAATGAGTTTTAAGTACCTGAACCATAAGTATCAGATTGACCTAGAACGTGTATGGCTTGAGGTTTATTCAGCACACACATCGTGGTTAAAAAGGACTTTTCCACATGAGGCTGAATCTGTTTTTTGTTTTAGTTTTTTATTTCAGTCTTTTTTATTGCAGTGTGCAGAGACTTTGCTGTGCTGGAAGACCACTGCCTGGCCTACAACCTCCAGGAGCAAGAAAGTAAGTATGGTTTTGATTACTGGTAGTCCCTCCTGGCTGGCTTTGTAAAATGTATCTCCTCTTGTTCTGAACAAAGGAATTCAGCTTTGTGCTTTAATGTGACTTGTGCGACCACACTGTTTCTCTTTTGTTTCTGATTGACTGTGTAGCTTTCTACTGATCAGCGGATATCCACCAAGTTTATTTCAAACTGATCATATCTGTGAAATCTTTTTCAGAGGGAGGGGTTAGGCACCTTTGTCATGGGACGTTATCTCACATCAACTCAATGTCACACTATCTTTTCTGCAAACAGGAAAACCAAGTAACTTTAATGCAATTGGACGTTTATGAGAAGATTAAGACCAATGACTGCAGCATTTTAGTTCACAAATTCATGACAAGCACCCCACAAGGAATCAAAGAGAAAGGGTTAGTGTGCACAAGGTGGCAGAACTTGCAAAGAGGAGTTTTGAAACTACAAAATCCGATTGCAAATTGTAAATAAGAATTTAACCAATAGCTAGAAAAGAATTCTTGAACTGAAGAGAGATGTCGTGTTCTCAGAAGCCTTATGAGAACAAGTGCAATACATTGAAGAAAAATGATTGAATATATTTTCAAAATAGTAAGTTAACTTTTTTGTAAATATGTTGGCTTATTTTAAGTCTATGTATTTTGTTTTTCTTAGCAATTTCAATGTGAATCAGTTAAAAATGACTGAAAAGCTCTCGGGTTAAGTGAGAATAGCCGTGTTAGCTGTGGGAATGCTTTGCTGCATTCCCACAGTTGGTCACATCATGCTTACTCTGCAAAATGTCAAACTAGGAAATCTGTTTTCGTAGGACAATAGGTGTAATGTATGTATCCAAGGTTGTAAAGTCCAGCATGCTGACCTGCAGAGTCAGTGGCTGCAGCCTGATTATGTGTTCATAAACCCGGCTCCAGCTGCACCGTTACCAGTGGGAATCATGCAGGATACCACGATACTGTGTCAAGGCAGACCTACTACAGCGGATTGGTGCATTCACTGCAGCACAGAGAAGCCCTCAGTCTGACACTGAAATTATACGACACAGTCTGCTTAACAGTAGTGTTTATATGGAGCCATGTGATTGCATGTTTATGCCTGCATGCATGTTGCAGAGGCTCCTTCATGAGTTTCATTCAATAAGATTCTTTTTCTAATTTTACCATGATGATTTTCACTTGAGGCCTTAATGGGTCTACTAGAAATATTCACAGGAAGTTCTCTTGATTGAAAGGGTGTTTCCAGCATAGAGGCAGTGACAGACAACACTCAGACGTGACCAGGTCTTCCTATCATCAGACACAGTGACCGATGGTTAATGGTCACAGCGTCACCACATATCGTTCACCTGCTCTCACCCCTGAATAAATGACAGGAGCCAGCAGAAAGACAACTTTTTATTTAGAATACAGTAAATCTGTTTGTTTGTTGAACTTTTTTTAAAAGAATGAACTAAAAAAAAAACATTTGACATCTTTGGACAATACTGTTTTCCAAAGAGTAGAAATTCTTTGGGATGCAACAAACTGAGCAGCCGAGGCCAGATGTCACCAAGCCTCACCCTAGGTGCAGATTGGTTCTCTCGTTGTGATTACTTCAGGTTTGTCTGACCTGTCCCTGTTTTTCCATTAACCCTTTTAAAGCGTTGTGATCCATAAACAGTTAATCTCCATCTGTTCCCCCTGTTGCCACACTAACTGATATAGTCAGAGCTGATGAAATATTAATTTCACTTTTAGCCCTGGAGGAAAACTCTGGCTGATGTAAGCAGTCGGGGATTCCATCATCTGATCCCAAAGAGATTCATCTCACTTAGTCATTTGCTTCTAATGTCAGATCTCTGAGAAACCGGATTATAGAAGCATTCTTAATGTATTTAAAATACTTTGTTTTAGTTTTGTCTGTGCCGTTTGTTGAATCTAAAAAAAAAAAAAAAAAAGTTAGTGTCCTGTGTTTTTTTTCTTTTTCTCCCACTGACGTGAAAGATTAATCAACAACAAATGTGGATAAATAATGGCCTTGGATTGGACTGTGACATGAGTTTTGCTGCAATTTTTTTTGTGCACTGTCATAAACTTAAACAATTTATCAGTGTCATCCATCAAGTTGCCTTAGCAGTGACTCAGTTTCTTGTCAGAAAGCAGAAACTTTATGGAGTGTGTCATGGGGAAATTGCCAAACGTAATTTGGTCCTTTTCACACGAAACCCTGGAACAGATTGATAGCCAGGTGAAACAGAACCAAGAGAGTGAGTGATGTGCTCTAAGCTTAGCGAATGCCAGAAGTGCGTCAGCAGACAGACTTTATCATCTAGGATCCACAGCGTTCCATCACATAACCTTGGGAATGGCACCTCAGCTGTGAACAGTCATTTCTCAGTCACTAAGAGTCTCTGCTTATTACCAGAGGCCAAAGCGTCTGTGCCCTTGACGTTAATCATGCTCTCTGCAGGCCGTCTAAATAATGCTGCTGTTTGTCAGAGAGGAAAGCAGAATTAACATTTTGTTAGAAATAGTAATTAGGCCCCTAACAGTGTTCATCGTATTCGTCATCATTACAGTTGGCTTATTCCAGTTTGTTTTTGAACAATTTTTTGCGCAACACTTACGTGTTTGTTTTTGCAGTTGAGAGCCATTTGGCATCCAATGTCAACAAGAACCGCCTGGTGCAGAAGGACCTGCAGGTGGCCAAGAAGCTGCAGGAGGAGGAGGATCAACTGGCAAAAGTTCAGACCCAGAAACAGCACAGAGACCTGTAGGTGACACAAAAAACAAGCACTCTGACTATGATTACAGTAGGCTTAGTTGTAATTCAAGTGTGGGTAACAAAGATGTCTAGGAAAAATAAAACCAATCACACACATTTATCCACATCAAAGCAAAAGTCCAGAAACTACAGCAGTACCTCGAGATATAGCTGCTCGACATATGACTTGTCTGAGATGCAGGCTATCGCGCTGTCCGTATGTTTGTTTGACGAGCCGTGCTTGGGACACCACCGCTAGTTGGCGGATGGGTAAAACCTGATCTCTCTCATGGAGTAAAGACATGTGTGTTCTCAGGACTTGTGCATTTTTTATTCACACTTTGTCATAGTTTACGTGCTTATATATAATTATTATGCACAGGCAAAGTATGCATGTTTATTGCTGAAGAAATTTGATTTTTCATTACTTACAGAGTGTAGGGCTGATGAAATGTTTTTTGTTATTTTAAATAGGAAAATGTTACATGACTTATGAGCTCAGCCACGGAACGGATTAAACTCGTATCAGAATTATGAATCTGCTGGTCTATCATCTAGTTATTGAAGTGGGTTGCCTCTTATCAGCGTTTGTTCTCATCTTTATTAAGGAATATACTGTTTGAATTTTGACGTTATAAAATTTGATTCATGTTAACATTTGACCAATACAATGACCCCTGCCATAGGGATCATTTTACGCCTCTTCTCCAATGCTTTGGCATGTGTTTGGCTTTGGCACACTGGCCTCCTCGTGTGCTTGAATATAAAATGTCAACGTCATGACTAATGAGTAGGAGTTGACGCATGACGGCAATGAGGCTGCTTTTCATTTTATTAGTCACGCGCATACACACACACACACACACATATGGCATCTATGATTGGGGAAATTTTGACAGGGCTGTCACAAAAATAAAAATCAGAGAAGAGGACAATACTGTGTGTCTCACAAACGCAAAGAAGTGACCAGAGCTCAAGGAAACAGGCTGAAGAAATCTGTTCTATGAACAGTGTGTGAGAGAGCAGCTGAACAGTTTGAGCAAACTAGTAGGGATTGTTTGCCTGACAGGAAAGGTTTCAAAGCTCATCAAGAAAGCTGTCCTATTGAAACCCCATGTACGTGAAAAACCTTCGCCTCAGACATTAATAGTAATCTGTTACTTGCATGTAGCTGCATACATGTGACCACATTGTTTTGGTCAGCCTGTGTTCAGTAATCACTCCCCAACGTTGCGTGCCAGATGTGTGGTTCACTAGTGAGTTATAAGCCTGTGAATGCTCTTCCATTGGGTTTGCTTCAGCGGGGTGGTGTGTTTGGTGGCGTTAGCTTGTCAGGAAAGTCGTTTCTGCTTACAGACGAGGACAGGATTGCTGAGTCATACTTAACTCTAAACAGTCTCAGTAGCCTTATGTTCCTAGATGAGTCGGGGATAAACAGTTGTTGCTGTGTGGAAAAGATTTGCACCACTAAAGGTTTTAATGGATCATAAAATAAACAGTCCCCCGCTTTGACATACGTTGGCATGTATATGTTAGAAAAGTCAGGTTCATTCAAACAGGTCCTGTGTTTGTGTTGCTTTCTAGCTTTAAGCAAAACTTGTAAATGCAAAAGAAATTGTCCTAACAAACATAACCAACAATTTCTGTATGTATGTGACTTAATGCACCCAAACTGTTATAGTGACTCACTCCTGATGGGGTCATCGTTTGCAGGACTGTGTGTGTGTGTGTGTGTGTGTGTATATATTATTTTTTCCCACACTCTTATCGACTGTTTAAAGCACTTTTGTGTCTCACAGAAGTCTGAGACTCACCGAACTAGCGCACTTTCGGATGCCGTCAGCTAATAGAATGCGTGTTACGGTATCACGTGACTGCATTCTAAAAATCTGCGATGAGGGGAAGTCGCGATCGTTGATGCGCAAGGGCGCACTGTAGTTTGTTTTGTGAACAGAAGCTGTTGTATTTCCTTGACGGTGTGACCAGTAAATCTTGAAAGGCTTTGGCGTGTGTACACAGTCTTACCAGTGTTATCAGTCTTTCCAAGCGTTTTGCAAACAGTCACCTTATTTTACAGTCGACTACAATTCAATGTATCCTTGGTGAAGGACAGGGTTTTGATATTTGAAAATTCCGAAACAAATCTGCCAGCAGACGCGATTATCATTCTATCAGAAAAGTTTTTCCTTTAAATCTTCTCTGCGTCTGACAGTCATGCAGCGCTACCCCAGAATGGGGCGCTAACACACCTACAGGCCGTCTGCGATCACTATTAACAAAAGAAGAAGAATTTACTGTGACCACAAGGCTGACAGAAGTATGTCAGCTAGTCTAGTGATGAATACTAATTAGTGGCTGTTCAGTGCTGATCGATTAATTATATTTTCTTTTGATATGCCCATCCCTACTCGTTATATTCCTGACTCTCTTGCGTTACTTCACTAAAATCAGTTTGTTGTACTCCTGCGTTCGTTGTTAGGTCTTGCCCAACGTCCCAACAAGGAAGACAATGGCAGCTGCCATACTTAGCTAAATGCTCTGTTTCACTCTCCTCGCAATTTTTAAATCCAAACACTCACAGCTGAGTGAGGTCACTATTTTAAACCCACACAGACAGAAAGCTCCATTAGTGCTATTTCACCCTGACAGAGAGACCAGATGCTCCACCAGAGAAGCAGTCCAATGCTGGGAGCTCGCCCTGTCATACACTCACCAGTCAGAGCTGTTAGCTGCTTTGGTCAGATTTGTGTAAAATAAACACAGAAAAGTCACAGAAAAGTAACCAGAAAGTGAGAACAGTGTTGAGGATGGGGGAAAGTCTCAACAGAAGCATCAGTAAACACTTTTGGTTTCTGCAGTCATAATCATCCAAATTTCTATTTGCATATTCACTAACAATTATAATTAGTGTTAGAAATTGTGCTCCTGGCGTGACTAAATACAAATGTGTCATTAATGTTTTGACCTTCTCCAACTCTTTCTCCTGTACTTACAAACAAACCACCACCATGGGCATCAGCGAGCGACAAGATAATGAGATCGCTCAGGAGATTCAGGATCAACTGGTCCGACAGGCAGAACAACAGCGGCAGCAGGAAGAGAAGGATGCTGTAAGAAACACAAACACACTGCCCATTCGTTGGTTGGACCCACCTATTATAGGTGGATTATTCTACTTGAATCAAGACCTTATTTTTGCCTATCATTGTAATAATGATTCATCTCTGTTCTGTTAGCTCCTTTTCTGCATCTTTATAGATGTATTTCTGTCGTATTGTTATATTTCTGAGGTCAGCGTTGATGCTTTACCCCCTGTAAGAGCTATAGTTCGATTTCTTTCCATCCATCATCCATCACCACTGATTCCATGACATCATTGCACAATTGCCATGAAAGATGAATTGTCAGTAATACTTTGAAAAATACTTTTTGCAGCAACTTTTCTCATCTGTAACTTTGGTGTTTGGGAGAGATGAGTTCCATTTCTCTGTAGTTCTGTGACACCTTTCACCACAGCACACGCTTCATCGGTAATAAATCTGAGAATGAGGCCTCTTTACTTTAATCAGATACCTGTGAATGTGCATCTCAAAGCAATGGCGACGTGTTTGTTACAGAGCAACCTCAAATGCACCCATGTGAATATTCATGTGAGATGTTTCCTGTGTCCTGGTTCGTTTGTAGGCTATAGCGCGTAAGATGCATGAGAAGGAGATGAAAGAGGAGAGGAGGAGACAGAAGCACCTGGAAGCCAACCTGGAGGAAGAGTACTTTGAAGATCATGGAGGTGAGGAGAGGACCACGTGTGTGTGTGTGTGTGTGTGGATATGAAAAGATGTGCCTCTTATTTTCCAGCTGTTGATGTGTAACTTTGTACGTTCGATGTGGCACAGACCTGAACACTGCTGCTGTCATTCTTAGATGTTGTAGCGTTTTAATTAACTCACTAACGCTGAAAGGAGGCTTACCACAGAGGACATTTAGCTTCTGTTCAGGAGTTAACACCACAGACAATCATTTTATTAGTTCTCAAGTTTGAAATGAAACATTTTCTCTGATAAATTTGTTTTAACAATCTCAGATATCACTGATCTCTGGTCAGTGGTTCACAGCTGTGTCAATATATCAGCTGGCACTACATACTTTCTTGAAACATATTAGTTTTATGTTGCCTCTATAATATGTTGGTGAGCATTGGCAACGTCTTTATGTTCTGTACATGTCATGTCATCCGACTCGGGGCTTTCTTCTGAAACAGGATTTGACGGCTCATCTCAGGATCATAGATTTTACATTCTGCCTCATTTCCATGCTGACAACTGCAGGTTCAGTAATAGTAATAAATTTATGTGGCCCGCAAGAACATAAAAGGTCAGAATGTCTAAAAATAAATAGGTAAAAAGTGTGCTTTGACCAAAAACCAATTTCTTACAGTGCAGTAATTAAGGCTATTTTACTTGACTTGTTTTTGATGTTATTTTTATTTATTCACTTGGATAGTTTGATCCTTTGATCCTGGAGTTCTGTTGGTTTAATAACCTGACAAATGAAAAGGATTTATGTTTTAACAGAGGAAAAAGCAAACATATTTGTAATGTTTGTAACTTGAATAAGTAATAAATTCAGAGTTATTTAACATGAAGGAGTAGAAACATTCATTTTACATTACATTGAGTTACATTTATAAGTTACATGTGGCCCTTTGAGGACAGCCGTGATGCTAATGTGGCCTTCGGTGAAAATGAGTTTGACACCCCTGGTGTAGGGAGTCGGTTTGTCAGCTTTAGCTGTGATACTGTTGTCTGAATGCTTGAGCCATAGGGGTTTCAGTTAGTATGAGGAGGGAAGTGTATTTCCTTTGTTCTTATTTAGCATTTTCCCCTCCCCATTTTGTTTTTACAGCTCATCTTGTTTCTCCAGGTCATTCTACTCTGACACAGTGATATCCAGTCTCCACCTGTGAAGTGTTGTACATGTTGTATTTTGGATCAGTTTTCTTTAACGGCTGGCATTTCACCACGTTTCTGTCTTCTGCTGTGCACGTTAATCCTTTTCACTGTCAGGGCATAGTTGTACTCGACTGAGTGACATCACGGCAGTTTTAGGTCATTGCACTGCTTTAAGCTTTGGATGGAAGTTAAACATGTGTTACAAAACACAGGAGTGATGGAAGGGAAAGCAGTGAACTGATGGCAGCTGCTTCAGAGGCGGGCTGAGACACCGCGGCATCTGTGTCGACACAAAAACATGTCTGAGAAAGTCTGTCTACCTGTCATCATGTGTCTGTAAGGTTCAGTACACACAGCAGGTGTGTGTGTGTGCGTGTGCATTAAGGGGGCGCGCACAAACACACACACACACACACACACAGTGATTCAGTACCATTGTTTGCCCTGCAGCTAATGCTGTGAGGGACTGACAGTAACCAGATATGTGTTTATAAGCTTGACTGTGTGTGTGTGTGTGTGTTAAGTTGCTTACAGTTTAATGGTATGCACGTTATTTTTTTCTTCCCATGCATCACTCTGCCTCACATGACATTTTAAATTAACATTTAGCATGAAATTTGAAATTTTATTAGAACGTTGGAACTTCATGTTTTCATAAAGAACATGAGTAAAAATTCTTGCATTACACGTTTAAATAAAAATGGAGAGCAAATTAGCACTTGTGGTTCCTGCAAATGGAATCGTTAGGCTGCATTTTCAGTAGCTGGGTAGATATCTGAATTCCATTCGGCTGACTGTCTAGTACAGAAAACCTGCTGTGTGCTCAGCTCCATTGTTTATGTTCAAACCTTTGTTAGTTACAGGTCAGATCCCAGCAGCAGGGTTTGATTGAAGAACACGTTCCCTTTCTCAGCCTTGTCTTTGTTGTCACTTATGCTCTGGTTCTAATAGTGTTTGTTTGCTGTCCTGTCATAAAGAAACGTGTTCTTTATTTAAAGATGTTTCTGTACATGTTGGTTAGTTCCTCGGTCACAAGGTGTGTTTTGGCTAGGAATGCAACAAAGTCATTCTATTTATTATTCGATCCTTACTTTATTGAGGTTACATTTTTTTGAACATGCTGTTAAAGTATTGCTTTTTGATTTGTTTTTAAAGAGCCTTTTTACTTAAAACTTCCACTTCAAAATAATTTGATTAATCCTGTTGAATTAAGTCTTTGGTTGATGGTATTAGAATAATTATAAATAGTGTGACTAAAAAGAGTTCTAATGGTAAAATGAATATGTTGAATTTGTGAGAAACGGATGCCTGGACATTTCGGTTGCAGCTAACATCTCCACCCTTTGAATTTGTAGCATGTGCTTTGTCTTTTGGACCATTACCACCCTAATAGACGCTAATAACTTACTAACCACTTCATCTTATACTCGTCCTGTTTTTTTTAGTTTTCTTTCACACTTCCATGTTCTCATGTATATCATTTGTCATCATTCTCTCCACATTGTCTTCATCCCACCGTTGTTCCTTCATCCCTACACTGTCAGCTCCCAGAAGGCCTCTTGACGTGGACAAACCCATACGTCATACATCAGCCTCCCCAGGCCCGTACAGCACACATGCTCCAGAGAGCCCACGTCGTGATTACTCCCCAGATTATGACTCAACAGAGCCCAAAAGGAGCAGGTACCCGAGACAGGACCCTGCAGCACCCCACAGCCGCTCCAGATACCCGGAACACTACCTAGCGTCAGAAGGGGGGAGGAATAGGCATGCAGATCCATACCCAGACCACCTCCTGCCTTCCAGAGGCAAGCATGGGAATAGATACCCAGATTATGAGCCCACAGAGACTGGCAGATATAGGGGTCCAGTGGGGGAGGACATGGACAGAGGGGCGAGGAGGAAGGAGCGACCAGCCACGCCTCCTATGCCACGGAGCCCCATAGAAAGAGACAAGACCCGGGACAGAGAGAAGGCCAGGCAGCATGAGAGAGACAGGTTTAGAGAGGTAGAATTGGAGACGTATATGGAGAAAAACCACAGGAGAGATGTGGACCTCAGGAGGGCGAGAGGAGGAGGAAGAGACAGGGAAAGGTCCAGAGATAGAGGCCAGAGCGGGGACAGACACAGAGAGAGAGACAGACAGAAAGATCGAGACAGACACCAAGCCAGAGCCAGGAGCAGGGAGAGGGAACTGGAAGAGGAGCCACAGCACGGCAGAGACAGGCCGAGGAAGACCCGCACCTCTGGGGAGGACGAAGTGGACGATGTTGAGAGGGAGAGGAGGGCCAGGGGGAGGCAGCGGGTCCAGTCTGGTCCCGATGAGGTGTTTGAGGAGCTCAGGACCGAAGGGAGAAGCGGCAGCAGGGAATTCCTGGACGACCAGCAGGGGGAAGATTCCAGCAGGAAACGCTCTCATACACACCCCGACGAAGAGACAGGTACCACCCTGAGCCCCCACCCGGGGCTCTGTGGGGGTGTTTGTGTGGTGTGGTGGAGTCGGTCTCTCTCAGGTGGTGGGTTAATCTAATACTAACTAAATTCTAATACCCCCCCCCCCCATACATGCTGTGGGACTCATTCTTTGCATTGTCTGACTCATGCTTGTTGCATTTACCGCTGAAATGATTCCACTGTGTGAATGTTGATTGTGTGCTTTGTTCTCCGTTTGGCATTGTTAAAGGGCTTCAATGCTGTTGACGTGAGTGTGTTGTCTCATCCCAAAGCTTCAAAGGTATTAAACACTGATAAAAACCAGTGCAGATGCATTGCAGCTCTTTCAGTTGCCTTAGGTCTAAACTGACAATCAAACTGGGCTCTGATGTTTCATAATTTAATAACGCTTTAGTCTGGGTAGATAATTTCTTTTTTAATGAATCTAATTGCTGTTTGTCGTCTTATCGTGTTCTTGCTATGATCCGCCACTGACCACAGGTCGTATTTTGCACAAAGGGAGTGGAGCTATTGTTGCAGAAACGGAGTACGGCGTGAGCGAGGCCACCACGGGGTTAACGAAGCTGGATCTTCGTGAGCAGGAGCTGAAGGACTTGGAGGTGGCCAGGAGACTGCAAGAGGAGGAACTCAAAGTAAGATGGACTGGGGTTTTTTTTTTTTTTTTTTTTTATGTTGTAAGTTCAACATTAACATAACGAACATAACGTAAAGAAATACAGGCAAACCTCGGTTTCCCACCACAATTCGTTCCGGAAGGCTGTTCGAATTCCAAATACATTTTTCCCATTACAAATAATGTAAATGGTCTTAATCTGTTCCAAGACGCTAGAAAACTACCTTTTTTCAACATATGTTATTTCATAATGTCATTTATATATCAAATTGCATAGTAATGAAACATATCAAAGAAATGTAAAAGAAAGAAGCAAACATGAGAAAGAATGAAAGAAAGAAAAACGTTGACGTAATCAGACCACCACCGGAACAATCACAAACATTCACACACCAGCGAGTGCCCCACTGGAGACAAGGAAGGTAAAGTGTCTCATCCAAGGACACGACGACAAATGACTCGGCGGGAGCGGGACTCGAACCACCGATCTTAAACCATTAGACGACCCGAGATACTACTGAGCCACGGTCGCCCCAAAAAGGCGTTTGTTTCGCGTTCGACTTCCAAATTTTGTTCGACTTCTAAGACAAAAAAAATTCTGAAATTTGTGGTCGAATTCCGATTTTTTTCAATGTCTAAAGCGTTCGAAAACCAAGGTTTGCTTGTATACAAATATTGAAAGAGGGCACAATTTTAAAGATCTTTTGAAACACATACACTGTACATTCAGAATCTTCCTTCAAGCCTGACTCCAAGTGTTCTAGAAGTCCTCAGCTTGTTTCTTCGTTCCTTTGTGTTTGAACAATGTGTTCCAGGAAGATGTGACTCTTCCTTTGTGTTCTGATTCCAGGCGAGTAAAATGCACGAACGCGCCTCAGCCCAAGTAGCACAGGATGAGGTGAGCGGACCTGAAGGCTGGAAACTCTCCTCATGCCGTTCGTCTACTTTTTATATCCTTTCATTTCCTCAGCTCAGCCAATCTTGTTTGTCATGTGCGTGCTTTCTGACCTGAGATAAAGTATAAAGTTATTTATCGCCACAGAGGTGACGTTAGGATGATTTAATGCTCATTTTCTGAGTGACGCATCACGTAAGACGTGGCTGTTCTGAGGTTGACGTCTGTTTTTCACCCCTTGGCAGGAAATCGCCCGCCTGTTGATGGAACGAGAGAAAAGGGAGTACAGGAAGATTCGAGAACGAGAACACGAGAGAGAGCGGGAGAAGGAAAAGGAGCGAGAGAGGGACAGAATGGAAAGGAGGCGACAAGAGGGAGACTACAGGGTAATTTTCCACAGCAGTGCTTGTTTTAAAATGCGTACTTTGGAGTGAAATAATTTTGCCTGTGACTGAATTCGATGTGTGTGTGTGTGTTTCCACTGTGGTAAAAGAACCGTAATTTTAGAAGCTGTAATTTTGATTTCCAGTCACAGGCAGAGGAAATTGTGCGGCCCAGAACACGAGACGAGTATGAATACCAGAGGCAGAGGAACCACAACAAGCCCACCAGGTACCAGAGTTTGTTGAAACCTTGAAATAGAAGCTGTAATGAAACGGAAACTGTCGGAATCTTGAACACTTTTTTGGTCTGTTGGTCTCAGGCCTCCTCAGCCTCGTGTACCTGACTATGAGAATGTCAATTCTGGCTACGACCACTGGGAGCACCCCGCCCCCCCTCGTGTTCCCACTAGGTCTGAGGCTGCTCATAAAGGTATGAACCCTTTGACAGGGAGCTTGTTTACTTCATCCTAACATCAGGTTCAAGGGCTGCAACCTCATTCAAAGTAGCACTCAAGGCGTTTTTTCTTTGTTGCAAATGAACCACAAATTGTATATTAATATTTGTCTCTATTTGACTTTACCCTCGTGATGTGAAGCTAACTGAAGAGATATAGTCCCCCCCCCCCGCTTGTTCTGAATCTGTACTTCGTCCAGAGCATCTCTGACGAGTTAAACACTCTGGTTTCATCAAACTTTATGCACACATTAACCGTCATGGGATTTTAATGATCTGTAATTCTTTTAATCTTTCCATGGTAAGATTAAGTTGACTCTGAAGGTTCGTCATCTTCTCTAGGGCGTGTATCCCAATCCCATAATGGCTTCACAATATTATGGAAAAGAATACGAATTGAATGATGTAGAATTTGCTCTTTACTGTTATTTAAATGCAAAACTTGAACCCCTTGATATCCTGGAAACAAACACTTCGGTTCATTACCTCGAACCAGGATCACACGAAAACTACAGGTTTTTATTGAGGATAAACTGGAATGTAAGTTGTGGGGAGATGTTTCTCTGTGCAGGGGATTGTCAGCCAATCAGTCGTTTAGGACTTTGAAGGAATTTATCAGTGTAGACTGAGTTAACGCATACTTTTACGTTCTATTTTTGATACCCACTATATATGGCTCCTCACTTGGTGACAACTGTCGCTAGATGTCTTCAGGTCGTCTGTACATACAGGATGTGTACGTCTGATTCTCATGAACATGCCATCTCATGAATCCTCAGGAGTTTTTTCACAGTGTCGAATCCACTTGGCCTGATGGATGAGCCATTTGAAAGTGCAGCACAAACACACCAATAGGACTTGGACTGCAGTGTTGTATATCAAGCTGCTGATTGATTTCTCCGTCTCCTCTATCTTTTCCAGGTGCCTATTACAAGCGGTGACTCAGGCCCAGGCAATGCCGCGTCCACACATGCTGACAGTCCTCCTTAGCCCCCCACCCCCCACCCCTCCCTTGATGTTTTCATCCATTTGCACTCTGTTTACCAAAAGCCTCTGGACAATCTTCTGGAGTTGGCAACGGGAATGCTTCTTAACATCATCCAAAAATGGGGTCCTGAGTAGTCAGTGGGTCTGTTGGCACTGAAGCCACGCTTATCCTTAAGTTATTTCTTTGAACTGTCGTAACATCTAGACGGGCTACAATATCAGCCTTGTGATATAAAGCATCCTGAGTCCTAAGCTGTTAGAATCCAGGAGCTGCCTCATCATCTGCGGTGCTGATTGTGGTCCCATCTATGGACCATCCCAAGGACTCAAGGCCTCCTTGCATGCAAACCAATCTCAAGACTTCCTCATGAGCCTTGGTGGGATGTGCCTGTCTGCTACAGTGTCTTGTATACACGACTACGGCTTTGTGCAAACACGCTGCAGTCGTGTCAGGCTAGCGGTCCTCATGCCACACAGGTTTGACTCCAGAGGGATGCTCTTCTGTTGCTGTACTCAAACAAAAACAGAAAGTAGCCTGTGTTCCAGTGTGGATCCATGGACGTCCGATTAGCTGTATGTCTTTTCCTGCTTGATGGGGGCACATTTTGACCCCATCACCCTCAAACCGAAGGCAGATGTATGATGTTCTTTGTAATACTCACTGCTTCTATGTGCATGCTTACTGAAAAGTGTACGACTGTGTACATGCATTTCAACTATATATCAAATGATGCGTCTCCTCCCTTGTCCCAGAAAGGGCTAAAGCTGCAAAGCTAATAATCTTTTCATGAACGTGTTTCTCATGCGCTGCTGTACAATATATCGTCACTCTGCTATTTTCCTTCACACTGGCTAACCGCGTGCAACCTGAATGGTCCATAAAGGAATCTGGGTCCAAATGAAATGCATGTACATGGCTGATGTGTTTATTCTTGTGCTTCATGTTGCATTGTTTTACTTTTTTTTTTTTACCTTGTGCCACAAAATCAGTCCCTGTTTTGGAACGCAAAAGATTTGCTTTTTGATCATTTTATCATGCATTCCACTTATATTTGATAAACAAGAGAAGCCTTACATTTTTTATACAATATTTTGTTGATCTTTCCTTTGATTGTTTCCCTAAGTTTATTCTCCTGAGCTTCCCACACATCACTTCCTTTTCTTTTTGTCTCAAACTCAAAGGCAGATATTATTTCCTGTCTTCAGAATAGGCAAAAAAAAAAAAAAACTGCACGAAAAATGTGCACCTGAATGGAAAGGAACAAGTCACAGAATCACAAGTCATTATATACACCGGATATTATTTCTGCTCAAAGGGACGTCAGTGTTTTTATTGCTCCCAGATCCAGTTTCTGTTCATATTGAATAAGGATAAGGAGGCGATTGAACTTAATACAGATTTTACATTAGAATTTTTTTTGTTTCTGAAATTATAGTTTCCAAAATAATTCTCCTTGTATAGAGAAAATTGGCAGGTTCCATATTTAAGTGTGATATGATTGTGTTGTGGAGGACAAACCAGGACTTAATGAATCGTGCTAGTCGCTGTTGACGGAATGGGATTTGTGCCAAATATCTTTAATTTTGTCAGGGACTTGAAAATTAGAAGTTTAGAGTTGTGGTTGAAGCAAAGCCTCTGCTTCTAATATATAATGTATTCTTTGGTGAGAGCACCACCTTGTGGACATATTGACAATTTATATAAAAATTGATCGAGCCAGGATGTGCTTGTGACTGTGGACGTTGAGTGTCCGATGTTATTTGGGAACATCAGGTGTTTTTAATTTTTTTTTTTTTTTTAATTCCCGGGCTTGTATGCAATCAACAAATCATGATTCATGATTTCTATCATGACATATGTGTTGGCACGTGTTGTAACAACTTTTTTTTTTTTTTTAATGTCAAATAAATGAATTTGCTTTTAATTGTACCATCTCAAAATGTAATAAACTGAGCATTTCCACTGTTGACGAATGGGATTCTTTTGTTATATCATCTAAACATAGGCTGGCAAACAGGTTTAGGTCTCAAGGAAGTTTCAGGACATTCCTCAAGGCTTCTCAAGGTTTTTTTTGTTTTGTTTTGTTTTTTACCAAGCCTTTATTCCAGACTGTCACCTAACCACAGAGATAGTACTTCACCTACTGGCACTACAGGTTTTATGCTTCCCAAAGACTCCATTCTCACACATCCATCAGTCGGTTTGTATCTCCCCCTCCAGCCACTGACCTGCTGCAGCTTTCAGAGGTGAATCTGCAGAGCAGAAGTCATGTTTGATCTGAATGTGATCCATCACCACCTGCTGAACAAGATTCACTCAGGTTAACTGCAAGGCCAAAAGAAATGGAATGGAGCCTGAAGAAACCTGTTTGAGCGACTGTGCCTGCAGACCTCGAGCTGTTTCTGCATTCTAATATCAACTGCAACTCATTCAAAACTGAAAGGCTTCCATGCACATCACAGTAACTACTAGACAAGGATTTGTTTCTCCGGTTTATTTTGTTGGAACAGACAAGCATATGATATATTCACACAAATAAAGAAGGAAAAAAAAAAAAAAAAGCACAACGCGGTGTTCACTGATCTCCTTTTACTTTATGCTCCGCTGCGTTTTCAGTGTAATTATTTCCTTTTGTGAGGGTTATTAACGTCAGAAGCTGTCTTGACTTAGTGTTGGCATATAAAATCATGCCACTCAAGAAATGTGCAGTTACACCCATAATGACTGTACGGCTGAGCAGATCTGGTTCACCGACATACCTGACATACTGATGCTTCGTCTGCATGTGGTAACACCGCTGCCATGCCCTGCGTGGGATATGTCACAACCGAACCACTGCAAGAGCAACACCTCCATTACGCGCGGAAAGCTATTTTTGGTGCGCGCTGGCGCGTTTTTATTTGACAATTTCGACAGCACCGATGCAGATTTTGATCGCGCTGAGCTCAGCTCTGTCACAAACATCAGAATTCAGTTTTTAAAAGTCTGAAAATGTCCAACATTTCCTTCACATGTCTCCCAACAACAACAACAACAACAAAAAAAAAAAAAATGCATCCAAATCCCGCCGTGAAGCCTCCGGTTTGCCTCGGCTGCACGTCACACACACGACCAGAAACAATGACTGAAATTGTTGAGCATACAAATTCCCAGGCAAAGTTTCCAGCTGAGCGGGTAACAGAAAAAAATGCAAAATTACCCTGCAAAGAGAATCAGCAAGTTGTTATTTTTGCATAGTAACATGTGGGTGGAAATGAAGAGTAGGCATATTTAATCGCGCTGTTTTTAGTGGGTCTTTTCTTATAATCCAATTATTTTAAGTCTATTTTTAAATGTTTAACAAACTTTAAAAAGAAAAACCCGATTTAAAAAAAAATGTCCGGACGTCTGTAGATAAAAACAGACGCATCGTTTACCGACAACTGTCTCACCACCGCCCGGAGCCCAGACAGAACCAGGCCCGTCCTGGAGGGCCTCGCCCCGTCCCCGGCGGGGCCCCTGAGACCCACAGTCACCTGTTCCGAACCAACCTGTCCACATGTGCAATGTTACAAAACAAGGGTTCTCTCTCCTTGTTTTTTTTTTTTTTCTTTTTGTGTGTTTTTTTTTTTTTTTTTTTTTGCTGTTGCCTGTCATAACGTGGTTTGGTTGGAAAGCGTTGCAAACTAAAAATAATAATAATAATGATAATTATTATTATCATTATTATTATTATTATTATTATTATTATTATTATTATTATTATTATTATTATATCTCGAGGGATCGAATCTCGTGTCATTTTTGTGTTTTACAGAGCACCACTTTCCTATACGTATTTAAGTTTAGTAAGAGTCAGAAGGATTTCTGGGTGGGACGAGCCCCGATGCAACAGGTGTTGTCACTGAAAAGTGAAAAAAAAAAAAGAAAAAAATACAGTGACAAGTGATCAAGATAACGACGCTGTTGAGAAAGCGTTGCGTAACTGTGCAGACTAATCAGAATGTGTGTTCAGTGGGAGCCCACTCACCTGTGCTGGTCACTGCCATCCAATCATCTCCGTGGGCTGAGAGAATGATGAGAAGCCGCCGTGTCCGCTGCACTGAGTGAAATTAGGTGTGAGGACTGACTGTTGTTTCGTGTCTCACCTGGCAGGTAAGAAAGGTGAGTGCAGCTGTCTATCAACTGGAGTCTGCCGTGTTCAGACACGAAGACACACCCACTTACTAGACGGAGGCACGGATCGAGGCCAGCCGCTCCACTCCGTGGGCTTCCTTCTGACTTTACCAAGATCTAACACACTGAGAATAAAAACATTCACATGCCCACGTTCTGTGACATAAAATAAAAACACGTCCATTATATTTAGTCATATATATGTGTGGGTGTGTGGGTGTTTGTGTGGATTATGATCAGTATTGTCACGTTTTTCGTCTCTTTTTGGCCTGCGTGGGGTAGCCTGGGGCCATTCTTCAGGAAAAACCGGTAGAGGTGGTCAGAGAACTATTTTGTCAGACATTAAACAGATCCAACCCTTTAGCAGATGAGAGACAGGTTCTGTTTTGTTCTGAGAGGGAATCGTTTAAGACAGTGACAGAATAAATTCAAACTCAAATAGGAAAATACCATTTAACACATATTTTTCTGGATAGTAGAGAAAAGCCTAGAAGCTGTTTAAACACTCAGTTTCTATATTGATTTGTCATTTTTTAAAAACTATTAAAATATTCATTTTACATTTGCGGGCTTGCATAAGTAGATTTGCATCATTCTTTTGGCAGCCATCAAATGAGTGATCACCGCTTTTAATAATGCCTTTCTAGAATCCAAGAAATACTCGATCAAGACACTCACTTCATTTTCCTGTATGTCTTACAAAACTGACATACAGTTTTGGATGTGCATAATGTTGGATACTGTTATGTATTCTTTTCTGACTTATTTGTATTTCATATGTGTCCTATGAACCCTGTAAGGCCAATAATTCTGTCTCACCACCTCAGAGGAGTGTCTGTCATACCTTAAAGGTTGAAATTAAACGACAGAGCATGACAGATTCTTAATGCAGCCATGTGGACAAAAGCAAACATTCTCATGGTTAGGTGTAAAAGTTAAGTAGGCCGTTTGGCCCCGGGCATTCTGCTGCTGTGCCTGATGCAGGAATGACATCGAACTGGTTTGTAGCACCACCCAGGCCCGTCTGTGCAGGAAGTCACCCCTGTGCGAATGCCACGGCAATCCTCAGGTGCTTTGTTTAAGCTTGTGTAAAAGGACTAATTTGGTCCCCTGGAAGGGTTGCACTTAAAATAAGAAGCACTAACATTGATTTGTCACAAAAAAATAAATTTGTAATAATACAACATGAATTTTGGATGTCCTAGGAACAGTCTGATTGGCTTTCAGCCCTGTAGGCCTTTGGCTAGTGCAGGCGTGCTAGTAAAATTTTGTCAGATGAGGACGTCTGACATGCCACAATAGGAAATGCACAAATGAAAAAAACAACAACAACTGAATTCTGCGTAGTTGCTTCAGTGTCAGGGTTCTGGTCTTATAATGAAACACTTTGATAGATTTCAGCCAGGCTTAAGCATCTGAAAGCCCTACAGACAGGTAGCATGTTCTGGGTTCACGCTACCGCTGCTGAGCAGCAAAGATGTTAAACTACCTCCATGACAGCTTGTAAAAATGGCATGTGGTTCATTCACATTAGTGCCAGTACAGGATGAGAATTATAGTCCCAGACTATTCAGGATGGCGTCTGCCTTACAGCGCTTTATAACATTCAGCAGGTCAGAGACGGTCACATGCTGATGGGTGTTCTAGTTAAGCATAGTGGTAGTGAGTAGCTTTACTCCTCTTCTCATATTCTTTCAACAAACACGTTTCATTAATGTCTCAAGCGACTGTAATCTCTACCAGCAAGAATGAAGGCTGACATACAGTATATAAACATAAAATGTCAATCCTGGATAACTTAAAGAGAAGTTAACAAGGCTAATTTCAGCTAAAGGCTACAGTTTGCATCCTCCTCTACAATTTCACTTTCAAATTGTATCTGAAATATTAATGTTTGGATGACATAAAAAACTTTTCTAGTTTAAAGAGGATTGAACTGAAATGTGAGGAATGTTTAATAATGTACTGTTGCTCAGGGAGGTTCACTAGTCACAGAAACAAAAGTTAACCAGCAGTAAATCTTGTGATCTTTAGACATGAATGACTCATCTAGAGTCGTCACCTTAAAAATCTATCCAAAGTGTGAACATTTTGCTTGTTAACGACACCTAAAAGACAAGCATACCTGTCAGTTTCTGTATTGATTTTAAAACTAGTTTACATACTTAAATACAAACTTCTTTTTCCTCCCCGGGTGCTCATAAGAGATGAACCGGCGTGACGACTCAGGTCGTCTGACACCAGCTGCAGTCCAATGTTGGAAGACAAATCTTTTGTTGAGCTACGTTTGAACTTTCATGCTTTGAGCCACCAGAACAGTCTGAGAATCTGAGAGCAGCTGAAACCATTAAGAAACCAATTCAGACCCTCCCTTCAGCCTTTGGATTGTTCGTTCTGGAAATACCATTCAGCTCATTGTCTTCGGTTTTATTTCTCATTTTTCTAAAACTTCCCCTGCTGCTACTACTACTACGAAAATACTATAACTACTACCACTATTACTATAATACTATAACCAGTACCACTACTACTACTACTACTACTACTACTATAATACTATAACTACTACCACTACTACAATAATACTATAACTGTTACCGCTACTACTACTACTACTACTATTACTAGTATAATACTATAACTACTACCACTACTACTACTACTATTACTACTATAATACTATAACTACTACCACTACTACTACTACTACTACTACTACTACTGTAATACTATAACTACTACCACTGCTACTACTACTACTACTACTACTACTACTATTACGATTACTAATACAATACTACTATAACTACTAGTATTACTACTACTACTATAGTATTGCTACTACTACAACTATTACTACTACTACTACTACTGCTACAAGTATCAGGCATAAGTATCAGATATATAGATATACATATCTATATCAATATAATTAATTGATCCCAAGGGAAATTCAGTAATTCCTCTTTAGAGTACCTCAGCACAATACTGTCCATCATGATTAAAAGTTGCTGAAAACAATAAAATATTTAAAAAAAAACATAAAATACAGCCCGCTCGTGTGTGTGCAGATGATACATATTACTACTATTTTTATTTTTCTTATTTTTTTTATTTCATATTCTTGTCATCCACAAAGGGAACACTTCATGAATTTGCGTGTCATCCTTGCACAGGAGCCATACTAAGTTACACACTAAGTAATTAGTGTGTATTCTAAGTACATACTAAGTAATAATACATACTAAGTACTAAGAATTTCATATTAAATAATAAATATACTCTTTGTAGTAACAGTACAACTACTATTACTACTGCTTCTACTACTATTACGTATACTACTATTACTACTACTACTACAAATATTACTACTATTTGTAGTAATAGTAGTAATATTACTACTATGAATACTATTGCTATTACTACTTCTAGTACTACTACTGTAAGTGCTGTTGTTGCCGCTACTACTATTACTACTGCTATTACTAAAACTTCAAATACTACTAATACTATAAATACTAATACTAATATAAAAACTACTACCAGGAATCCTACTGCTCCTGCTACTTCAGATATAATGGTAATTACACAGTAACAGCTTACATTACTCGCTGTCTCATATACTTTAGGTATTGTAAATATGTCAAGAGGAAAAAATACTTCCTCCTAGTATTTTTTATTACAATACAAATGTGGTCTGTTGTCTGTTCAGCTGTCTGTGTCATCCAGTTTATGACCCGTAGGTTGACAGAGTGGTGCAGTGGGTAGCGCTGTCGCCGCACAGCAAGGCGGTTGCAGGTTCGAGTCCCGCTCTGTGCGGAGTTTGTATGTTGTCCCTTGTTCTCCGGGTTCCTCCCAAAAACATGCGCTTCAGGTTAATTGGTCGGTCCCAAATTGACCATAGGAGTGGGTGTGTGTGGGCGTGTTCGTGTGTCTGTGTGTAGCTCCGTGATGCACTGGCATCATGCCTGGAGTTTCCCCCGCCTCACGCCTTACGCCAGCTGGGATAGGCTCCAGCTCCCCGTGACTTGAGCAAGTGGGTGAAGCAGGTTAAGAAAATGTATGAAGGAATGAATGAATGAGCCATTGCTTTCTTGAGATCCTTTGGTCTGTGTGATGGAGGCTACAGGCAGCAGAAGCCCTGCTGTCGGGGTCGGGCACTGCTGCTGCTCAGACGACACACTAGATGGCAACTTCTTCACGTCTGTGAAGGTTGGGTGTTCTGCATTGAGGAGCTTGATGACTCTCATTTTCAATGGAATTAATGGGTGGTGGCTGATTTGTGTTTTACACAGACTTGACAGAAAGGCATATGACTTACCATAATTTCGATTCGGTCTTGTCCACTGAGAAAGAACACTCTGTAAATATTTGGGTGTAATTACCATGGATGGCCCCAAGCCTTTCCCAGAATTGAAATGACACTGTGTAGTAGTTACTTCCCACTGCTTCCTCTTAGGGTGACAATGGAGCGAATGACACAGCAATTGCAGTAACACACAACCATTCGCCCAGATAATTTGCTTGTTTACTTTTTTTTGTTTTCTCTTTGGCAAGAAAAATTATTTTAACGGACTTGCCATGATAGCCCCTCTTTACTGTAAGTTCGTTATGTCGTTCTGAGAAATCTGTGTTTTTTTGTGGGAAATAATCAAATCAGGATGTACAGTATTTTTCCCCTAGAACAATTTACCAGAAGGATTCATCAAGTTTAGCATGTCTGGCTTCAGTGTGGATGACTTTATCTTAACGTTAAGAATGAGATATCTCGCTGTGGGAGTATAAAATACAAGCTTAAGCTTAGATGGGCTGTGACACATGAGAGACACAAAATATGTCTCCAGTTTAGAGTGGACAAACCTCCCATTGGTGTAATCTGCATGTTAGCACCCTAGCAGAAAAGAAGCACAGAACATTAAGCTTGACAAGAGTCAAGTTCCAACTGGTCTGATGACTTCTTTCCTGTCGTTTTGAACACCACACTTAACACGTTTTATATTTGATACAAACACCAGGACATTGATTTGTTTTTGATGAAGCCTGGAATAAGTTTCCTTGGTTTGGGAGGTCAATTCAAGGAATGTTTTTGAGGGTGTTATTGTCCCTGTGGGACTGAGAGAAAACAATTCAAATTTACAAGTTATAATTTTTTATAATAAAATGTTGTTAGCTTAACATTTTACAGTGATCAGAAGTTATAATCGTTAAATATTGACCGAATTAACTTATATGTATTTACAGTGTAAAAACATGTTAGACACAGTGATATTAAATGCTTATAATTACTATACTAACAAGCTGGTGCTGAGCTGGAGTTGAGCCTATAAACATTCACTGATTACCACTAATTATTAAGTAGTGTTGGGACTAATGGAAATAACAGTTAGTCATAAAACAAATGATTGAAAGCAATAACCAAAAATAAATAAATAAAAATCCAAGAACAACAACAAATGACGAGAAATGTTAGTAGGATAATGTTTCTGTTTCATCCAGTTAAGAACATAAATATTTGTATCAAATTTCACCAAAACAGAATTTTCAACCACTTTTCAGCAAGTAAAGAAAATTATAGGATCACCGTTAAATTATTAAACTTCAGACACTAAAGATTCGCCATGAATTAATCTTAACCCGTCATTTCCCATCTTATTCATTATATAGCAACGACTTGTTGTGCAGAGATAATAAAGGAATTCATATTTTAGATTTTATCATATTAAAATGTTTCTCTAGTCTCTCATGTACAACATTTTACTGTTGTACATTATTCTTGAAAGTGATATTTGTTTTTTTAAATGGACGGTAATCTTTCTGTTGTCTACATCTCAGACAGATAAAAACTGCTTGATGATGGTAATCTTAGTCATGCTGGCCAACCTGTCTTTCATCTGAGCAGAAATGCAATGATCCTTGCCTTAATCTGAATCACTCAATGAAACCTGTCAAACCTGAGGCAGCAAATTCAAGACATTAATTCAAGACAGGTGTCTCGATGCTCGAACCTCAACTGTTTTACCACTGGAGAAAGACATAAAGACACAGAATCCCTCTGCTGGTTTCTTCTGCACCATTCTTGAGACGCCACACAGTAGTAATAAAAAAAACAACAGCTTTTTCAGGAATTTTAAGTGAAGGAGAAATTCAGGGAATAATTTTAAACATTCCTTTCTGTCAGTGCTCACCAAGTCCGACTGGACACACAGGCCTGAGCAGGACCTGGTCAAACAGTGAGGTCTCTCATTCTGCAAAATTCATTTACAAAAATGGAAGAAATGTATCAGGGTTTTTTTTGTTTGTTTTTTTTTTCAAAATTATTGTCATTTCTGATAAACTAACTGTCAGACATACAAACAGTGTGTTTTTTTGTACTTTTCAGATTAACAAAAAGAAATGTAGTATTAAAATATTTTTCTTTATTTATGAAACTAGTAACATAGAAGCAATCTTACTGCTGTCAACGATACAGTAGTACTCTTTCTGATCTAGATATCTAGAAGACACTGAATCACTGCAAATAAATCAGAATAAAATACTAAAATAAAATAAAAACATCTCAGACTATGAATGTTGTTCATCAGAAAATTTAGGTGCATGAAGGAAGAGCGCCAGACTTGCAGAGAACCGTAAGATATATTCATCAGCTTTAGTTCATCAGCTTTAATGGTGCCTTCCTCATCTCCTTCCTCATTTTAGTTTACACACATGGTGGACAGGCTAAAAAACTCTTGAATAAATTTCACATGGTTAAATAGCAAAATGATCATATTTAACTACAGAAGCATTACAGCAGCAGGTGAAATTCATAAATTAAATAATAATAATAATAATAATAATAGTAATTATTATTATTATTATTATTATTATTATTATTATTATTATTATTATTATTATTATTATTATTATTATTATTATTATTATTTTATATTCTCAAATGATTCCCTAAGGGAAATTAGTGACACACTCTAGTGTTAGTACACATGAATATATATACAGTATATATTAGTGTAAAGGCCCTGAACAAACAAGCAACACACAAGGGGCCTTTACAAATGCAGGGGGGGGTAGAGTGTGTCTTTATGTCTCTTTTCCTCCTGTTTCTAAATCTTCTAACACACACACATACACGCGCGCACACACACACACACACACACACACACACACACACACACACACACACACACACACACACACACACACACACACATTCTGTTTCAGGAAGAACCTGAAAGAGAAAAGCAGTCAGGTCCAGCAGGTATTTTCATGTGGACTAGATGACACGTCATCCACACACACTCTTCCTCTTCTGGTATCATGACTACTCTTCTGAGGATCATGGGAAACATGGGAATCAACATCATGGGATCATGGGAAACAACATTTCTAGTAGTGAAGAGAGATTTTCTGCTTTTTTTAAATTGCAATAAAGTCACAGGTGGCAACTGGGGAAAATGTGTGTATCTATGTTGCTCCAAAATGTGATGTTTGGTTCCATATTTGTTTTAGGAAACAACGACATTAGGGTTAAAGTTAGGAAAAACGTAGTTTCAGTATGTTGTAAAAATTTTGCTGAATGCATTTTAATGCTGACAACATTTAAACTTAGAGATTTGTGTACGTGGACATAATTTCTTTTCAGTTTATGTTGACAGCCCCATTCTGTTGATGACTACGTCACCAACTGAAGACGTGCATTCAGTCAGGAGGGTTGTTCTATGAAACTGTTGCATGAAATCGCTGCATGAATGAGGAAGGGTATGTCATAAGCATCCACCTTCAGAAATCCATGGACAACATAATCTAAGTTGTGAGTGTATCTGTATAAACTCTGTATGAGGGGGTTCTTCTTCTTCATCATGAGCTGGGATGAGTTTCTGCCCCTCAACCTCATAATGGAAAAGCTAGGTGTAGTTTATTTAGGCTTTTATACCATGAAGCTGCAACAACAATGATGCAGTTTCTGTAATTCATTATGTTGTCAGCTCATTGTCTCTCAGTGTATTTCTGTATATTTTTGGAAAAGTCCCTGAGGATTTGGCTCATGTGTTTGGATAATGCAAAGTGAACAGCTGGTTTACAAATACTATTGTTCACAAAAGAGGAAAGATGACGTCTTTATTTTTACGTCACTCACACAGTCCCTGAGAAAACTGTGACGGTAACTTTGATCTGACAGAAGCCAAATGGGAGTAAACTACAGTAAATACTTGTACAGACATTTCAATATGAGGGGCATTGGTGAAATTCAGATGGGAGTTGTGACTTAAATTGTTCTCAAATATTTTGATGGAACCTTCTTTCAGGAAAGGGCGTTCACTGATCCAATCTAGCGGATGAATACAGTGTGTTTACAAACTGGAATCCCTTCACCAAATATGGTCATGATTTGGTAATTGTTGGGTAAAATGAAGATTATAAGATTGCTGTTATTGAGGAAAGGAGTGAAAATTGGACATGTGAACCTTACCTTGTTTTATTGAAAGAGGTTTCATTTGTTATTTTTGTTTAGTTGTAAATGTCACCCATTTCCTTTAGACTCAATATGTAATGACAGTTCCTCTATTAAATGCTGTCCTACAGTGAAATTTTAGTAATACCATAATGTGACCATGCAGGCTCATTATCCTTGCTTTCTGATTAATGAGGTAAATTATTAAGGTTGTGGGTTTATTAGTTACTAATCTATCAGTAATTTTTAATACGTACATTATTTAAGGCAATAACTGCGATAATCAAGATTTATTGTTTTCTCCGATCACCATAAACTATATCAATGTATGATTTAATAATATAAAATGCAGTAAATGTAATTTGTGATGACATGAAATAAAATTCATCAAAGACTGGACATCATGACTGATATGAATGGTTTTGTATTATTTGACACATTTAGCCCCCTCGATGAGCTGGCGTCTGATCCGGGGTGTAACCTGCCTTTCGCCCGTAGCCAGCTGGGAAAGGCTCACAAGCGTTTGAAGACGAGATGATCCACGATGGATGGATGGATGGATGGATGGATGGATGGATGGATGGATGGATGGATGGATGGATAGATAGATAGATAGATAGATAGATAGATAGATAGATAGATAGATAGATAGATAGATAGATAGATAGATAGATAGATAGATAGATAGATAGATAGATAGATAGATAGATAGATAGATAGACACCGACAACAATAACACCGACAAAAACACATTGCGATGATAATCAGCGTAAAAAGCATAAAAAAGCATGAGAAAACATAAGAAAAAGCGGATGAACATAACACAGGATATAAAACATGTTTGTCTGAAGTAGATGATGAAGTAGTCATTGTTTTTCGAGATATTTTAACTTGTTAATAAAGTTAAGGAAAGCGAAACGTGCTCCAGAATCCACGTCCTCATCTGAGTTCGCGTCAGCCTGTTATCAACTCTTCCCGATAATTCGATGACTTATCAGGATATGGTACAAAAACGTTGGGTGGTCGGATAGAGGCAACAACTTCCCATCATCAGCTGCAAGTAGAGCGACGTGTGCGCGTCTTTAAAAGCAGGACGCAGAGGAGCGCGCATAACGGTCTGAAGCTGCGCCGCGCCACGACGCGAGGGCGTCACTGCTCCAGCTCCACGGTGGAATCCGGACACGATGGCCAGCTCAGGGCTACAGCTTCTCGGGTTCTTCCTGGCGCTCGTCGGACTCGGTGCCACCGTCACCGCCACCGTCATGGTCGAATGGAAGAAACAGTATCAGGGAAAGACCTACCGCGTCTATGAGGGCTTGTGGATGACCTGCAGTGGGAACGAGAGAACAACCTGTGAATTTCACCAGTACCTCCTCAAGCTGCCAAGTAAGATTTTATCCCAGCTGCAACTCTGATGATCTGATTTGATATTTAGATAAGTAAAGGAAACTGTTTTGGAAATATTGTGCCACGAACCCATTATCAGTTTTCTAGAATTTCTAATTTTGATTTCAGGTTTTTTAATGATCTGTTTCCACTGAGTGTTCAGAGGTTAAGCCTAAAGGTTAAGTTCACAGTAACTTTAGCTGCAGTATGCAGTAATTAATTTCTAATGGATAGAAATGAATGAAGTCAAATCACAGATCAGCAAATAACTCCTTTTGCTCTTCCAGCTGAGGTCCAGGCTACCAGGGCTGTGATGCTTCTCAGCATCTTCATCTCCACTGTGGCAGTGCTGGTATCCACTGTGGGAATGAAGTGCACCCACTTCCTGGATGGTAGACGTAAGAGCAAATCCACAACGGCTGTGGTCGGAGGAATTATGTTTATAGTTGCAGGTCAGTGAAATGAAATGGTAGCAAGTGAATTCCCATTTAACTGCTTTATTCAGCAGACATGACAAAATGCACTTTGACATGATTTGACCAAGAAAGACTTCAGAATTTAGTTCACTGAAAACAAAAAAGCTGCAGGCAGAACACAACTATCAGGAACTAATCAGTTCTCTCCATGTAAGGACCCCTCACACATCCACAAGAATATTTCTGGCAACCTTTGGTTCTCACAAATATTCATTAGCCAAAGTGAAAAAGACCCTTTGTTAAAGCATACTCATTTTAACCTTAGTGTGTTTGATGGTCATGAGTTCTGGTTTGAATTGCAACATATTATAATATATTAATTATGAGAATAAAGACTTTTTTGCCTTAAAAAAACAAACAAAAAACTAAACTTTGTTTTGGATATCTGTAAAGTTTTAAGCAGAATTTCTCCTTTTTGTAAGCTCAAAACTCATTGATGCCCTTACCCCAGTGGCTCAGCAGCTCATCTATATGCTCTCATAATATGCTAATATGCTCTCATAAAAAAATACACCATCCATCCATCCATCCATCCATGCATCCATCCACATATCTCTTCTTGTTATAGTAGTATTAATAAGGACATGTACAAGGACACTGGACATGTACTGGATCACTTTACGTGGCACCTGGTGTTGAAGAATCCTGGCTCTGCTTGGCTTTGAAGAACCCTGATTCACTAACATTTATGATATAGTTTTATATTCTTATTTGTTTTGACCTTCTGCTGGACCACATTAACATATAAATATGTGTATTTTTACACTTCAAAAGTCCAGGGATGCAGATTTTCTTTCCCATGTGAGGGAGATTGAGGGATCTGTTGTGTTTGTGAAGTTGTTGGAGCAACTTCAGTTCACACATCTGTTCATGCCAACTGTTGTCAGACTCATCATTCTATTTTTGTTAATGATCAGTGGAAGAACAGTGGAAATTTGCAGAAGTCCTTCAGGGATTGTTCTGCTTGGAGCACATGCCAGTGACAGATTTGTTCTGACTTCCTCGTGAGTTTAGGGTCATCAGCACCACACACTTGAGATAAGTTCATTTCATTTTGTTTGGAAGTAGAAGCTGAACAGCAGCAAGTTATGAGTAAATAGAGTAGTCATCAAAGTACTCATTAACGCCTATAGGAGTAGAAGGAGAAAGCGAAGACGAATGGAATACTAAGACCTCAAAATTGTACTAGGGTATCCTGCTTGAGTTACTTTTATTTGTACTATTCTGTATACCCAAACATCAGATCTGATCTCAGTCTCTAATTATTCAGTAGATCTTGAGAACAGGTGTAGCACAATTTAATTCAACACTTCTCTGATGAACACTATGATGTGCTTTCTTCAATCAGGATTATTGATCGTCATCATAACCTCTTGGTACGTCAGAATGATTATTCAGACTGTCAATCAATCTCATCACTTGCAAAGGTACACACACACACACACACACACACACACACACACACACACACACACACACACACACACACACACACACACACACACATTCTGTTTCAGGAAGAACACACTTGCAAAGGTACACACACACACACACACACACACACACACACACACGACACACACACACACACACACACGATGGTGTTCTGGAAGTACCTCTAAGTGTGTGTGTTTTCTGTGCAGCTTTGAGTTTGGTAAGGCTGTGTTCGTCAGCTGGGTCGGAGGTCTCCTCTCTGTGGCCGGCGGTGGTCTCCTGAGCTGTCGGACATGCTGGCGGACCGGACCAAGCGAGTCTTTAAGCGCAAACCACCTCTTCCCCACCAGCAACCAAATGTCAAACTACGTATAGTGAACAGACAGATTTAAAACTGTCACTGCATCAGCAGTGAATTAAAAAAAACCCGTCGTTGTTTCTGTGATGAGGAAATGTCCCACTTCTGGATTATAAACTAACTGGTGAACACCCAGACAGTAACAAGGAAAAGGATGACACGATTGCACATACTTTGTTGAATTCTTTTGTTGCTCTGCAACACTTGCTTTAAATAGTAAATGTACTTTTCACAGGTAACAAATAAAGGTCCAGGGTGTTCTATTGAATGAATTACTCAATTCAATCAATAGAACACCCTCATGTAATAGTTCCTTAGGGTGCAAACACTGCAACATGGAACCTGTAGAAGAGGAGAGACAAAGATAAAAAAATTTTTTCCAAGATCACAAAAGCACAATAAATGTGCGTTTCACGTTACTTGAATGAAAACTGTCATGAATGCTATGTTACGCTTCCTAAACCTTAAGTCCTTCACACTGGACTGTTAAGAACTATTCCTGTTCAATAATAGTTTGCAGTATGTTCTGTACTTTTTTAACATGCACATTGACATGAAAGTCTTTTTTTTCCCCTTCAGTTTCACTGAAGTGTTAATTTGTGTATATTTTAATCATGTGAAAGAAACTTGTGTATTTTTAATTCTATAATCATAATTTGTATTTTTTTTTCTTCTAATGTTGAATTTTGAAATATGCTATTTCAATTTGAGAAGAGAACTCAAGTTAGTTTTTTTTTTTACATTTGGTGATTTGACAAAAAATATAAAACTTAATTTTTGAGTATGACTAAAGAAATCATTGTGTCTCTATATGACTGTGTTGTGAATATAGAGTCAGAGGATGCTTATTTTGTAAAGTTATATTTTCAAAATTGTAAGAATATAAAAATAAATAATAAGTTTGTGTCACTAGATGATAAATTATGTATTGTTTTCTATACGTATATTATACTATTTCATTGCACTAACTGATGCATGAATACATTAACAATACTTTAATGGTGGGGCTAACTCAGGTAGTTTTCTTTATTTTGAAATAACAATCTGGACCTCCAATAACTATTAACAAAATCTGTAAACTAAAGAGTAAAAAATAAATAAATATAAACTACAACAAAATAAAACAATGGTACTCTAGAATGGGATGTAGGGTGGTGCGATGACGATTTTGTGGAAATCTACCTTCTTCTTACTATTTTAGGTACAGTATGAAAGAAAAGGTCAAGGGATGTCACTCGCTTAGCAGTTTTTGTCACGTAGACGATCATTTTGCCTCAAAACCAATGCTCTTCTAGCAATTAGCCATTTCCTGAAAGTGAAACAACATCCTTCCTTTCATATCCGTTGTTGTTCTACCCTGAATGCTGTGTATGTTCTATCTGTCATTATAGCTCCAATGGAAAACTTGATTAGAAAATGAGCTTAATTGGGAGTCATTCATGTATAAACCAACACCAGCGTCTCGTCCATAGGGTTACAGTTACATCACATTGAGTAGATAAGGGACGGACATCCTGCACAACAATAATAAAAGTAGGCTGTTGCTGCTGTTAGAGGATGTAAACTGATGCAGGACCCTCTCAGGGGACGGACACTTCGACTGCCCTGAAGCCTTCCTGAACATCTAGAGACCTGGAAGTAAAAAGTCTGGATGATGAACAAAGTACTGAGTCTGCAAAGTAACTAATGAAACATGCCATTTAAATGTGACTTTATTTGTAGTCACCTATTTGTTTGTTTGTTCAAAATGTTTGCATCATATATACTATTGTATCATATATACTATCATGTTGTGTCTGAAAGTGCTCGACGTCCTGACCTTTCAAACGCATCATTGATTTACGTGTGCTGAATAACAGTTCATTTGTCTGCCTGACAAAAAATAAAACTTAAAAACTAAAACCTTTTTAGTTTTTATAACTCATCCCAAACATGGATTGAAACTGTGTAAGATATGGATGCACATTGTCCCAAAAGATTGATTCATTGTGGCCAGTCTTGAATAAATAAGCAGGTAGATAAATCTATTGTTCTTGTCATAACAGTCATATTGCAACAGTTTATTTTGTAATTATTCATTGACATATTTACAAGAATGTATTCAATACGAACAGCACCATAAGAATATAAACTGCTGTTTTTATGGAATAAATATGCACAAAAATAAAGAGTTAATATTTCAGTCGAGTTTCCCCACCACAGCATCTTCGCTTACTTTCTTGTGGTTAATTTTAGATATACATATATTGATATAGATATAGATATAGCTTTAACATTTGATTTCTGATCACATTTGAAATAACGTTTATTTGACGTTTATTTGTAAAACAGTCATATAAAAATGTTCCAGTAATAAAAATAACACATTTTATGGAATGACTAAAAATATCTACGATTCAATCTATCATCAGGAATTATCTACACATTATTTCGACATGACATTCACCCCCACATAAATCTGAGTTGAAAGAGTTTTTCATGGCACCAGGCATGTATTGCGGTATGTATTTATTTATGGGTCACGTCTTAAACGTTGTTTTAATTTCAGATCAATCCACTGGTGAACCCGCTGGAGACAGAAAAGGCCTCCAGAGGGAGACACTCTCCAGCAGGTGGATGGGTCCTCATGTCGGACCCCTCAAACTCAAGAAGCTTCCAGGAGACAGACCACCTACCGAGTGCTTGTGCGGGACAAAGACAACAAATAAGATTTATAATAGATTTTAACGTCTCAAATATATGGATGTGCCCACCTATGTATTATATGTCTGATTTTCCCCCATTTATAAATAAATAAATTATTTTTTATTCAAAGAGTTAAAGTCACTGTAAAGACTCTTATATTACCAACACAAACTTTCTGACTTATTTATCTTTTCTGTTTTCCTGGAAAATATTTTACATTCCAATACATTCTGCGTGTTGATTATTAACAGGTTACTCAATCAAAATCATTTTACTTTAATTTTAATTTAATCTGCTGCTGCCAGCTGCCAAGCGAAATGTTTTCTTGTTTTCTTTAACAGTTTATTTTAATATATATAATTGCTTTTAAATGGTAAGAAACACAAATTTTTACACATCAGTGTTACTGAAATCGTGCAGCGGAACCTTTTTTTGTGAATGAACAAGTTAATAGTTTACTAGTGAAATCAGCGGACACCAGGTGGAACCAGGGTGTTATTGTGTGGCGACCCTCGCGGACTCCCCTCAGGCCCCCCGCGGCTCGCGCGCAGCAGCTGGGAGCGCGGGCGGTGATTGTTTTCTACCCATTCAGTGGTTGGAGGGGCGGAGTTAGCGGAGCCGGAGAGGGGGTCATAAGAAAATGTGTGTCCCCGTGAAGCAGCATTATTTCCGCCCAGGTTCGGTGCCGTCCTGCCTCCACCAAGAGCTTTTACATGGGCTCTGAAACGAGGCTGAGCTGAGTGAAGTTCTGACCCGCAGCCGCTCCGTCCGCCCGCCGCTCCTCACGAACCGAGGAGGATGGATAGGAAGTTCCCACTAGTTGCTATCTGGTCAGGACTCTTGGTGTCAACCTGTTCGGCCTTTCTGGAGCCTTACGACCTTTTATACGACAATGCGGTGAAGGCGTTCTACAACAACGACTACAACGGCGTGGTGCGCTACATGGAAGGAGCGCTCAGCAGCTACCAAGAGGTCCGGCGCACCAGAGTCCGGTGCCGGCTGCGGTGCCAGGACCAGCATCCGTTTGATGAGACGTTCACGGACCTCGTCTCCACCGACGTGGTCCTGCGGAGAGCAGCTTGTATGAACGGATGCATCGAGGAGAAGCTCGGCGCGCAGTCCCTGCATAAAGTCAGTGAGGATGTAGTGCAGGACTTCAACAGGAGGATCCCTTACAACTATCTCCAGCTGGCGTATCAGAAGGTAAGGGCCCCCCCCGGGCCCCCCCCCCCCTTACCTGCTGCACACCTCATCATCAGCTGCTGCTGCCCAGCATCATGATGAGAGGAGGCATATGAGTACACCATGCTGGCAAAAGTGCTGAACTGATCAATTTCAGCAGTACAGTAGAAAAGAAGAACCAATACAGTCACAGAGTGCAACATCCCGCGACACCCCTGAATTCAAAATTTTACCCGGACCTACTTGCATAGGTCAAAGATCAAAGCTAGTGCTCTGACCTACTGTCATTGATCAAAGCACTAGCTTTGATCTGTGGTCTTTCTCACACTGCCCTTCTCCCTCGTCTTTCTATCTTATCCGGTTCCTGAGTGTACAAAAAGTTCAAATTTGACCTTGAACTAGCTTTCTCAAGGTCAAGGTCATCATCTCAGTTTCATCCCCTTTGCTGCCCGAGTAGTGTGCTTTTTGTTTCATCTTTTTATCTGCAACGGTTGCGAAGATATTTGGTGGAAAAACTAACGGACGAAAGGATGAACACACAAAGGCTGGCAATTACATTATATCACCGCTTTGAAGTGGGATGTACTGTAACTAAGCAGCACTACCCCGTCCTGTGCTGTAAATCCATAGTGGGTGTGGGACATTTTAATGCTGTTGACAGGTCCAGAGATCAGGATTCATATGGATGCATCACCACTTGGTTTTGTTTTGTTCATTTGCTGTCTGTCCCATATGAAAACACATGCTTGTATTTTCGCCATTATTAGGTTTTAATCATCATCACAAGGTAATCAGTAATAAAAGCATAATCACCGGTAGTTAGTGACCCCCCCCCCCCCAGCAGTAATCCTGCTCCTGAGGAACTGGCACAACTTTCAGACGTCATCCCGTTGGATAGCGGTCCTCCCTTCATTCAGTTTCTGCTGAGTCTGTGGAGGATAACCGCGCCGTCACACTCCCTCACCGACCAATCCCACGGGTTTGCAGAAGGCTTGAGGTCAGCGATTATAGCTGGTCAGTTCCAAACTGTGACATCACTTCCTTCCAGTTCAACCAGTTTTAAAATAGGAATCAATGTTTCTTAGACTGGACCGAAACAGATGACTAGTGCGTTTCAAAACAATACATTCAATGTTAGAGTAATTATATTAATAATAATATGTTAATATCAAGGGAAAGCGTTGCATCTTTTAAAATAAATCTGAGTCTGCACTCAGTAACATGCAACACATTGAAATTAAAGCATGCATCAGAGACTACTGTGGTGTTGATATTAGAGTTACATACTGGTAGATCAGAGTCGTCCCAGTAAAGGAGGGTTCTACTGATGTTTCTGCACCTGCTTCAGTTTTATTTAAAGTTTGTTTTCATGTCACCTTGTGTTATTTTGAACAATACTTTTTGATTTGGCAGCACCAACCTTTTTTTTTTTTGCCTCAGAGGAGTGTGTAATCCACTCTTGATAAATTCAGCGTGCATCATTGTGAACATCAGCCATCCTCGAGCTACGTCAAAAAAATTTCAGTTCTTCACTCGATGTACATTCAGATTCCCAGAAAGGCATTTCCCATGAGGTCCATCTTTGTGCTGCAACGATGTCGATTTTTGCTCAGCGTGGGAACAATTTAAGACATACATAAACCAGGAGAGTGGGAAACAACGCGTGCATTCAGAATCTACGTGGGTCTGTGAGTTGTTGGTTTTTTTTTTCCTGTCTTATTGTAGGAATATATCTGGTTTGTGTATTCTGTCCAGGCACAAGCATCACCTACTTTATTCATTTCTCCTCTTTCTCTTTGTAACGTTTTGGGAAGCCCACTTCCTGCTACGCGTCAGTGTTTTCTGTCATTTCACAGTATCTCACTTCGACATTGATATCAAAACCTTTATTTAATGTAGTCAGACTAAACTCTTCATACCTAGCTGTACTCAAAAGCTTGTTTTCTGCGGTGTCATTTACATGACAGCTGTTCTAGAATGAATTAGCACTGTTTTATTGCAGTTTGGCCATTCATTTTAAAAACAGTAATATTTTTGGGTTAAAACAGTTCTTCAGACAAAATTATCATTTGTCATGTGACAATCAATGAATGACAGTTCTCAACATTTGAATGTTTTTTACTCATATTTAATTATATATATATATTTTTAAAAAAAAAATTCCATTGTCATTTTTTCCCCCAATTTTGTGTAACCCTGAGGTGACATGAACTATAGTGTTTTTTGACATTTACAAATGATGAACTCATTTTCAACTTTTTCATGTAAGGGGCCTATAAAGGTTGTTCCAACTTCTTTTAGAATCTGAAGTCATGTGTTCACTTGAACCTGAGACATGGCTGACGTCATCACCTCTACATATCACCTCTAAAATGCCAGGGTGATGACACACGGCTTCCACGGCTCAGAAGTGGTCGGAAGTAAATCTGTCTGGTCACCGTCTGCGGCCCACTGGTTTCTCCATTTTCCCTGAGTCACCAGGGGAACACCAAGGTCTGATTGCATCTTCTTGTAAAAGTGCACGGTCCTGTCTAGACGAAGAGACAGTCTTAGACACAGACCCTCAACCAGCTGCCAAATTTCTACACATTTTTTGTGATTTCCATAACATCTGTCCAAAGAATGAACTGGAAACAAATCAGAATCTGAAGCCAGCAGGAATGTAGCAGCAGATCTTAATTTGTCCCTGTGTTGCTCTTTGCCTCCTGCTGTGTTGACGTCTTTATGAACTGAGGACATGGCAGCAAATCAAGAACCAGAGCTCTGATGGTGATCTTGCCAAAGGTAAAGAGAAGCAGAACCGGAGGGCTCCTACTGGCCGGGCCAATTGGAGCACATCAGACCAGTTAGTGAGTAGAAACGTGCATTAGTAGCTAAATCCCATGTGTGTTTATGCGTGGGTACCCTCACATGTGGGCTCTTATGGGGGTACTTGGTGGTGTTTGCGAAAATAAATAACATTCCTGCAGTATTTAACATTCCAGTGTCACACACCCTCCTTCAGACAGGCCTTGGCACAATACTGCCTTTGGTCCTGTTCGAAGAGCCTCCACAGTCACCAACTGTTCTCCACTCTTGGGCCGCGTGTCCCCGGCTCACCCATCATTTAGCCAGGCAAATATTTTATTTTCCTGTTGTGGTCTATTTGCTTTTCTAAAAAAAGAGAAACACACCACCTTCTGCAGGAATTAAAGGGAGACGTCTGTAGCTGCCACCAGGTCAGACCCTGATGGCCTCCAGTGATTCATGCCCCCCCGCTTCAGTCATGATCAAAGGCCCCGAACCGGCCTTAGGGGGCCACAAAGAGATCCCGTGATCGGTCTCACAGAGCTACTCCTCCAAGGAGGACTCACTGTTGCTGCTTTATGTTTAACTCTTATTGAATTTATGTGTGTTTGTTTTAATAAAGAAACACTGAGTGAGATCACATAGAATTAAAATGTAAGTATCCTGGTACAAATCAGATTTTTAAAAATTTTTTAATTAAGGTCAGATAAGATGTACGTAATTATCCCTTAAGTAAAACTTACCTTTAGCAACAACGTACAGCTTAAATAAACAATAAATAAACAATATGATACTGAAGCCTACTGACAAACAGTTTCATAGTATCTTGTATTAGCTTATCCATAATGAGTCTCTGTGGAGACATGTGTCCTCTGCATGTGACCATTGAATGCATGAGTACAATATGCACACACACATTCCTGTCATGTAGTGTGTGTATTTTCTCGCCCTTCCAAAGACATTACATCTTATTGAACCAGACCATAATAAGGTTTGTTTTACGTCTCACTTTACAAGGCTGTAAATCTCTTTTATAATGATTCTCTGTGCCTCCAGAAGAGGTTGGGACAGTGGTAGCATATAATTTGGGGTGTCGGTGGTGATCCATAAAGACACGCTGATGGTCCTGTGTGCAAACTGACCTCAGTTCTGAGGACGGTTGAAGCTCTCAATTATAGGATTCACAAACGAGAGCTGGCACACAATTTATTTTAATTGCACCAACATGAAAGAGGAGGCAACTTTCTCGTTTGTTGGTTGAGTTTTATGTGTTTGGGGAATTGGGGCACATAGCTCACCACCAGCCTCATTCTGTTTGGACAGTTCAACCTTCCCGTCTTCCAGCGTGATACACACGGTGACAGGAGAACAGCGTGGTCTCTGAAGCCTTCTGCTGTTGTTAGCATCTTCTGGGATTTTCTTGCCAAACTCTGACGCATGCATGATTCCACTGTTAGCACAGTGGTTTCATTACAGAGCAGCTGTCGGCTTGTGGCTGAAGTACAGTCCTCCTCCAATGGAATCTGCTGCCTTGGCTTCTATTACAATAAAGGTGTGTTTGTGCGATGCGCTGGTGTCGGTTAAATCTACGATCTGCTCGCACCGCAATTCGTTTCATCTCGTTTTCATCTTATTGAGAGAAATTTAGAGCTTCATGCTGAGTCCTGAGGGCAAAACTCTTTCCAGAAGTTCACTTAAACTTCTGCATGCTGGATGTGGAGTGGACATTTGAGTGGAAAATGATCTGTCCTCACCCACACACACCTGGATTGCCACCACAGCACCATTCAGGCTGCCCTCACCATTGCTGCACCGCTATGCCGTAAAAAAGTCTTTCTTTATGAGTGGGTTTGAGTAGATAACATCCCACAGGAACATGGGGTCACAGTGTTGCTTCAGTGTTTCACCCTGATTCACAGTTAAATGGTTGTAGGAAAGGAGAAAGCACTAAGACAATCCCTGCTCTGGTCTGTAAATGGGCGGCACAGTGGCGCAGTGGGTAGCGCTGGCGTCTTGTCTAGGGTGTATCCTGTCTCCCGCCCATAACCGGCTGAGATAGGCTCCATCAGACCTGTGACCCGCGAGTAGGATAATAGTAGATAGTAGGATGGGCTTGACGTGATTCTCAGGAACTAAAAGGTTGACTACCAATATGAATGTGTGTGTGTTTGTGTGTGCGTTTGTGTGTGTGTGTGTGTGTGTGTGTGTCACACACACACACACCGTATGTTGGCTGATGCAGGGGTGTAATCAGAGAAAGCGCCTTCATGTCATCAAGCAGACAGAATCACATTTGTGTTATCAATCCAATCCTGAAAAGGGGGGAAACCCTGACACATTAAATACAGACTGAGCCTAAATTCACTTGTATGATTATTTTATTTAGTGTTTGTGTGACTCAAATGTGTTGAATTTTCCAAGAAATAAACTTGAGTCGACTTGGGACGGGTTTGAGGATTTATGGCTTCACGCTGAAAAGAAAACTTTAATGGATGCGTGGATGATCGCGTTTACTTCAGTTTGTCATGTGCTGTATCCTGATGAATGAAAGCAGCTCAGCTTTAACAGAGGTGTTCCCACAGATTAAAGCCAAATGTCCGTCAGGCTTTCAGAGGGATCCTGTATCCAGCTCTCAGCTCGTACACTAACCGTCAGCTGTAAATTGTGCTAATGTCTGAAGCTGCTTCTGTCCTCAGTAGATCACGTCTCTCAGAGGAGAGCTGTGGGTTTCAGGATGGAAACCACAAAGAGGAAAGGGGGTACAGGAAATCCAGCCTGTTCTGGAAAATGAAGTCCTTTTCCAAGTTAGAATGGTTTTTATTATTCTGCCTTTCGAGTTCTTAAAATTACAACGTATTCAGTATAGTTCCAGTCAACAGTTCTTCTCTGGTGCGGTGCATTGAACTGAAGTAGATCAATAACATTTTATTTAGCCTTGTGTAGCAGCAGGTTTGTATTATTTTGGTGCCTGTCTGCTCTGCTGTCCTCACCCTGCCCATTCAAAGCTGTGGCGGGGTCACATGACTCATGTGTCCTCTTCCCACTGGTTCAGGGAAGCACATATTTTTCACAGCATGGTTTCATGTGATCGAATGCCTTCCCCTGTGTCCTCACAGTCGGATGCTCTGCTTATCACTGATCAACAATCTGGGCCCTGCACGATAAATGGAGCGGAAACATTTAAGATATTCATTGAGACGTAACTCTTGTATAGGATAGCATGTAATTTTTAATATCTCTGCTCTTCTATCTTTGGTTTCTATATTTTTATGCTTTGCAATAAAAATGTGATGGTAGAATCACAGACGTCCCCAGCTGTGAGGCACAGACCACAGGTCCTCTAATTAAGATTTGGATGAATTAACTTTTTCTGATAATTATTTTCTTTTATTTGAAGGGCAAACACTTCAGCATTAATTATTACCCTGGCAATGAAACATTGGAGTCATCTGCAAACTACTCCATCTGCCATAAAGTAGAGTCATCATGTCAAACTGGGTCAACTGTAAACATGTTACTTATTGACATTATTGTGTTGTTTACTTCAATTACATCATATTTAAAAATGTCAATCATGGATGCTGTGCCGGATCCTTCTGTATCCCCCAGAAGTGAGAATCATGCATATTTTGAGGACTGTTTGTTTGCCTTCTTGACCCTGCAGCTGTTTCCTCTAAAATTCCATTAGCAGCATAGATTGTTTATCCAGGCCCACTCCGCTGTCGTCAGCCTGCAGGGCGGCGCTCCCAGGGCGACTCTGTAGTAAATCTGTACAGTTGGGGCAACGTAAATGTGTTTGTGTGTGATTTTTGTCGGATATCAGGTTATGTTCCGGCAGGTATGGCGTGAGATGCTTCAGCCACATCCTGCAGTATGAATGCAGATGTCTTTATTTCACACCATCCTAAACATGTTATCATGTTTCTCCATATCATACATCACCGTCAGTTTGATGGGGGACACCAAACATTCCTTTTCATGATCACATCTTGACCCGGCCTGTGGCTGATACTGACCTCTTTATCTGGTTCAGATCTCTGTGAACTGCACCAAACATCACTAGAAACAGCACTGAGCCCAAGGAAGCACAGACAGGCTTTCACCATGGTGACTCGTCTGGAATGGCAGAAATTCAAGATTAAAATGGAGTCAAGGCAGAGAGTGCATTTGTGTTGATCTTGCCTAATAAGAGCAAAATGTCCTGTTAGACCCTTTGGGAGCAGAGTGGGTATCTGTGAAAGGTTGAAGTGGTTCAGTCCTCCATCGTCCTCCTTCATCAGGGTTTTAAAAGCAGCAATGGATTAAAAGGACAAAAAGTGAGTCAGGAGGTTACTCAAGACTGTAAACAATTGATTAGTCCCTAAATTGCAAAATGAATTATGTCAATTCAAATGAATCTTCTGATAATATATTTAGTTCCATCTGTTTTAAAGTGATGCTGAAAAAACAATCCATTGCTTGTATTAATGATAAACTGATGGCTGGGGAGGCGGTGGAAGCAGTAAACACTGACATGTCACCACCTTTAAAGACAATACGTGAACTTACAGCCCTCCCTTGTGGTACTGGGTGAATTATGTCATTCTTCAGATGATAATTTCTTAAGTATGGGTTACGTCAAATTCACTTTTTGTCTTTACACATTCAGAAAACAGCTGAACATGTGTGTTTATCTCACTGAACTATTTATTTTAAAAAGAAACTATAATTAAGACATTCAGAGTAGCGTGAAGTGATTTACTCATGAAGGCCCATCCTAAACTATGTAAGGCTGGTTTAAATCCCTCATGACTGCCTTCAGCTGACACCTCATGTCCAAGTTGCTCTTTATTTTACAACTGCTTTTTATGGTTGCCTCGCTTTTTATGTTCCTTTCTATTCGCCAAGTTTGTAATGAAGTTACAAGTTTGAAGGGAGGATTTGAAACTTTGGTTTGTGTAATGCTGGCTTTTCCTCAGACTACAGGTGTTTTGGGTCTGTTGTAACCCTCCTAGCAATGGTGGAACCATCTGATCTGATGCTTTGTTTGGTGCCCATGGAGAAAGGAGTGATTAATATCTAGTGAGTCTTTTATAGACCCATTCTTCCACCCCCTGATGTATTCACTGACTCATGTGGTCACCCAATAATATTCAGTATAATTGGATTTAAGCATTTGTAATTGGGATGATGTCATCAGTACTTTGTGGTTTGGTCTACAAGAGGACTTAGACCTTCCACAGACATTGGGCAATAATGCTGCAGTTCAGACCCGCTTTTACGCTACTTTATCCTGAACTAAACAGAGTGACACCACCCGCTGTGGTATGTTAAATAACACGCTGTCATCCAGAAAACACACAGAAGGACACGAGACACAGGTGCACATGACACACAGGTGGACATGGAACACAGGTGCATATGACACACAGGTGGACATAGGACACAAATGCCACTGCCACTGGAGAAACTATTTGTGGCGGTAAGGATTAATAATCATTACATAAATGTGTGTGTGTGTGTGTGTGTGTGTGTGTGTGTGTGTGTGTGTGTGTGTGTGTGTGTGTGTGTGTGTGTGTGTGCTTCCAGGTGATGGGTTAGCCCCATTAAAGAATGTAAATGTCTTCGGCTCAAAATCTGGATTTTGATTTTTCGCTTTCACTTTGCGATGACGTATTACCCACATATATTTACCACATGTATTCAGTGAATGAGGAAACATCAGTATTCTTGGATGTCAGCATGCAGGAGCAATCATTTACCATGTGAAGACAGAGGAATAAATGAAAACAAATGTGTTACCATGTGGTTATCATAAACATTATGACGTAGGCAAGACCCCAGACTCGTTCACTCCTTAAGAAAAGGGACAATCAACCACCTGAAGGCACTGGGGAATGTGATTTTTTTAAACATAAAATGACTCATAATCAGGAAAACTAACCTGGGGGTCAACACAAATATATATAAATAAATATAAATATAACAGAATATTTAGATTTTAATATGGATGTAAATTAAATGAGGACAGCTGTGTCTTTCTCTCTGAGGAAATGTAACTTTTTTTCTCTGCTTTGTCATCTCTGTCTCATTGAAATTTAATAGAAACCGGATTATCCTTTTTATTGTTGTCTGGTATGGGACTATTTCCACATAGAGAGTAATAAAAGCTTGACAGCAGCAAAATACTTGGAGTGCTCTAGAGGCAGCTCAGAGTACATACAAAATGTAAGATCTCTTGAGGCCGAGACCGTCCAAGACTATCCCGACCAACAAAGAGTCAAATTCAGAGAAATTCAGCCACCGCTGTGGAATGTGTGCTTGGAGGACAAAGGGGCTGCAGGTTGCCTTTGAGTCTGGCCATTAAACAGATTATTGCACATACTACACTGCAAGCTGCACCATTTTTCTCCTCAATTTACACAAGCATCTGCTTGTTCTACACTTTTTGATCAGATTATTATTTTATATAGCTCTGTTTGGATGTGGACGTAGTGATTTGTGTTGTATTAGATAAAGAAATATATAAAATTCACACTGACCTGATCTGGAATGACTTTCTCTTGAGTTTCAGAATTAAAGTGAAATAACAACTTGGTTATTCCAACACAATATCTGTTCACGTAAGGTAATGCTTATACAGTGACACTCTATTCTATGTTACAAAGTTATGCCATTAGTTTCGATGCTGAAGTCATAATTCAGTTTTAAAACTGACCGATGGATTATGTTATGTTGTGTAATAATTACATGGTTGTGTTTTAAGCTGACAAAGCAGTTTTATTTATCTTCCCACAGACCTCATAATAAAAAGCTGCCATCCACCATAGCCTCTCCTTCATCAAATGTCATTAGTTTGTGACGGTGCAGTGCTGAGTTTGTGATCATTGACAAACACTGTATCTGCTATACACAGGAAGCTTCATGGTTGCATGCTGAGAGCACATGTACATTAAACTTATCAGTTCCTCTGTATAATGCGTCCTGCCATTCCTCCACATGTGGATACTCCAGAGGGCCTTTACATTTGACCAGAAGGTGAAATATAAACCCCAAAACAGCTTCCTGTCTTTGGCACAGATAGCAGAAACATTTAGCTCAAGTTGGATTACTCAGAAGAGTTTACAGTTTTCCTTTAAAGGATTCCACAGCTGACGTATAACAGCGCACATATTTCCTCTCAAGGGCTTGTAAAGTTGGGCTTAAGTGTTTTCTGGATCTAAATCAGGCTGACCCTGATTGTAAAGCAGTTTTGGTTAATTATGGGTGTCAAGAATATCTCACATGGTTTTGCCATGTGTTTGTGAAAGTGTGATGTTTGGAGTTCTTTGACACAGCTGTCATAAATCACAGAGGACTGGAATTAAAGTCTTTATTTTATATGTGGCTCACACAAACAGAACCACATCTCATTAAAAAGTTAAATGTCATCTGCACAGCAGTGTTCATGTTCCTGCCAAAGGGAGCAGATAGGGCTACCCTTTACTTAAATTTTTTCAGTCCACATCTAAAATCTGTGGTCAGATTGAGTGGTATTTCAAACATGCTTTGCATGGGGGTTATGCATGTCTTCTAACTGGTTTCTTCCATTTGCGTACTTTTATATTTTTAGTAGTTCTTTCCAGAAGTAGGGCGTCTATGACACTGAAAACACTACTTATTAATTAAACCCTATGCGGCTGCTCACCTTGTGGGCTGTTTCTCAGCAACCATATGGATAAAACACAACCAATGAGAGACTGACTGCTCTGAGGTTTGGTAGCCAGCACTACCGCCTCATCAAAGAGGAATTTTTTTATGTTCTGGGCCAAAAGCTGAATCCTGAAAACTATGTCACTTGGGGAAAGTGGTTAATATCCCAAGAGAGTCTGTAATGTGGATTAGAAGAATCTGATTTACCGTACAGAAGGGCCATTGTCACACTGTCCAGAATAAGTTTTATGACATCATTTGGATGTTGGATGGTAAACAGATATTCTTTGTTATACACAGCTTGAGTGGGGAAACCTTGTTATGGGTTATTAGAATTCCACAGTGTTGTTTCTCTCAAGTTTCACTGCTTTCACGAATGGCAGTCGGCTGGTGTCCCATTCTCCTGACAGGCCACAGCTGGCACTAGTATTGCTCGCTGTGATAAAGGAGACGCCAGCTCTTCCTCACACAGAGATCTCTTTAAATAGTTGGAATTTTTAAAAGTTAATAATTTACCTATCTTTTTTACTGTTGATGCTTTCTATGTGAAGCTGCTTCCTCATCCTCCCACCGTTTCTTGCTCTTGCAGTCTTGTGTGGGCCTGTGCTCACAGTGGCCCCATCACAGCCAACAATAATATGGCCTCTTATGTCCTCTTACTCCTTGGCTGCAGTGTGGTTTTCAGTAATGTTTAGGCATGTCATACATACAGCAAGGCCTCCATGTTTCCTTTCCATGAGCAGCTTTGTCTACTGTACAGGCGTGCTGCGGTTCATAGCCAAGGCAGTGAGGTTTCAGCGCTCCTCCAGCCCATGAGCGGTTTCGGATTAGGCTACATGTGAGATGAAAGCGGCACAGTTTTGCCTCAGACATCCCATCATTGGCAAGTCAGCATGAGCTCATGTAATTGAGAGGTGTTTAGATAGAATTCAGTGTGGAATTAATGATGCATGTCATGGAGCCATAGCTGTCCGTGTGCTGCTTATTGCTACAGTTGTGCTGATCATGCTAAACCAATGGTTGAAACAAATGACTCAGAAATTACTATTCATTATGAGAAATAAAAACCATCACCAAAAGACTAAAGCTGCTTTTCTTAGGGAACGTGACTTCTCTCAACGTGACTCGTCTTGTTGTTTTCTATTGCAAGACAGTACCTTCTCAGGATAAATAGGACCCTGAACAAAACCACCATGGGTAGTCTTCAACAGTTCAGTCATGGTGGCCATTCTCTGTGATTCTCTGTGTATGCTGGGCATTGATCGATCAGTGGTCTGTAATGTTTTTCTCTTTTTAGTTGCTACTCAGCTCCCTTTGAACCATAAAGGGCCTGAAAGGACTAAAAACCGAGCACCAAGTATTTTTTTTACCAGTGGAAATACAAGAAAAGTAAAAAGGTTTGTGCCAGAGCTATGTGGTAGAAATGTGCCTTTATCTTCAGTGGTCATCAGTTGTGTTTCATCTTATTTGATGTTTTATTGATATTTTTGTTGATGTTTTATTTATCATACTCTAAATGTTTGAAACATAAAAATGAAGTCTGCCCACATGCTATAGGTGTTTGTATTCACCAATGTTCTCTGGAGTTGTTTAAAGTACTATGACTCGTGTCACTAGACGCAGTATCTGGTGCCTGAATAAGATAGCTGTTATTATCTACCCAGTTCAAATGGTCACACTAGCAGAGCTCCACTTTCAGAGTTCAGCATTTGGAAAATAACCCTTAACCTGTGTGTTTTCAATTATGGCATCCCTGTACCTAAATCACCCTCACCTTTGCCTCAACCACTTCTCTGTGCCCCGAGGCCAGTCTCTGCACATGTCAAGACTCTTATGTCATCGTTTGAAGGTGGTGGTGATGGTAAGTTACTATACTAGGTCTTATTCAATCAGAATAAGGAATATAAAATCACAAAATTAGCCTTAAATTACAATGCAAGGTTGTTTTTTCATTGGCCTCTTTATGCAATGCATAGTCTTGTATGTTCTCGTCTGAAAATGCTCTTGCCTGGTTTGTTTTGATCGGTCCCACATCTTACAGTTATGGATGGCTGTAGAAATACACTCATAACAATCCTTCATCTTTGGTTGTCCTACAGACCTTACAAAGACTGCCCTATTTATTATTACCTGCCGTACAAGTGGCTTCCAAAGCATGTTGTTTGCCACTGGTGCATATCTCTTGTGGGTTGCTAGGGAAAGTTTGAGTACACACTTGTCACTCTCCACTTTGTAATTTCAACATTTTGGGAATTACCCTTATTTTATAAGCATATTATTATGATGCTTTGAGTTGCTATCACATGCATTCAGTAGCCTTTGTGTCTCCTCAGACTTCAGAGCCATGCAGTGAGTCCCTTTTTCCACTGACGTGATGGTGAAGAATGTGAAGCGCAGGTTTTATGATTGTGCTGATTTCACTTCACCGCTTGTTTCCAGCTATTACTCTTCCTCACAGCCACACGATGAAGCCAAAAACAAAACAGCTGTTATTGGAATATTGTGTCTGCAGATTGAGGTCAGCGGTTGTGTGACTGGATGCCATGTGTCATGTCCATCCTGAGTGAACAGAGGTCGGAAGACAAGTCAAGGAAAGACTATTCCTAGGGGCTTAGTATGAGCCATCTGTGGACAGGAAATTTGGTCATTCATCCTCCCAACACAAATAACACCAATAACGACGATCCTTTGTTGCAGCTTCATTTCATTTGTTCAGACAGATTTTTAATGGACCCTTCTGGAGTAGAATCCCACTTGGATCAAGTATTCATAGCAGTGGAGCTGGAGATACTCTGAATGAAGCATGTTTTAGAGGTCAGAGGGTTTTACCCCTCTTTGCTGATGGGGATTTCCTCTCCTCCCCTGGAGTCACTCTGAACCATGACTCAGTGGAAAAACACTCCATGACTGGACCTCATTCGTTAAGTGACAACATTTGAATAATGGAGACATTTTTCTTATTATCTTCTTAATCTACAACCCCATGATAAATAACTTGGTTCCATTCTGCAGCAGTAAACGTGTGTATTTAATCTGCATAGAATTGTAACTAATAAATTATACTCTTGAAAGGAAATGAAATCAATCAAAAATTCTCTACGATGGGTTTAGCAGCTGTGTGTGGGATGACCAGTGTCAGGACAAAAAGGAAATGCATTTAAATATGGAGATTTCCTGTAGAGTTAGGAAAAACGAAATCTGTTCTCTATTTTGGGAAGATATAAAGTCAGCATTCATCCTATTTAACCTGTGAAAGACAAATGACCGTTTCAAGGACAAGTTAGGGAGAATTTAAAGGATTAGTAAGAAGAGATGAGCAATAACTTTTATGATGTGGCAAGACGAATAAAAACTGCAGCTAGGTATGGATGCCACACTACCAAGGTTTGGTTCAGGATGGTCACTCTAAATCAGTGGTTCTTAACCTTGTTGGAGGTACCGAACCATGCTGGTAATGCTCACTCACCGAAGCCTTCTTTAGTAAAAAAAAGAAAATCTTTTTTTTTTTCAAATTTAAGACATAAGTACAGTATTTTCCGCACTATAAGGCGCACTGGATTATAAGGCGCACCTTCAATGAATGGCCTATTTTTTTTTTTTTTATTTTCATACATAAAATGCCCTGGATTATAAAGCGCACTGGATTATAAAGCACACTGGATTATAAAACGCATCTGAGAACTCATCTTCAATGAATTGTCTATTTTAAAACTTTTTTCATTTATAAGGCACATTTGAGGATGTTGATAGAGAAGTACAGAGAAGGCCAGAGGGAGCTGCATTGTGTTTTTGTAGATCTGGAGAAAGCTTATGACAGGGTGCCCAGAGAGGAACTGTGGTATTGTATGAGGAAGTCTGGAGTGGCAGAGAAGTATGTTAGAGCGGTGCAGGACATGTATGAGGACTGTAAGACAGCGGTGAGGAGTGCTGTAGGTGTGACAGAGGAGTTCAAGGTGGAGGTGGGACTGCATCAGGGATCAGCTCTGAGCCCCTTCTTGTTCGCTATGGTGATGGACAGGCTGACAGACGAGGTTAGACAGGAATCTCCATGGACTATGATGTTTGCAGATGACATTGTGATCTGCAGTGAGAGTAGGGAAGAGGTGGAGGAGAAGCTAGAGAGGTGGACGTTTGTCCTGGAAAGGAGAGGAATGAAGGTTAGCCGCAGTAAGACAGAATACATGTGTGTGAATGAGAGGGACCCAAGTGGAAGAGTGAGGTTACAGGGAGAAGAGATCAAGAAGGTGGAGGATTTTAAGTACTTAGGGTCAACAGTCCAGAGCAACGGAGAGTGTGGAAAAGAGGTGAAGAAGCGTGTACAGGCAGGATGGAACGGGTGGAGAAAAGTGTCAGGTGTGATGTGTGATAGAAGAGTTTCAGCTAAAATGAAAGGAAAGGTGTACAAAACTGTGGTGAGACCAGCGATGTTGTTTGGTCTAGAGACAGTGTCACTGAGGAAAAGACAGGAGGCAGAGCTGGAGGTAGCAGAGATGAAGATGCTGAGGTTCTCTTTGGGAGTGACCAGGAAGGATAGGATCAGGAATGAGTACATCAGAGGGACAGCACATGTTAGAGGTTTTGGAGATAAAGTCAGAGAGGCCAGACTGAGATGGTTTGGACATGTCCAGAGGAGAGATAGTGAATATATTGGTAGAAGGATGCTGAGTTTTGAACTGCCAGGCAGGAGGCCTAGAGGAAGACCAAAGAGGAGGTTTATGGATGTAGTGAAAGAGGACATGAAGGTAGTTGGTGTGAGAGAAGAGGATGCAGAAGACAGGGTTAGATGGAGGCGGTTGATTCGCTGTGGCGACCCCTGAAGGGAAAAGCCAAAAGGAAAAGAAGATTGGATTATAAGAAATTGAGAAAATTAAAGGCTTTTAGGTGTGGAAAATACTGCATATGTTTTACTGGTGTATTTAATGAATTGTGCATCAGTGTCACCTTTTTCAAAGAACAAAACCAAGACAGTGCATGAACTCACATGAAATGACCTACCTGCAAATCAGTGTGACTTCTGCTGTTGTTATTGAGAGACCAGTTCAGATATGCGTGGCTTCACCTTGGCAAGTGCTACTCTTTTCATCTTCATTTCATCATTTTCACAGCAAAGTCTATTTCTTTTGTTTTCCATGCATTTTAAGGAAGTGTTCCTTTATAATTTCCAGTGCGAGACTGGAGTCGCTCAACTTGACATTGTAAATCATGCAGAACGCTGACTCCCATCATGTTCCGTTACACAGTACATGTAAATTCACGTTGCATGTATTCGTCCGCCACTTTCTTTTGTTTTCTCAACATAGTTACTATGAATTAAAATATTAAGAAAGCGATCAGATGACGTACCATCACGACAGGCATAAATCGACTACTGAGTGCGCAAAATCTCCTGTAGTACAGGTAGGCTAATCGATGTAGCGTCACGTGATCACCTGCAGCCAGTGATGGCTAAGGGGGGCGTGTCAACACAAATTGACATGATGTGTCAAACGTACACAGTGATTCGTGTATGTGTTTTTGCCGACACATCGGGTGTTTTGTCGGCAAAACACCCGACACATCGTGTCCGATGTTTTGACACATTGTGTCAAGACAAAACATCGTGTCGGGTGTTTTGTCTTGACCTCCGTCCCCGCCGAACCCCTGAGACTGACTCACCGAACCCCTAGGGTTCGATCAAATCCAGGTTAAGAACCACTGCTCTAAGTAGTTTGGATTCAAGTTATTTTAGGGGAGCTTTGTTGCTATTGTGAGATCAATTAATACATGGCTTATTAATTAAAACAATCTGTCATTACAAATGAAGGGCCAGGTTAACATCTGTTGATTTTCCTGAGCTATCCTTCCACCCTGATCACCTTCCTGTGTTGCTCTGTACTGATCTCATCTTACTTCCTACACTCTCCTCTCAGAGGTTCTGCTGCTGCATTTGGGCTCATGCTGAAACAGATGATGTTTTCTAATTGTAAATTTGAGACCCTAAATCTAAAACTGTCTGAGGCGATTTGTCTAGTATTAAATAATGAGTTATGTACAACCAAAGAAAGGACCTTACCTTTGTTCAGTGGTAATTCCTGTTTGGCCTCAGCGTCTTCCCAGGCCTGTTTAATTAGACGCTGTGGCAGCCTTGTTGTTGAGCCTGCTCTTTGTCACACAGGACTTCTCCTCAGACTAATTATCATGACTACATCTTGTTAAAAGGAGGCTGATTGTGTCTCTAATGTCCTGCAGAGTGGAACAAAGTGTCATTGGTCGATCAAACAACAACATTAAGCCTTGTCCCAGACACAACAGGTTATCGTTCCCTCCACTGACAGACTCCTCATCACTATTAAGACACCAGAGTGTTTTTACATTGTGATTTATTTGTTACACTTTACTGACATCATTGGGAGTTGAGTATGTAATTGAAAGAAAAATGTTATCTATGTTTAAGAGCCGAGCATGGGCAATTGATGCCAAAATCAGCGTTACGGCTGTTTAATTTTTGTCTTCTCCTTTGAAAACTCCTTTTAAAGAGTTAACTCGTATTTCTTGGCCTAATGGGAAGTTTGAAACAAGTTCAAGTTCAGTATTAGATATTTTCCTCTCTTCATTTCCTCCTTCGTTGTAAGGTCTGGACTAAGACATACAGTGATCGGTGTGTGTCTGTGTGTCTGTGTGTGTGTGTGTGTATGTGTGTGTGCGTGCGTGCGTGTGTGTGTGCGTGCACGAGCATGTGTGTGTGAGAACAGTTTGTCTGGAATTTAATAATTAATCTGCATCAGACTTTACTTTTCTCTCCTGCTTCGCTGAACTGCTGCCGCTAATCTGTAGCACATGTAGATTCAGAAAGGGGTTGGTGCTGTCACTCCTGTATGTGCTTTATGAAACACCTTATTGATATTATCATTATCATCATTATAATAAGTCTTGTATTATTATGTGTTATTGTTGTTGTTCCTCAGCCTTCAGTCTATTCTCCTTCTCTGTCCTTGTCCCTTATAGTGAATCTTTGATTTCTGCATTTTGTGCTTTAACTGAAAGCCGACCTTTAGAGTCATTCATCTGTTCTGTGTTTCATTGCTGGCCAGTCCGATAAAGCAGTGTGTTCAGATGTTGAATAGATTAGTTCGTAGCTCCATCATCGGGTTAGAGGTGTCGGTGTAGTCGAGTCAGATGTGAAGGTGTTGCTTTTGACCACAGTCTGCTACAGACGTGTTTTCTTTGCAGAAGAGAAGCAGATTTCTAAAAAGGGAACAGATGTGCAATTCCAGACCTCCTGTGTGTTCATCTTTGCCAAACCACTTCCTCCCAGTGCAGACTCCAGACCTGAAACGTCTCACCTGTCTTCTTTTCGGTGGCATCTATCACTATTTCAAGTGGCAGCAAGCATTGTTTCACTTCCACTGTCACAAGGTAGAAAATAAGTGGCGTAGAGAGTTTCAGAGCTGCCAGCCTTAACTTTTGAAACTCTGGGATTTGCTTGTACCATCTTGTTTCCAGAAGAAAACCACAAACACTTCATGGTGTGTTGCAGGGGTGGTCAAGATGTTATACGAAAATGTTTTACAGAGCTTCTGTAATCAATAATCTCTTGAACTTCTCAGAGATAATTGCTTATCTGTATTTATTCATACTGCTCAATTAAAATGCAGAGTCTGTAATTTCTCAAGCCCAGCAGGGAGATTTGAGCATGTACGGGTGGCCTTTCAGATACAAATGTTCATGCATGAACACAAACGTGCTCCACAAACGTCTGTAACAGGTGTTCACACGGGCGAGGAAGGCGATACAGGTGGAGCACAACAACAAGCAGTAACTCACAAATCTTTTCCCCTCCTATCCAATTAAATCTGCTCTCACCGTTACTCGTGTTTGACTTCTACGGAACATTTCAACATGTTTTTATTTTCCAAAGGGCTGTTTTCAGGAAGGGGCCGGTGTTCGATCGTTTAGCAGAGAGTGTACTGATTTTATCGCCTGTGACCCAGCATGACTGTGGCAGAAACCATTACCAGGTGGGGTGCACCACCACAAAGAATGAGGGTCACAGATGTTTTTGGGTACCGACCACTCCTAGAAATTGCAGCTAAAGAAACGACTGCAACAACAGCCTGGTTCTACTCAGGATTAATTGTTTGCTATAGTTTGGTAGTGGTAGTTGGCCAGTCCACCTGTCCATCAGTTGGCATCAAAAATTCACCATTTGGCAACATATTAATTTTTAAAAGCAATAAGGATTCAGACAGCAGCAATTTAAATACAGGATTTAGCTGTGTGTGACGTGGCTTCAGGATGTCTTGTTAGGCTGTTCACCACTCTGGTCCAAACTGAAGCATCTCAACAACGATGGCGTGCATTTCTATGTATTTTTGTGTGGGAATTCATGGCAGTTATATATGCAAAAGTGCTATCATGAGGTTGACATTTTGTTTTGGAGTAACCAGCAAATTTCAGGCATTTCCCCCCCCCAGCAATACTTTCCAGGTATTCCAAAACACAAGGAGATATGAGTGATATGTAATCTATCCAACTAGTTTGGGTCTGCCCCAGGGTCTCTTCCCAGCTGGACATGCCCAGAAACCCTTCAGAGTAGCAGTGGTGATCTGTCAACACAATCAGGTCAAACATCCAGTTTGTCCAAACATTTTCAAACCTCAAGACTTTCCCATGAACCGAATTAGCGACATTGTGCAAGTGTTTGCATTCAGAGATGTGAAAGCCAGTGGTGAATTTGTTTAATATTGCCTGATAAACACCAGCATGTAGGCTGTTGTTCCTCATTCCAACCTCACAGACTCGTTCCTTCATCTCTATAGTTTTTTTGTTGTTTTTTTAAGCTACCAGTCGCATCAATTCTTAGTTTTTTCCCTGAACTTTGTTTCTTGTGGTGTGTCAAGCTACAGATATGTCATATAAATTATTGTTTCTTTGGAATAATACTGTCACTAAAGTATTAACAAAAGTTAGAGTGGCCAAATGTCAGCTGTGTGTTGAACTTCAACCCCTAGATGTGTTAAAATCTGTATTTCAGCTTTTTGTTGGCTTTGCTTGTGGAAAGAACACATGAGCTCTGAATGACTTCTCTAAAGCTTTTCTGTTGATCATCATCAAGAAACATTTAAGGTCAAAGGATGTGAGATATCTCTCTTCATCGCATTGAACTCTCTTTATGTTCCTTCAGCTTAAATTGCACTCCTAGTTGTCAAACATCGTGTTCAAGACATCATTTTCTGCAATCATGTACTTTAGTAGATCAAGTAATTAAACACACACACGCACACGGTACACGCATGCACGCACGCATGCACGCACACACAGCAGCTGTCTGTGTGTGGCCTCATAGGATTTGTTACAATTGGAAATAGAATGTAAACAATGTTATGAACAGACAAGTAAATAGCGCTAGACGGCACCAATCTGAGCAGCCCTCTCCTCTCTCCATCATTTTTCCTACCTATTACACTGTGGAGAATTCAGGCCTGGATACAGTTTCTGTGGTTTATGAGTGCTACGTTCCTCTAAACATGCCACAATCATGGAGACATGGAGTTGCACTCCATCTGTAATTTGGCATGCAATAAAAACCAAATGGACAAACTTGGACTATGAGGTTAATTGGTTTCCATTGACCTGCACCCACACCGAGACAGTCCCAGTATCTCCAGCAGCAGAGGTATTCGAGGGTTGCCCTCATAACAAAGAACAATTGAGTTCAGAAGTAAAGTGGAAGCAGCTTTTCATAAAAAAGGATGGAATTCCTTGATGCAGCCTCATTTAAGACCTTAAGGGGGAAACACATGGAGCACATTATTTTCAGGTCAGGATTTATGATTTTAAGAGATTAGCTTGACTTCTTTATTATATGTTTTTATTTCAGGCAAAGATTTTGACTCTGATTCTGGATTGCTTTTATTGTTGCAACTTTTACGTGGAATGATGCGTATGTTCTGCTAATCGCTCTGCAGCTACAGGCGAGGTTGACGACATCACTGCAGCCACACCCAAGATCCAACTCTTTGCTGTTTCATTCATGTAGTAGAAAACCACAACCAATATTACACGGTGCAGTTTCTTTTGGAAAGAAGGCAATTCCAGCAGAATGACTGTCACTGTTCACCTCATAACCACACTTGGCCTGGTGAGACTCTAAAAAGTTCCAGATATGGAAGTCTCCAGCTGAGAGCCATCTCTAAGTAGCATTACACACAAAGTATTCAGGCATGAGCACAAAACTATAAATAAATGGCTTTATTAAAGGTCTGTTGGCCACCAAAATCTTAGTGACCCATCCTCTCAGGATCATGAACCTCATACACAGTGGTATGATAAACCTTCTAGTGGCTGATGAACAAAGTAATGGACTGACCAAGAAACCTTAACCCTCCATATTAAAAGCCTGATTGTTAAGCTGTCGGTCTGGTACCCTCACAAACCCCTGACCTCAGCCCTGTCAAGCCACTCGCATCCAGTCACATCAAAAGTAGGGTTCAAAGGTCGGGGGTTCCAGCCTCTGCAGAGGGTTTGGCTGCAGACAGGGTCAGTTGGACAGGCACATGCCTGCTTCCACACACACCAATTTTAAATAATACGTGTTATCCCAAAGTCTGTAAAACCAGGCAAGTAACATTCTGTTGAAACCAAATGCAGTACAAACTGATGGTTAACATTTTTTATGTGGTGGAAAAACATCTAAAGGAACTCCCACATTTGAGGTCTCAGTAAAATCCTCTGATCGTATCGCATCTTCAAAAAATTTCTGGTAATTAATATCATGTGATCAGTGTGTGTGTGTGTGTGTGTGTGTGTGTGTGTGTGTGTGTGTGTGTGTGTGTGTGTGTGTTTACTTGTAATGAATTCCAGTTAGCATGCTGTGTGTCCAGAAGGGTAGATGTGTGTAATGTGACAGCAGCAACAGGAAGATGTCTTGTGCGTTCAGGGAGTGTGAATCTGTTTTCAAGGCCCTGGAAGACATTCACCTCATTACCCTGTGGGGATTTGAATTCCTTGAGGTTGTTCACTTGAAATGGAAGTTAAAAAAAATTTAATACTTAAATTGTCTCAAAAAGAAACAAACTGAAAGCATGTTAAGTTGAGGGAAAGAAAATCAGTGACTAATAAACATTGTTCTAAATAAGGGGTATTGCACAGTGGTTCAGTTAGGAAAGTAATGGAAGCAGTTAATGTGGGAAAGATGGATCACATGTAAACAAAGAGATAGGAAAAATATGTAGCGCTGAGGATTTAATTTAAAACAAGCTGATAGAAGTTCCTTTGAGGGATTATAGACTACTGTATATAAAATAACTAGAGAGCTTTCAGGGAATAAGCACGTCCTCCATCCGTGCCGAACAATCACAAAATAGTTTCCAGGCTATGTCAACCCCCCCCCCCAAAAAAAGGGGGCGGGGGGTAACAAACGCTATGGTAATATTGTTGTGATGACATTGTTTACTTGGCTCTGGCTTGTGTCAGATGAAGTAATGCCACCTTATTCATTGACACTGGAAACCCACTCCTCACATTTACAATCATGTGTTTATCATCAGTGTGAGTCGTCAATAGAAAATGATTTCCATAGCAGCAGACCTGGTTCTATTTTCCATCAGATGAAATCCATTTGACGAAGCCTGCATGATCTCAGCCATATGTTGTTGCAATGCTGTGTCTCTCCCCCCTGTCTGTTTACAGGAGCCAGTGTACATCAGTTATGCATTTTCACCTTCCAGAACTGGATTACGATGCTCACGTGTTCACATATAACGGTCACGGCCACTTGCTCACGCACCAGCTGGCAGACACAGCCACATGAAAAACAAATTCACACATTTCGGCTTCTCTCACACGTGTGTCTACACACTCAGATTCGCAGCAGGTGTGTGTAAAATGCCAGATGAAATGGGGCAGCGTGTCGACACTGTGGCCAGATTTATGAAACAGCATCCTGGAGAGAAGTGGCAACAGTTTGAGAGAATGTGGGAAATGTTGTGTCATTATTCCTCTTCACTTCAGCTGAAGATTCATTTGATTATTATGAGTGGAGTGGATTGTGACCATTAGGTGCTCTTACAATGAAGTGGAGTTGCTGCTGAAATAAAACGGTCTGTGCCGAGATTGCATGGGTGAATGTAAATGTGTGTCCGTGTATGTGTGTGTGTGTGTGTGTGTGTGTGTGTGTATGAATGTGCGTGTATGTGTGTGTTCGTGCATTCGTGTGTATGTGTGTGTAAGCTTAAACAGCTAGGACTCAAAGCATTTCTCAGTTATTTATCAGGTTTCCAAGTATTTATAAAAAAATATTATGCCCAACAAGGATAGTGCAAGGATTGTGTTTGTTCTGGTTGTTTTATTTTTGGGGCTTTTTTTTTTTCTTTTCTTTGCTGGACAGCACAAACAGAAAGCTTCCAGCTACTTTCCCATATTAATGAGAAACCACTGGAGTTAGTCTTCAGTATAAATAAAATGCAAGTTTCAAAACTCAACCTGATTATTCTCAGCTGCTGATGGATGTCTCCCTCATTTGTTAAACGACTGTGATGACCAGCAGTCCGGCCTGCGTGGTGCCTGGTCCCGATGGAGATGCTTATAATGATATTATTTGGAACAAGAGAAGGGACTGGTTGGCCAAAAAAAATATCAAATTATGAGATTTATCAAGTTTATCTCTAACTAGTACAGACTAAAGCCTTGCACTGCTTGTATTTTCAGAGCTCGGACCTCCTGCTGAGTATTTAGATGACTCACCTCTGTCTGCGGGTTTTGTCTTCTTGTTGCCAAACATTCACCTCTTCTCCTCATTTTCCTCCCTTAAAGCCTCTGATAGTTCAACTCTAGAAAGGATCCCACCACAACGTCTGTAACGGTGTTACAAGACAATTTTATATAACACTCTTGAGCTTCATGTAATGAACTGCCTTAGGTGTGCTTGACCTTCACGCCCGGCTGTGGATCTGAGTGGCTTAGTCTCCGCTTTCATACCACCAGCAGCTTTAGAAAGTGAACATTCCTCTCCAGTTTAGTAAATCCTTAAATCACAAGGTTTCACTCTTTTTCCTTTCATTCTGGACACACCTTGACCCGTTCCATTCAATTGTCTAATATATGCCTCTAGGGAGGTCCTTTCTCTTGGGCGACAGCTTGATTTATGGGCTGATTCATGATGAAACACTCAGACGTGACGGTTCTGATTTATCGTCCACTTGAAAGGTGTCTCCATTACCTCATCAAAGATAGAGGTGGATCCCTGTGTGATAGTGGAACCAGAAAATACTCCTTCAGGGCATATTTCATACTCTAATACACACACACACACACACACACACACAGTTGAGTGAGTTGGCCTCCTTCACCAGTTCTCAGATGAATTTATTCGTTCTGTAAATCCCCTCAGCTGAAGTTGACTTTGGGCTATTGTGTAATTCTTTCTTTGTCTTTTGAAACCATTTTGACTTCATGATGAACAAATATATTTTTTATTTCTCTGGGGTATGCGGAGGCCGGGCAGGGTGACAACTACCGGTAAATAGATGGATGAATGCTGGCATTGTGTGTTGGAACTCACCGCCTCACTATGATTCACACACACATACACACACACACACACACACCTACACAATGTTCCCCATGGAGTCATCCTTTGTGTTTCTTTTTTTATGTGACAAAACAGTTCAAACACAAACAGTTGTCTGGTGTACTTTTATGATATACTGTAAATACTAAATCATACTCTCCCGCTCCTGTTCATCCGGTTCATCTGCACAGATAGTGTCCGACGGCTAGATGCTCTCAAGAGAAACGTGACCTTTGATCCCTGAACATGAGTGGTTTGCCTGTGAATGTCCCCTTCAAATGTGCTCTTCCTCATAACACTTCTTTCTTATGGGAAATCCCCTCATCTCTGGACTTTTATGGGAAAGCGGAGCGAGAATTCTGTAACATTACTGAAGTGGTTTGACCCTTGTTATCTCTTCTGAGATAGAGTGACCTCAGTACAAGAATAAAGAGTGGTTTGATCTGTAAAAAACAGCAGTGCTTTTCCAAAACTATCCATCATCAGTCCATCCATCCAACCATCCATCCAACCATCCATCATCCATCCATTTTCTTGTCCACAAGATAATCGCAATCATCTCGTCTATAGTCACGTATCTGCTCTGCAGGTCTGCTAGAGGCTATCCCAGCTAGCTACGGGCTAAAGGTGGGTTACACCCTGGATAAGATGCCAGCCTTGTTTTGGGGGGTGGGAGGAAGTCAAAGAACCCAGAGAGAACCCCAGCGGACATGGGGAGAACATGCAAACCCCGCACAAAAGGGAATTGAACCCAGAACCTTCTTGCTGTGAGCCAACAGTGCTACCCAAACATATATTAACAGTAAATACAATATGTTATGCTATAAAACAACCTGTAAAACGGTAATTTTCTGTAAATTCTGTAATTCTCATTACATTTACATACAGGATTAAGAACAGGATTAAGGATTCATCCAATCTTTAACCCACAGCACAAAGTTAAAGAAAACCAAAGACTGACCCTGCAGGAGAAGATGACAAGTTTCTGCACTCACGAAGCTGATAATAATTGTACTGAAAGAATAGCACCGTCAAAGGCTTGAACGAGCTAGAAACAGAAGAAAAAACAATACCTAGATGTCTGCTGGAAATCTGTGTGACTTGTAGGAAATTCCATTTTAAGAAAAATTAAGAATTAAAGGTGTGTTCATTCTCTTTGTAGGTTTACGAAAATGTTCCATTGATGGACAGTGATACTAAATCTGTCAAAAACAGCATTTTTGGTTGTAGTTATGTCTGCAAAACATAAGGAAACAAGGACTTGACGTGTAAAAATGTGGTGTGGATCTGTCAGTGGTTGTGTGTAACATTTGTTCAAATGGGGTTGGGGTTAGGTGTGTGAGACCAACACAAAGAATCCACTGCTGACAAGTCTTGTAGCCGTAACATAAAACACCTCCTTGCGACACATGACAGAAATTCTCCAAATTAGCTGTTGCAACTACTGTTGAGATGCTGTTGAGGAAAATCTTGATGTTTGTATCCCAGGCAAGGGCTCCACGTTCAATCTGTATACGCCTTTGTTAATGGCATTACATCTTCTCAGAGAGACAAACACAACTGTTTTCCAGTCTTGACTAAGGTACCTTTATGTGCATGGAAACCGGTGGAGTATGAAATCACAGGATTGTAGAGCAGAAATAAGATGTGGGTTAACCATACCTATTTATAGACGTTTTGGGTGAAAAGAGAGTTACTGTACTCTGAGTAGAAGGACATGGGAGGAGGGCACTAACAGGGAGGAGGAAGACATTATAGGTGATTTTCCACCCTGTCTCCACTACTTTAAACATACACACCTTGTGTTTTTGGGCTTCCAAACAAAGCTGGCCTTGTGTGTCCAGAAACTTCTCAGGAAGCGAGATCAGACATGGGAAAGAGTGTGATGGTTGACTAAAGATTCGGTAGCTGATGTGGTGTCGGATGGCCTCACGATAGCTTAGAGAAAAGGGTAGTAGTGTAATAGCTCCAGCAGACTTTAACCCGGCTGTCTCTGGAGATGGAGGGGATAATGGAGGCAGTCATTTCCTTCTGCAGTCAGATGATGTCAGGCACAGGGCAGACGGAAGAGCCACACATGAACTACCACCTCGGGTCCAGTTGCCTGATCCAGATTAGAGTACAATATACAAGAACTGTGATTTCATAACTGACTGGGCCTTTCCACGTTAAGCAGTTCCGCTGGTCATTATCCCACTAATCAAAACCATAAGCTTCAGAGCAGGTACCTCACACATGCAATACTAACCTCAAGTTGAAGTTTTCTCCTGTACGCAGTGGCACTATAATCATTTTTCTATCACTGTTTATTCTTTGCTGTCTTCCAGGGATGTTTAAGAAAGATGATGGATTGAGGCCAGTAAAGGTGGCTTTTTGGTGTGTCTCCTGTATCTTTAGGGGGTAATGAAAGAGGCTTTATAGCAGGGACAGCGGTGAGGCTTTTTTTTTTTCAGGCATTCCTTTGACATGACTTTATAGGAGGGACATGCTGCGGCCCAGGGTGGGGTGAGGACATGAAGAAAGAGGCCACTGTGCTGAGCTGTCAGCAGGATGGACAGATGAGAGAAAGAGGGCTGGTGTGATGGAGGCAGAAAAGTGGACAACTTTACCCATGACATCACCGGGAGGAAAAGCTCCTCTCACACACGTTTTTTGTTTTTCCCACGTGACATGTGCTTTACACGTTACCCATGTTGTAGTGCACACCTTACCTGGCTTGTTTCCCAGTTAGCATCGGAAGCTTATGAGTTGCCGTCCAGATTGGCTGTTAAAGTTTCATTTGTAAAGCAGCAGAACGTAAACGAGCACCCGTCTGGTTTGTCTCTTTTAAATTATTCTGTGATTTATTCACACCTTCAGTGTACAGAAATAATATTATGTGGCATGTGTGTACGGAAGGCACAGCTGAGGCAGTTTTTCTTCATAAAACCTGTAAACCTGCATGATGGATTTATCCAGTTAGTGTCACGCATACATCAGGAGCACCCTTTGGTTCTGTGTCTTTGTAAGTGTGCACGGTAAAATGTTTCATCTCAATCCCTACCTCCATCTGGTTGGACAAGGGGTACACATATTAGGTGGATTTTCCAGTATAAACACTCCAAATCCAGACAAGTTGTTTCCCAGACTTCCAAGAATTTCTGAATTTCCTTGAATCGTCGGTCAAAACGTTTGCCGTGTACCTTTTTGAAAAGCTCCAGGTTCAAAGAAAGTGGGGTACCCACCTCATGGGGAGGTGATCAGCCCTTTGGACAAACTTTTTGCTCCTGCTAGGGTTTGTACCAGCGCCTTCTCTCAGGTGCGAACTGACTTTGAAAAGCTCTGTATGTTGGGGGTGCAGCTTTTCTCAGCAGTGAATAGAATCCCAATATAACTCCCATTTGTTAATAATTTACTGATGTTATGAAACGTACATACACTCTTACAGCCAACCAGTGGTTCAACCAAGTGCCAGTCTCTGGTAGAACGTGTTTTGTTAATGGAAACTGTAAAGATACCTTTGCTGATGTACCAAAGAGACTACCATGCATTGCTTTTAAATATTGGAACAGTAGTTTAGATGCTTTTGTGGAAATAATGGGATATTGATATTTTTAAACCAATAATCCTGTTAATGCTTGAAGTGATCATCGATTTTCACCATCACACAGTAGCAGATGTGCTTAATTTTTGGAGCAAAAAATAATAGGTCAAGAAAGACCAAACAGCTACAAGCATTTATTTCCAGTTGTTTGTGGTCTATGGATACAGTTGGTATCAATCAAGTCTTGCAATTTGATACCTTGTCCTTCTCATTGACTGGCAGCCAAGCAAAATATAACAACCCTTTACTAAAGATGTTTCTTGCAACAGTCCATCATATAAAATAAAACCAGCTTATCATTGAGTTCACCTCATGTTGTGTCTAAACTGCTGGAATGTTCCTCTTTGTTATCCTCTTCACATTCATAATTTTCTGCAGAACCAAAAACAGATATTTATGTGGTTTATTTTCTTGTCTGGAGGATAAATACCTGCTGACAAATATGCCTCAATCCCTCAAATTCATGACCTAAATATTTGTTTAGTGACAGTAAACTTGCTAAGTCTGGTCAGGAAACGATTACTGTGTTTACAGAGGAGTAAGTGTTCTTCCCATTAAGATGTTCCCTGTGTGGGTACCAACAAACAAACCCACTGAAGGCCAATCAGGTCGCTGAAATATTACGGACCCTACTGTGCAACAAATACCACATGTGTTTCCTTGTGTTGCCTCTTAGATTCAGACTTACACTTCGGTAAGAGCTCATTCCATTTAAATACAGCCTGTCTTCTTAATAGATGAGCATTCCTCAGTAGTGTGATTTAAGGACGCGCTTTATTTTCTTTCCATTCCCTTCCATCCAAGAGTTTTTACAAGCTCGAGTTTAGCTGAAAACATTTGTTTGTTGACGATGGACGTCACCAGGAAACAAGGCCTCGTTGCCAAAAGAGATTCCGTTTATTATCTGGTTGTTTATTTCTGACGACATGGAAACACACCTCCTCAGCATCTCCAGCAATGGACACATTTGTGTTGGATTTTGTTTGTGATGGATCTTCTGCAGTAAATTCCTAAATGACTGTATCACATCTCCCGTCCAGAGCAGGCGTTGCTTCTCCCTTATAACTGTTACTGGCTGTATAGACGCTGCTATCACATTCACAGATGTTTCAGATGGACTATTTTCAGTGCAGTGAGTGTGAGGACACTCTGTGATGTCATGATGTGATGCACCTTTCCAGGAAAAGATGTAGCTGGCTACAAGATGAGTTAAAATGTAGTATTTAGACTAATCATGTGTGAAAGCTCCCATTTTATCCCATTTGCTATGACTTGACTTAGACTTTTCATTACATTCTTCATGACAGTAAAACTGTCTTGACTTAGACAAGTCAGCTGTTCATCAACTCCCACACTCTTGTCAGCTATGGTCCCGTTAAACTAAATCTCATGATGCAAACATTGGTACGAGACCTTTATGTAAGATTAGTTCAGAAAGCAGATGTCTTTATAGCTATTCTGAACAGCCCCACATTAAGACACTGTAGCATCAAAAGATCTTGCTTTAGCTCTTCCTTGGAGGTTATTTCTAGCATAACACTAGGTGTAAACAAAACATTGGAGAAATATTTGTGAAAAATGAAAAGGTGAGCTTGAAGAAAATTTTCATGTCAAGTGCCACATGGCTATGAAGAGTAGATTGTGTTTTACAGATCATTTTAACTGCAGTCCCCCACACTTTAACAAAATCTTGACCTTTCTTAGAATGAGGTCGTGTAGATGTACCTGAGGCTGTAGTCAGGCATCGACTGGAAGATGCTGAGGTTCTCTCTGGGAGTGACCAGGAAGGATAGGATCAGGAATGAGTACATCAGAGGGACAGCACATGTTAGAGGTTTTGGAGATAAAGTCAGAGAGGCCAGACTGAGATGGTTTGGACATGTCCAGAGGAGACATAGTGAATATATTGGTAGAAGGATGCTGAGTTTTGAACGCTTTAACCTTTATATATCCACCATATGTCTGTCTCCTATAACCTGTTATAACTCGTGTTGGCCTGAACACTAGCCTCTTTCTGCTCCACTCGGGTTTCCTTTCCTCTTGGGAGCTGTGGAAACATTTTCAAACAGCTTGTCTGAGGTATTCAGGTCCTGCATGTGCTATGTTTGACCTCTCACTGACTGCTCGCTGCCTTTTCATCTCACATGTACTGTGGTGGTTGTTCTGCTTCTAAACCAGTAATCTGTGTAACTGTCCCCGGTCTTATCTGTGGCACTGGGACGCAGGCTTTTCATAACATCATCTCTTGTGTTTGTGGCCCCAGCCCAAGTTTTTTACATAGCTGTGAATCCAGTCACAGGCCTAGAGTAGAAGGGCATGCAAATGTGCATTTGCCTTGGCACCACCTGGTGCCCACATCAAGAGCACTTCTCTCAGAGCAGCAGGGCAGTCCAGCAGCTACAACACAGCCGGCTCTTTAGTGGGGAGGGCAGACGGAGGCCTTGGATTTGACTGGGAGTTATTCAGCTCTACAGGTGCTACTTAAGAAAATCAAGTGAGAGAAAAGTGTGTTCATGCTGTCCAATATTTACTCTGAAGTTGTTTCATTTGTCTTTCTTAGGCTGCATTCAGACTGGCAGCCAAAATCCGATTTTTACCCCATCTAGATTGAAAGCGGATATCTCTTTTGTAGTCTGCAGTCTCATACAACATGAAATACCACATTCGGGATGTAGTTTTATACGGGATATGGACAGAAGCATCTCAGTCTGAACAGCTCCAAACACACCGATCGGTTTTGACTGTCCCTGATGTCGCTCTACGCATGGCAAGAGCCAGTTGAGGACGCCTCCACCCCAATGCCGTTGCTGCGGCAACCTGTCAGATCGGCCAAAAATGTGGCCCATTCTGAATAGAGCAATGTCGCATTTGGACACTTGCTAAAAACAGTGTGGATGAATATGAAAGAAAATCTGATAGAAATCCGATTTACCTGCAGTCTGAGCGCAGCCTTATAGTCCTTCACTCCTCCATAATTAGACTCTCAACAAGTTTCGGGGGGGGGGGGGGGGGCGCTGGAGCCTCTCCTATCTGCCTATGGGCAAAAGGGAGGTTATACCCTGGACGGGGTCGGAGAACATTCAAACATCCAAACAGAAGGCAGGATTCAAACCCAGAGCCTTCTTCCTGTGGAGGTGTCAGTGCTAACCAGATATGCCTCCCTTAGTGTCGCAGTGTCGTTTTAATATCTATTTAAGAAAGGGTTAGGGTTATTTAGACCCTAATTTTCTATATAGGTCTGTTCTGTGTTTACAGTCATCCAGGAGCCAATTGCCACCATTTGAAGGGAGCGATAGGATTGGGCGATACCATTATCCAGACATAAATTTGTCAACCAACATATTTCTATACCAAAACATTCCCGTCATGATCTCATCAGTGGTTAACTCATTTTCCAGAGATCACAAAATATGTTGATTTCATTCAGTCTGCCCGTTCCTGGGAGAGAAATAACACAACAGCTACATAAACGTATTAACCTACTCAATGTGAAATGTCTCCTCCATGACACAACAGGAAAAGGTCGGTTTTTACCTTTCAGAGTGATGGCAGCCTCACCTTAAACCCGTGATTGATATCTCTCTATCATCCTGAGGGGATATTTTAACATATCGTTTTGCTCAGTTTGATTTGAAAATGTGTTTCCACTCCTCAGACTGTCAGACCTTCGCCCTCCTGGGGCGTTTGACAGTTGGATACGCAGAGCAAGAGAGTGTGGAAAAGAGGTGAAGAAGCGTGTACAGGCAGGATGGTACGGGTGGAGGAAAGTGTCAGTTGTGATGTGTGATAGAAGAGTTTCAGCTAAAATGAAAGGAAAGGTGTACAAAACTGTGGTGAGACCAGTGATGATGTTTGGTCTAGAGACGGTGTCACTGAGGAAAAAACAGGAGGTAGCAGAGATGAAGATGCTGAGGTTCTCTCCGGGAGTGACCAGGAAGGATAGGATCAGGAATGAGTCCATCAGAGGGACAGCACATGTTAGAGGTTTTGGAGATAAAGTCAGAGAAGCCAGACTGAGATGGTTTGGACATGTCCAGAGGAGACATAGTGAATATATTGGTAGAAGGATGCTGAGTTTTGAACTGCCAGGCAGGAGGCTTAGAGGATGACCAAAGAGGAGGTTTATGGATGTAGTGAAGAGGACATGAAGGTAGTTGGTGTGAGAGAAGAGGATGCAGAAGACAGGGTATATGGAGGCAACTGATTCGCTGTGGCGACCCCTGAAGGGAAAAGCCGAAAGGAAAAGAAGAAGAAGAAGACAGAAGGCAGACTCATGCAGCTCCTCCATGGCGAATTACCTGTATATGACACCATAAAGTAGTAATGACTATTTTGTGTGTGTCCACATGTACTGGTAAGGATGACTAAATCCAGTCTCATCTGATCTAACTTTACCAGGTAAATTCCACCTGTTGGCTATGGGATTTTTTTTTTTTTGTTCTTGTGCCTTATGAATAAAACACTATGGCTTTAGCACATTTGTACTTTTCTAAGATATTTTTACAGTGAAGGCTGACAATAAAGAAATGGTGCAGTGTTCAAGGCAGCTTGGATTTCAGGAATTTTGGGGACGGAAGGTGGCTGGACTAACACCTGCCCTGATCTTTGCTGCTCAGTATCTGGAAATCTGGATGAACGTATCTACAGATAATCATCAAACCTTGTATAAATGAGTCAACAGATGTGTCTTTAAGGAGGATGTTCTCCCTGAAATATCCTCGGGAGACTGTAAAGTTTAGAACTAGAAGTTACTCCAATAGTCCAAGGAGAGGTCCGGACAGAGATACATGAATGCTGCTTTAAGGATGGAGTAATGTCCCCCATCTGTCTGTGAGGTTAATATATTTGAAAAAGAAGAATATGTGAGTAATGGGTGAAACTCAACTACTGCAATATGTAACTGAGATAAAGCAGATTCTGTCATTCAGCTTGAATTAATTTGTAACTTAAAGAGTTTTATCTAGACCGGACCAGTGTCTCAGTTCTGGTGCTTCATCCTCTATCCTCTATTTTTACCAGAGGACTATCTGGGCCCTTCAAGAGGTGTGGCCCCTGAAGAGCTAATAAATGTATCCTGCCCTTATTGAAAATCACTAACTTGTGATTTACTGATGAGGAACACTTGATTGAATGTTAACTTCAAAGGTCAGTAAAGCAGGTGGAGTTGCTGATAGATTGGAGTAATAACACATCATTGTGCCCTGGTGAAACTGATGATCGCCTCACAGTGAAACAAAATGAAACACATATTGTAAACACTCACAATAGCACCCACTTCATGTTCAGTTAGGACGCCCCCCATCCCAGCCTCAGCTGCAGCCACATTAAAGAGAACGGCTTCAGCCTGAATGGAAAGTCGTTCTCCATGATGACGTGGGCTGTTTGTGGGGTAAAGACTTTCCATTCTTCTGTCAGAGCGGGTCAGTCGGTGTTTTCTGATGCATTGTGCAGACTTTGTGGTTAATGGCCTCCCCCCCATAGGAATGGTTTCATATCAACGCGAGCCAAATACAGATATGTGGGAATTCCTGCGCTTTATCTCACTGATTCACCCCGTGAGCACAATACCAAAAGGTCCTGGGATTTCGTCATAACAAATGTCTCTGTGAGCAAACATGAGCCAGCGCTGAGTGGCCAAACAGAGAGGGGAACGTGTGGAGAGAGTCTTTCAGCCGGTTTGTTTCTGGCAGCCGGGCCAGACTGTTGCTCTGTGAACTGCGTTTGTTCACACCTGTGGGGAACTGGAGGAATTTAAGAAATGCCGCTGCATGAAAATTTCCCATCTTTCAGAGGGGAGCAGAGAAATCTCTTAGTCCAACCTTGTCACCTCTCACCTCTTTGTATCTGTCTTTTATTCTGTCAGCATGTTCTCCTTCTGTTTCCTGCTCAACTTCTCCTCTCTCCCACTCCAATCGATGTCAGTCATCATGAAGGACAATAGCTGAGGGTTTTTTTTCTGTTTACTCTTGAGAATTAATGAAAACAGGAGGAGAGACTGAATACTGTAGATGTTGTTCAGTTTTATTTCTTAGCAGATGATGGCTGTGTTGCATTTAGGGACCTCTGTGGTGAATCTAATATAATGGACTATTGTTCAAGGTGGCTGAGCTCCTGTGAGAGTATAGCTGAGCCGTGTTGAGGCTTGAGCCTGTTTAGGATCTTATCAGATAGGAACCAGACATGATGGTTGAATTCCTACAAAAGGGTCTTCCTAACAGATAAAAGAGTTTCTTTTAACTATAAGAAACCAGCCTGCACCCGACATCATGTGTTGCTTTGCTGATACACAACAGTTGTGCGCTGAGTGTTTGCAGAGATGTTTTGGTTTGAAGTTAAAGGGAAGGTAATGTGATGCAGTGGAGGGGAGTGGGGTATTATCTTTCCTGCTAACTTAAGTCTTGTGTGCCGCTTCTGCCTTGAAGCTTGAAAATAGAAGATAAATCACTTGTTTTCACGTTTTTCCATGCAGAACCGACACCAGCTTTTATTTATGAAACGTGTACATTTAAATTCTGCAGGTTTAAAATGTTGCCCTTTTAATCTGAAAGCCTTCACAAAGGACACAACCTGTTCTGTCACCATCACTCCTTAGCGTACACTGAGCCATTTATCTCTGCTGTCCTTGCACCATCAACCGTAAGCTGTCGATGGGATGCCTGTGGCAATAGGTTCATGGAAGCACTGCAACTTTATAAATCTGTTTCTAAATAAATTTCTTCTCTGCTCAGATGAACCAGATTCACAGGTTTTATTTTATTCTAGTGGATTCCAAAAGTGTCATCCTAAGTTAGAAAATATCCAGGAAACTTGTTTTTGGACAGTAATTTGTGTGCAGGTTGTTTGATTTTCTCCATATTCTAAGAGTTTACACTAAAAAAGAGTGAGTGTGTTCAAGAGATCTTGTCCCTAAAAAGACAAATTTCTGCTAAGTCTCTATCATTAGTTTAATAGCAGGTCTTACCTTTTTTCTCTCCGTCTTTAGTTGAATCTGCCTGAGAAGGCAGCGGCAGCAGCTCACACCTACTTTCAAGCAAACCCAGAACATGTGGAGATGGGTCAGAACCTGGAACAGTACAAAGACCTGCAGGGCGTCAGGGAGGAACACTTTGTGGATCGAGAAGCCCGGCCTCACCAGGTAAGCCAGAACATCTTCATATACCGATGTCACGTATATTTAGTTCTTAGTGTTTTGTCCTTTTCCTTTTTATTTCCTTTCTTATCTAATATTGTCTTCTAGCCTGTTTTGTTTTTTAATCCTGGCCAAAGAGGCTGGCTGCTTCCCTTCAAGGAACATGATGTCCCTGTATGAAGACACCTTTGACTTAATAGTCTTTGTAATTTAATGACTGGGAACTTTAGTGTTTTTTAAGGCTCATGAAACCCTGAATACTAAATACTAATTTATATAATTTGGGTTCTGATTCATTTCAAGTTAAGTTTTCAAAATCAGCTTGTCGATGTTTCTATCGAACCGACTTAACATTAAAAACAAATCTAACTCCCTTAGTTAATCTGATACTTGTCACTCTGAGACTTCACAGAACTTAAGCCGACACTCATGCGTTGTACATACAAGTACATTTTGGCTTTAGGTCTTTCATCTTATTTGAAGTGAAAAGAATTGACAATGGGAATCCTCTTTGACAAATCCCCCCACCTCGTCTTCTGTTTACCCCCAAACAAAGGATCATTGCTGCTGCAGGAAGCCTGCTCTGCACCAGGACTTGTAAAGACTTGTATGAACTCTAAACAGACACAAAGGGCATCAAACATAAATACTTCAGACCACTAGCAGATCGTAAAGAGCTTTGGGTCACAAACATTTCCCATCTTTGCTCTGTCCCTATGCTGTGTTGCTCCGCAGCGCTCCTTCTCAGCAGCGGTGAGGTTGTACGACAAAGGCGACTATGAAGGAGCCATTGTCCTGTTTGAGGAGGCGTTGGTGGAGTACAGTAAAGCGGACATGGAGTGTCGGGCCTTGTGTCAGTGGCCACAGAGGTTTGAGGGCTACGACTACCTCCGCTACCGTTACAGCCTCCATGAAGTCATATCAGGTGAGCACCGTGTCTTAATAGATTCATTCTGTTCTACTTCCACTAATATTGAACATAATGAACTGTGTGTGTGTGTTTGTATCGTGGTGTCGGTCATCTCAGTGTGTGTTAGATCAGGGGTGCCAAACTCATTGTCACCGAGGGCCACATCAGCACAATGGCTGTCCTCAATGGGCCAGATGTAACTTATAAATGTAACTTAATGTAACTCAATGTAATGTAAAATAAATGTAACTACTCCTTAATGTAAAATAATTCTGAATTTATTACTTATACTAGTTACAAACATTACCATTACAAAATATGTTTACTTGTTTCTCTGTTATAAAATAAATCCTTTTAATTTGTCAGGTTATGAAACACACAGAACTCCATCAATCAAGGATCAAACTATCCAAGTGAATAAAGAAAAATTACATCAAACACAAGTTAGGACATTAACTTTGTTGAAAATGTTTTTGTCAGAGTTAAAATGGGTTTAATTACTGCATTGTGGGAAATGTAGTTTCTGGTCAAAGCACACTTTTGACATATTTATATTTACACTCTGACCTTTTCGTTCCTGCGGGCCACATAAAATGATGTGGCGAGCCACATTTGGCCCCTGGACCTTGAGTTTGACATGTGTGTGTTACATCTTAATTTCAGCACCAACATGGACATTTTCTGGATTTTGACAATGATCTTTTCATTTAATTAGCTTTGAATATTTTTCACAAATGACAGAATCAAATTAATAGTCATCATAGATGAAAGGAATGAGATGGTTTATTTGGTGTGTGGAGCATTTTATCAACTGATCTTGACTGTTCCACCAACACATCTGACTATATCGCATATCCTTTAGCTGTAACTGGGCTTTGTTGTGCTGGGAAACGGCCTGGGGAGGCTTAGACTAGGCCAAACAACACCCTTCATGCTCACGACGTGATCAAATCTTCCTGGCAGCAGCTTGGCACTGGATGGAAGCTGGCTCCGGGTCAAAAGACAGATGGATGTTGACAGCCATGCTACTGTAGTTTCCTAGATTTACTAATTCAAAATAATTAACTCAAACGTCGTATAAATCTCAGGCAATTGAACTCCATTATAATTATTTACTTTAAATCAATTACCAGCTTTAGTCAGTGCTTACTTTACCTGGGGTGTAGCACCTGGTCTTCATGTGATCTCCCCCCTCAGGTGACGCCCCCAACTGCTCCTTTTCAACATTAATGCCTCTGCTTTTCTTTATACCCATGCCCCAGTGGCAGGGGACAGTAAAGGGTCCACAGCTGTGAGCGATGGGCGGTGGGTGTAGCTGTCATCGGCTCCATCTATAACATACTGGTGCTGTCTGCTTCTGGTTCTTGTTCTGGGATGTTGCTGTGCTGTTATTAGCATTAGCATCGGTGATGCATGGCTGCTTCCCCTCTCATCTGTTGGTGTCACTTCACCTGCCTCTATGGAATTGATCATTTTAGTCAGATTTCTCTCTCCAGTTGGGATTTGATTCGTCCAACCTGTTGTTGTTCTAGTGGTTTTTGTTTTGGCATTTGGCTAACAAATCGATTCAAACAAGCTTCAGATATTTGGTTTTTGGATTTGTTTGAGGTTTTTTGTTGTTGTACTTTTTCTTTTTTTAGTTTCTAGCTTCAGGTTTTACACCCTCAGACCACATCACCTGGTTACGCTTTTCAAAAAAACTCCATGTCCAAAGGAGACATCTGAAAGTTCTCCGCTGTGTTTACAGTGTGTTGAGTAACACACACTTTATTGCCCCAAGGGGATAAAACCAAACTAGCATCGGCTCACACTCGTCTGCTGACACACAGATTCAACAGCAGCTCTGCTTGTGAGTTGGGACATTCATCAAACTGGCAGTTATAGAAGGGAAACTCAGATTTATTTCATAAGTGTTACTCATACAGTTTTACTGAGCATCATAAAAAGTCAAAAAAATCTTTCCTAGCATGTTATTTGATTTCATTGACAACATGCTGTGCAGCCAATAGAAGTGCGAGAACCGTATCTGCCTCCATGTAAAGAAGCAGGTCTGTTTGTTGTGGAGGGTTTTGTTTATCCCTGACTAAACTTTTGTACATTCTCATCAACTTTGGTCAACTGTGGTTTTGTTGATGATCTTTCCTCCCTGGGGATCGAGGCTGGAGTTTATGCAGCAGCCGCTGCTTAACTTCACAAACTTTATCTGAAACACGTACGGCACAAACAAAGAAATAAGGCTGATTAGTGTTAACTGTTCTTTGTTGTAATTATAATCAGAAGATAATTTTCTGTTGCACCACCATAATGAAGCCTGTGATTATGGAGTTTATTTTAGTTAAGATGTGTGGTTTATTGGTAGTAATAGAATCTGTTATGTGAATTTAATAATAGAGAAAGAAATAGAATTACTTCCTCATGTAGCGGTCTCATTTTCAGAATAAATTTTGCAGAAACTGCGTCCCTCTTACATTCCTACATGATTCCCATCACTGCTCCGCTGAGACTCTCGTACAGATTGAGACAGACCACAACTCTGCTGTCTCAGAGTGAGGAAAGTAGTGCTGCAGCTGCTCAACAGTGACCTCACTGTGCATTCACGCTCTCAAACACTCCAGGAATCATTCCCTCAATGGCTCCATGCACAGAGCATCCTGCAGAATCTGTCTTCCATGAAGCCAACACCAGGATACATGACCACCAGAGACACAACAGACACAGGACAGCACTGGGATGTCGCAAGGCAACAAGATTTATTCCATCTTGATAGCACCGGGAAATTCGTCATGCTGGACTGGTCACTTTAGATTTGTCTCAATTTTCTATTTCCACTTAAATAGACATTAGGATGAGTGTAACAGTGGACAACAGGGGAAAAAGGAACATCTGGTTTATATGCGGTTTTTATTTTTCTCAACCACCGGACGCATTAGGATGCGTTCTCATGAACGGTGGAAACTGTCAGCTGGTTGACCCGGTAGGAGGATCTGTTCAGTATTCAGGCGTCACTCAGAGAACATAGGAGGAGGATCAGCTACCGTTTGTTTCCATTAAACCTCTTTTAATGTTATTATCTGTGTAGAATCAGTGACATGACCTGATTATTATAATAACAGCCTTATTGATCAGTGCGTTCAGGATGTCATAACAGAGTCGACCGGCGCGGCCGTGCAGCCATGACGCAAACTATAACTCTGTGTACATGTGTCACGAATGTCGGGATATGGACCCAAATGCAGGACACCAAAAGCAAATCTTTTCTCCATGATTTAATAACAAATTCAAAAAGTCTCCAGACAGACAAGCATCACAAGATCAGAAAAACCCAACAGGAACTAACTAGAGATAACAAACCCGTAAAGGGCTCTGACAAAACCCTGGCTTAAAAAGCCTCACGACAAATAACCCAAATGCATTCAGGTGAGAAGACCAGCAATGGGTGTGGTGATGAGTAACAGGTGAGGAGGGGACCAACAGGTGTGGAGCCGAGGCTCCATCCACAAGCTTGGCCTCTCCCTGCCACACACCAGCACAGCCACTCTGACCCGTGACAACATGTAAGGGGAGATGGTGACTCATCCTTTGATCTTTGATTGATTATTTATTGGTTTCAACTATGTGGGACTGACCGAGCCATTGTGTTACTAATGACCGACCGAAACAAAAGGTTTTCTGTCCACAGAACTGACAGGAAGTGGGATCCTTCCTGGCTCCACCTGCGCTTTCTTCTTTTTTTCCATAAACATTGTTTTTTCTTTAGGAAAATCTGTCACCATTGGAAGACTTGGGTTGAAGAGATCAATATGCTTTGTTCCACTTTGTAAATTTTAAGACTTTTTTGAGCCAAATTTATGATTTAAGGCTGTGTGTATTAAACAAACTTTCACATTAACAACCAGTAGTTAAAAAACACTAAATGTTTTATTGTATTTACAGGATATAAGTATATGTGTGATTAAATGTAGCTCCTGTAATAAAACATAAAAGAAATATTCTTTTTGGTTATTTTGCAGTTGTGAAGCTGTTTTTTGGTTCAATACCGTCCTTTTAAATAGAATTAAAATGTGGATGCTAATTTTCAGACACAGTTTCTACCATAATGACAAATATGCATTAGTAACTATAACTATAACTATGATTTTAATTTTTTCTTTGTAATCAAATTGATAACATGTTTGAGATCAAATCATTTTCTCCTCAGTGATGTAAAAACAAACGTCCAGCCATTTCACCACGTTTCATTTTTTATTGAATAAGAGGCCAAATCAAACATTTAGGACGTGTCTCACAACCTCTCAGCTCCATCACTGCTCTGACGACGATCTCTGACACGTCTGTCTGCAGATCACTTCACTCAGGTGTTGCACTGTGAACACGAGTGTGTCCGAGACCTGGCCACCCGGCCGGGCCGCCTGTCGCCCATGGAGAACTACCTGCCTCTGCACTACGACTACCTGCAGTTCGCCTACTTTCAGGGTAAGTCTTTGTGCACCGCAGGACTTGACGGCTGTCTGAGTTCACTCTGTGTAATTATGAACAAATAGGAAGGACACACCCTTAGCCCAGACAGCCAAGCATGCACACACACACACAGACCTGCACGTGCAAGAACCTGCGTAGACCGCGAGGAGCTGCAGATGGGCCACGTCAATTAACAAATATCCTCAGTGTGTTTGGAGATTCATGTTGTCTCTAAGTATTAATTACATTATGTTGGGGTCTGTTTGAGCAACCTTCACATGGGTGTATCCAGCCTGATGTCAGGGCTCAGTGAATGGATCGCCTCGAGTCTTCTGTTGCTGATGATTAAGTAGTGAAAAGCTCGTCCACACGAGCGTTCTGGCACGAGAACAAAGCCTGGTGGAAAGACAGTGGGGTGAATATTCTGAGATCAACAGTAATGATATAGAAGCATGTGGCTCTAATACAGATAAATGGAACTTTTTTTTTTTTTTTTACGTTTTAATGGTGAAAATGTTGGAAATACAAATGAGTCATTCTTTGATGTTTTCTTGTGAAATCACAAATGTATGTCAGTTTCTGTATTTATGTTTATTTAGCAGGGTCCAGATATTTGAATTTATTCCAATCACTTCACAGAGTTTATTGATTTTGATGAATGGACTAAACAATCTGACAGCTCAGTGTGACATCAGGCACCTAATCATGACATTTTCTGTTCTGCGATATTATCTGTGTTTGACATTTTTCTGCACTACTCAGTCATTACGTTCTGCCTGTCCATACAGAACTGAACTATTATTACTGTCTGGCCTCCTTCCCATGTTTGACTGGAGCTGCACACCCATCCACAGGGGATTCACAACAGAGGATGCATGCTTGCATTGGAGTTATTCAGTTGTTAAATAGAATATAACCACTTTGGACGTCTTTCATCAGTCTTCTTTATTAAAACAAGATTCCGCATCTCCTCCTGCCAAAGTTTGCTTGAATGCACTGTTAGCAAACACATCACATACTTTCTCTGTTGCATTTCTAACACAATTAGTCGATACACCCATCGTTCTTAATCAAAATCAGAGATTCTGGACTTTTAGTGACAAATCATCCACGACTGAAGTAAAAAGATATATAACATTTATACAGTATCTTTATGTGTACGGCACATTCAATGCAGGTGAAAGGTCTTAACATTAATAGTTAATAAATAATTTTATTAAAGTATTTTAAGTAAGGATTTGTTTCTTTGTATATCTATACAATTCAGATTCATTTACATCAAACATAATTACATTGTTTTTACAATTCTTGGTTGCAGTAGGACTTTTTTTTTCTTTTCAATAACATTATATATATCATTCGATGTCACCAAATACCCACAGTCCTCTGACACCCCGAGGTTCTCTCAGTTTAACACTCGTCGCCGTCTCCACACAGCTGTGAGTGTTTTTCAGCAGCCTCTCATTCTTTTCACTGCTGAAGTGAAGAATCGTGTTTGATGTGCTGACCTGAGATCAGCTGAAGGAGCAGGTGCCTCATTCAGACCAGACAGGAAGCCAGAGGTTAACGATGTGCCTTCACAGGTGTGTGTGTGTGTGTGTGTGTGTGTGTGTGTGTGTGTGTGTGTGTGTGTGTGTGTGTGTGTGTGTGTGTGTGTGTGTGTGTGTGTGTGTGTGTGTGTGTGTGTGCCAGAAGCGACACACACGGTGCGTGTCATTTGTTTGTGGGTTGTTGATCTCCGGTCCTAAACGGTGCCCCGTGGAGTTTTCATGTATACAAACCAAAGCTGTGTTTATATTTACTGTGAAATGCATTGTGTTTATAAATGAGGTCAGGAACATGTATAGAAATATTTACAAAGGCAATATTGATTACAGTTTGTATATTGCGTTGTTTACATTTACGTGTTACCACCGTCTGTTCATCAGCAGCCACCAACTCACCCTAACCTCTAACCCTAACCTCTATGCCTAAACCCCTAACCTTTACCCTAACCCTGACCTTAACGTCTTTTATCTAGTTCGTAGTATTTTAACGTTCTCTGTCTCTCTGCAGCGGGCCGACTGGAGGAGGCGCTGCAGTGTGCTCTGACCTACCTGTTGTTCCACAAGGGAGAGGAGTTCATGACAGAAAATGTGGATTATTACAGTGACATGCTGGGACATGATGGAGAACCCAGAGAGGTCAGGATCTGCCATTGTTTTTTTTGGTTGTTTTGTAGTTTTTCTTTTGGGGGGGGGGGGGGGGGTAAATGACTCTAAGACTGGATATGGACGATGAAATGTTTAAGAAAATGGAGATGTGTGAATTAGAAATACATTTAAATTATTCAAATGACATTTTTACCAGTTTTAAAAGAATGGAAACAGAGGCAGTAAATAAAGTGTGTGCGGGGGGGAGGGGGGGATTATTTACAAAAAGGGGAGGGAAGAAAAGATTGAAGAAGGAAATTGTGTATTTGAATGAAAAGAGGAGATGGGCAACAGCAGGACGTTTGCTGTATTTCTTGGATGAAGGTTATACTCACAGTTTGGCAGCGTTCGCAATTTAAAGTTTGCTTTTCACTTGCATGTGTTCTCATTCCAGCTGGAACTAGTAAGCAAATTTTGCTACGTCAAAGTATTTACAACAACATATTTTTTTCCTCCGGACCTGCTTTCCTTGCCCCCTGGAATTCATATTAAGGTCTGATAATCTGGCCACGAGCAGAAATGTAATTTTGTAAGTCTGGCTACTTCTCAGCCACTTCAGTATTAAGAATCCTTCTGTAACGCCGATCAGCTGCTCGGAAAATTCAAGCAGGGCCTTGAAGGAGTCTGGATTACACAGACGCTGCTTTCCCTGGAAAGCCTGGTATTCATTAGATGAAGCCAGGATCCCGTCGGGACTGTGTGAATGAGTGTGTGTGTGTGTGTGTGTGTGTGTGTGTGTGTGTGTGTGTGTGTGTGTGTGATAAAGGAGTTCATACGTGTATTTCGCTGCTCTTAGTTTACATTTTGAAGTCAGTTTAATGAAGGTTTTTATCCTGGGGACCTCCTCTCTGAGTTGTCTCACAGCTTGCCTCATCTCAGCGCCGGGGCTGATTTGCCTCCTGACTGAAGAATCCTGCCTTTCAGGAATGGTGGGGGAGGAGGAGGAACAGTTATGTCAGATTGTCCACAAATGTCCCTGAAACAATTTGTGGGATGTTTGTACAAGGGTCCTGTGGGAAATGGGTTCCTTGCTTTTTTTTTTTTTTTTTTTTTTTTTATAAACACTGCATGAAAAAAAATGCCTCTGAATTGAAGTGTTGTTTCATCTTCATAATCGATAGCTTCACCCCTCCTGCTTCCAACCCCTCTTATGGGACTGTGTGTAGTTTTATGGGACATAAAACACATACAGTAAATATATCTGTATCAGCTAATGTGTGCCAGTAATAAAACACTGTTATGTGCCTCACACCCAGGGCAGAGCACACACTGGATCTATTTTTCATCAAAATATAACTTGATATTTTTCACAAATAACTGAAGTCCAGTCAAAAACTCTCATCTTTTTGCCAGATTTTGTTGCCAGATTATGATCTGGATCATTTGTACACAGTGGTGGAACATCGTGAGTTTTCCATGTCTGGGTATTTTAAATTTGATTGACCCGTTGTTACATTTACGACTTTGGCAAACTTTTAATAAAGGCAACATCTCAAAATACAGTGGAAAGAAATAAAGTGATCCAGAATCCACATCTACACCTGGAGCCACCTCAAAATTCAATCAACTCATTCTTGGTCCAAGATCAAGACTTACAGAGAAGTTTACCACAATCTGTCTTCAACAGTTTGAGGTTTCGTGCAAACAGCGAACAGATAAGAGTGGATATTTAGAAGATATTTGCGTGTACGCACGAAACAATGAATATTAGCTGAAATATTGTCAGATTTCTTTTAAATTTTGGACCAGTTGGGTCTGTTTACTGGAAATTTATAAATTCTGGCTCCATTATTCAAGCAGTCTCCCTTAGAAGACACAAAGGAAGAGACACCATCACACTCCATTAGTCCCGGCACTGAGGCGAGGAGAGCCGAGGGAGACAGGAACTCTTTCTGGCGCCTTATATTTGGGTGGGGGTGAGGACTGGAGGACCAAGTCACCTTTAGATGTAGGAAAAGGTTATGTTTGAGAAATTTGTCAATAATATGGTATTTGAATTTTACTACAAGTGTTAGCCTGGAAGCAGTGATTTGATGTGTGAACAGAAACATTACCTTTAAAGTTCTTATTTGTCCGAGTGGACAGACACAGAACAAACATGAAAACACTATAAAGAACGTTTTAAGACTCTCTTTGCTAAACGATTGGCATGAATCTATGGCGAGTCCTTCATGGTGCTATCAAACAGGTCATGCTACGTGCTAAAGCCCTTACGCTAACCCTGATGATGCATCTTAAACCTCTGGTACGTCTTTGCAGGGAGTTGCCTGGTATCTGCGGAGGCACCAACGGGAACTGGATCTCCTTCTAATTGGCAGTAAAACCATGGGTGTAGAATTCACTGAAGGGGTGAGTTAACTGAATGTAACACTACTAATCCAGCTCGTATTGATTTTCCATGTGTAATTATAACTCTTAACAGATTGGAAGCATTTTGCAGTCAGATCAATGCCCTATGATCCTCAGTGTTGCTCACAAATGGAAAGAGATTTTGTCATTCGCCGGGCAGCTCTGGTTAAGCTGGTCCACATGTTTCTGATGCAGAGCAGATCTGCTGGGTGTGTGAACCATTAATATGCCCCTGCTGTCTGGCTGACTCAAAGCAGTATAACAGGTGTCTGGCATGACCGCCATACCGCCTGTGTTCTCAGCAAACAGCGTCACCTGCAGGACAGGAGAACACATCTCACTGTAATGTGCATTTTATAGATTCCTTTGTGTCTTTGCTGCAGAATTACTGGAGCAGCTCAGGTGGAAGAGACGACTCAAACAGGTAGGAAGGTTATTATATGTGTTCATCCTTCAGGTGCAGCTTTACCTGTTCACCTACACAGCTGTCACGGTTAAAAAACAGTCGTGTGATACCCATTAGCAGCTAGCTAGTAAATATAAAAGTAAACATCAGGAGCTAAGAGCAGAATGAATGTTAGACTCAATCCCTCAAGGGGGCCACAGGCCTGAATAATGTTGCTTTGTATCAGCTGGATATTTAAATAGGAAACTTTATTTAGCATCTTAAACTTACTGATCACTTGGAACTGTTTCTGTTGTTATTTCTGGTTTAAAATGAGAATTATGACTCCTGATATCTGCTCTCGCAGGATCCCCTCAGGTACCGACGGCTGGATGGATTACGTCCCCATCTCAGAGAGGAGGAACGTCGCCGTTGCTTCTCCACAGCAACTCAGAGAAGGTGAGAATTTGTTAACTCTTCCTTGACCCCCGGTGTCCAGCTGACATGCTGCTGTCTGTAATGCTGCTCTGTGATCTGCGTAGGTGGCCCCTTGGTGTACGACAGAGTGCAGCTGGTGCAGAATTCTGCAGCGCTGAACGGGACCCAGCGGGTGCTGCTGGATCACGTTATATCTGAGGATGAGTGTTCAGACCTCAGACACCTGGCACATGTGAGGACCTTACATAACAATGACATTAAGGGTTTTAAATCATCCTAATGTCGCAAACAACCGTTAATCTTGTCTTTTTGGTTTACTTTTGGGTGTCGTATTTGAAAAAACAAGTCTTGACTGATGATGAATGAGTGTTTATTCCAGTGCTTACAGTGAAGGTCAGAGTGGGAGTCTGTACTTCAGGCTCAATCCTGGTTTATTTCTTGTCTGTCAGGCCGTCACCATGGCAGGAGACGGTTACAGAGGGAGGACGTCTCCACACACTCCAAATGAGAAGTTTGAAGGAGCCACTGTGCTGAAAACTTTGCAGGTAACGTCACTGCATCATTTAAATACATAAATAATTACATCATCTCAGTTAAAAAATAGCTGCAGATAACAGCCAAGAGGTCAGAACTGTTTTTTTTTTTTAAATATATATAGTATGGCTACGAGGGCCGGGTGCCGATGAGGAGCGCCCGTCTGTTCTACGATATCAGCGAACGCGCCAGGAGGATCATCGAGTCGTACTTCCTGCTCAACTCCACCTTGCACTTTTCCTACACACACCTGGTGTGTCGGACAGCCATCACAGGTCACTATGACAGTGAAACACACTGGTGATACAGAATGAGCAACCTGCAGAATAAACCTCAGTGTACTGTGATGTTAATGGTCAAACAGCTTTAGTGAACTCCACAAGTAGATTTAAGAAAGAAGCTTATTTTATTGATGTCTGAACCTCTGTTGTGTGTCAATTGTCTGCTCACAGGTCAGCAGGATCACAGGAATGACCTGAGCCACCCAATCCACGCTGACAACTGTCTGCTGGACCCCGAGGCCCACGAGTGCTGGAAGGAGCCCCCAGCGTATACCTACAGAGACTACAGGTAGGAGGCCACCAGCAGCACAACCACTAATGATTAGCCTGCTGAAGCTGTGTTACACAGTAAATGATGATCATTACACTGAATATCTTATTAAGGCTGTGCTCACCTCTGCTCTTTCTGCTTTCAGTGCACTCTTATATCTAAATGGAGATTTTAAAGGAGGGGAGTTTATATTTACAGAAATGGATGCCAAGACAGTCACGGTAAGACCGTCATTCTGAGACAAGAGATGGGATGTACCTCAGCAGGATTGTTTTACAACACTTCTAAAAATATAGAAGTGTTTGTCTGGCTGATATGAACAGAGACCTTGAAGGTGACCTTCTCTCCTCCACCTCCTTGTCCTCCTCCTCTCTCCATCTTCTGCAGGCGTCGGTGAAGCCAAAGTGTGGCAGGATGGTGGGTTTCTCATCCGGAGGGGAAAATCCACACGGTGTGAAAGCCGTCACTAGTGGGCAGAGGTGTGCTGTCGCCCTGTGGTTCACCCTGGACCCACTCTTCAGAGAACTGGTACACCAGAGTTCAGTTACAGGACTTGTGTAGAACAGTGATCCATCATTACTCACGGTTAATGGGTTCCAGGATCACCCGTGAAAAATCAAAATCCGCGATATATTAAACAAATATTTATTTTATTATTTACGTATTACATATTATGAACCTTCCCCATACTGATATGTATGGGGAAAAAACTTCCACTTCACAAGGCAAAAGTAAATTTGCAGGAGGAACTTGCAGTCTGGGAACGCAGTGCACACACGGATGCTGCCAGCCAATAGCATGCGCGTACGGTATCACGTGACTACAGCTCATGGGAGACACTTGCTCCTCCCCTCTCGCTCTCTCCCTTGTCCTCGATGAGATGAAACTCACATCTCATCGAGGAAAGTATATAATATAAGTATATATAAGTATATATAATTTTAAAAATCCGCATCGTCTATAAATGAACATCCACTCTGAGAACAAATGAAAACCTGTAGATTTTCCAGACATCGTGGTGAAAGAGATCTTCAGAGGGACATCATTCTAGAAAAATCTGAGTTCAGTCTCTCATCTTGAGTTCTGTGTGACTCCCTGTACTCTGGCTAACGGCTACAGGTTCACTGTTGTTTTGTGTCTCCTGACAGTTCAGTTCATTCTCCATCCTAACATTGTTCTGTCCTCTTACAGGAGAGACTACAGGCAGACGAGGTGATGCAGGCACTGGACACACAGTCTCTGTGGGGTCAGGGTCTCAACATCAACCCTAAAGATGAACTGTAGCAGCAGAAACTCACTTCATCACACCCCCCATCCCCCTCCTCCTCCAGTATATTTTAACTATTTATTGAAATGACCCTTGGATCAGAACATTTCTATTTTTGTACTATTTGAGGTGCAAGATTGATAATGTTTTTTTTGTGTGTGTTATCCGTCGTTTGTTTTCTTCCTGTTTCCCTACAACCTGCTAGTTTTTTCCTGGTTCTGAGTCTTTTCTTCCAATGACAATGAGAGAAAAACATCCGTTTAATTTTTTTTAATTTTGTTTCCTTGTTGACAAAGCTTCCTGTTAGACTGTTCATAACTAAAATCTCACTGTACTGTGAAGAAGCCAAAGAGAAGAACGCCAATTGAGTTTTTTTCTTACGCTGTTTTAATACATGTAGAATTGTTCTGGAGGATGTATTCAGTTTAGTCCAGGTACAGTGAAAAGATCCTTCGTTTCAAAGGTCAGTAATAATCAACAATATGGTTCAGTCACAAATGGTACTGTTACATATGCTTTTACTAACATTGTTATCTTATTCAATCATCTTTGTTTTTCACTTCAGTATCGGTAATAATTATTTTTTATGAATTGGCTATTTGATATTTGAGTTTAAGAAAGAGATAATATGTTAATATGCTGAATATTTTAAGATCATGCACTCTCCTCTGTGTCGAGTCTGAAACTGAAACGTGTTCCGTCACTACTGTCCACTTGTCCTCTGTCAGTGTTGTGACCAATCACTCCCTTCTTTTCTTTGGCACACGGAGCAGAATACTGGTTTATATGTTCACTGACATGAGATGATAATGGTGGATGTGTTTATAGTTTACTTTTATTTATGTGTCTTTTAATAATATCACCCTACAAAGCTAAGGTGCAGTATCTGCATAAATACATGTCTTGGTTTTTCACTAAGCATAACCATTAAAAAAATAATTTTTAAACCCAATACGTACTAGCAAAATCATGAAGGGAGGATGCTCCAGTTCCATCTGGGACAGAAAATAAAATGAAATTGGCAGACGTTGCAGATGCTGCTCTTTGTCTTTGTAGGGCAGAATAGACAGCTGCAGTTGTAACTGTTGGCATTAAATATAAGGAACTTTTATTCATAAAAGATGTAAATCATTCCTGTTTCAAGGAATACATATTTCTTTGGTCTTTTATGTCTGTTTGTTTGTGTTAATGATGGAGCTAATAGTCCGAGTCCTGCACTGTAAATTCAATGGAAAGATGAGTACAGTTTATTTTGTTTTTGTTTTTTCTCCTAACCGGAAGCTTAATTCTGTTGTTTTATGTGGTTGGCCACTTATGTTTCACTGATATTTAATTCTGAAATGCTGTAGCACTCATTTATGTGTACATGCCTATAAATTAAAATAATAATATTACACATCTAGAAGTTGTTTCCATTCATTATTTATTCATGTTTTTTTAATTCAGTATGAAATTAAACGTCATTCTTCTGAGTTTTTTAAACTCTTTATCTCTCTGAAACAACACATTTACTCACATTTGTCTCACAGATGTAGAATGTTATTCCTTTACTCATCTGTGTAAGTAAACTGAACACATTACTGTACGTCGGTGTGACCAAACAAAAGAGAAGCCGTACCTGGTTCAGCTATTGTGTTTTAGCAGAGCTTCATTTAAAGTGCAGTAAAATCAAAGAGTCACATGCTCTTTTTATCTCACCAAAATACATTTGAATAAATAATAAAACCAGGTAAGTTACACTGATTCACTGAAGTGAACTAAATTGTGCAGAAATTGAAATGATAAAACAGTAACCACAACTGAAGATTAAATATTTTATGCTCCACACCGGGTCCAGTTTGTCCAGTCTGTGTGATGGGATCAGAGTAGATCCTCATCCAGAGTTTTTATGAGGTCCTGTCGGGTGACGCTGATTGGCTCAGAAGGGGTACGCCAGCTGTTCAGTGAATCTGAACGGCCTGCTTTCATTGGCTGTACACAGCAGGTCCCGTACGCGTCGAGCGCGTCGCTCCTCCAGAACCAACAGACGGGAGCGTTCCCTCGCTGCTTGCTGCTCCACTCGCTTTTCCACCCGTTTCCGTTTCAGCCACCTGAGGATGGGAAGAGGATAGAGGTGGAAGATGAAGATGGAAAAAAAAAATCAGTTAAACCATCATGCTCCTCAAGGTTTGATGGTTTCTATGTGAGGCTATTTGTATATTGTGAATGTACTTTTACTACCGTCAAGATAGGGTCACCGACCCACTGAGAGAAGTAATGAAGTTATCTTGCGTTTATATTCTTGTACTCCAAATTCTGGATTGAAAGCCAAAAGCAAGCTCACACTTTGAAGGCGTGTTCACATTCCTCGCGGCTGCGTAAGAGGTAACCACTGTCCTCCTCCAGCTTCTTCAGCTCCACCATCTGCCTCTCTTTCTGCTGCTGCTCCTGCTTCTTTTGAACCCACAGCCTGAAGGACTCCTCTGGATCGCTGGAGTCTTTCTGTAGTAAACAGTAAAATGTATCCAGTAATGAATTCATGGTTAATTTAAAAAAAAAAAAAAAACAAGCATGAAATACTCAGGATCATTTTCTATACAAATGGATTTCATTATTCTGGATGGATGGATGGATGGATGGATGGATGGATGGATGGATGGCTAATGCATTGTGGACTTAAATCAAACCATTGTTTACCATGTGATGTTTTTTTTTTCTAATCTAGTAAATGTACAGAAAACAGATCAGCTAAAATACAATAAATAAATGGTGAATTCGAGGAGAAAAAGTCTTAACATAAGTGAAATGATCTGTCCACGCAGAAAACACTTTACAAGTCATGAAATCTAAACACATGCTGGTTTCAGGCTAGAAGCAAATAGACTAGAATAAAACATCTACTAATAAATAATACAAGATTGTTACAGGTTTACGTCAATATTCTAAGGCTCTGCCAACGAGTGTTTAAAAATGTGTAGTTTACAAAATGAAAACCTTTGAGTAAGACTGTTAAGTAAGCCAAACTTACTTAACAAGAAAGTTATTTATTACATCATTTTTAAATACTGAAACATAACTTGACTCATCACCAAACTCATTCACAAGAAACCCTGAACATATCCACACAACCCTTCACTGGGGCCCTTTGACAAAACTCAGGTCCAGGTCTTGATCCTTTCATCTGTGGAGAATCCTACTGCCCATCTTTGGAGAACAATTTACTAAAATTCATCAACTACTGTACTGTAGTTTTTCCTGCTAATTACAAACTGATTAAACCGATCACATAACCTCCTCAGTGGAGAGAATAAAAGTCCTTCCATGGAACTATCACACTGGTGCATGTTCGCAGCTCTTTAAGCATCTTGGGTGATTCTACCTTATTATTCATCCTCTCCATCTCCTGGGCCCGTTGGATCCTTCTCTCCTCCTGAAACTGTTCTCTCTTCTTCAACAGCCAGGCCTTGAACGCCAGATCGTTCTCCTTCCTCTTCTGCTCGTCTTCCTCACGTTTCCTCTGCTCTGCCTGACGTGAGAAAGATACGCAATCAGTAGAGCGATGGAATTCATTAACAATAGGCCACACAAGCTGAAATATCCCTAAAGCACCTGGAATCAGAATATAAATGTACTTGTTCATAATGTAGAAATAAGTCAATTTAAATTGTAGCACCTGAGTGTCAAATGTACAAAGACTACAGTATTTTCCGCACTATATGGCGCACTGGACTATAAGGCGCACCTTCAATGAATGGCCTATTTCAAAACTTATTTCACATATAAGGCGCACTGGATTATAAGGCGCACTGTGGGTTTTTGAGAAAATTAAAGGCTTTTAGGTGCGCCTTATAGTGTGGAAAATACTGCAATTATCTAATTATGATTATCTAATAATTTTAGATTGAAGTTTCTGGTTTGTTTCGTTGCCCTCAACCAGACTTCCCCTCCCTCCCACCTCTCTGGCCAGCTTCTCCTTCCTCTGCTGGATCTTGAGCAGCAGCTCCTTCTGCTGGGCCGACAGGGTGTAGGTGGCGTGGCAGGTCGTCCCGGTGGCCGACTGTACCCGCCGCCTGACGCCGTTCTTCTGACTGCCTCTCTGGCTGTGCGTGGCCGAGTTGGGTCTGGTCCTGGGCTGAGCTGGAGGTCGGGGGCCACCTGGCTTTACCTGGGAGGAGCCGACTCGAGGCCGAGGGGAGCTGGGGGTCCGTTGGGTCTTACTGGAGCTCACGCTGTAGTTGCTCACTATAGGAGGGAGAAGTCCTCGACTCTCCGCCTCATTCAGGCTGACCAGGTCAAACCTGCCATCTCTTTCCACGAGGACTCTGCCATCCTTAAGTGCCTGCCTTCCTTCACCGCCCTCCCCATTCCTGAAAAATCCTCCAGATCCATTATTTACACCTCTAGGGGACAGTTTTAGCTCGGAAAGCTTCCCTGACACTTCGGTCTCTGTGTTTGAATATTTAGCTGTGTCTTTGCTGTTCTTCTCCGCTTCCAGTTCGCTGCTGTTTCCGTCTTTCTCAAACTGCAGTGGGGGCACCACCAGATCCACCAGCTTGTCTTTGAAATGCAGCCGCCTGCGTCTTGTCATATCTGGAGCCTCCTGGTCCTGCAGCTCCCGATTAGCCTGCTGGATCTTCTCCAGAATATATTCCTTGTCTTCGTCTGTTTGTTCCTCCATCCCTGGAGGATCTGCAGCCGTCTGTGACGACTGACTCGGGCTGTCTCTGTCTGAATCATACTGTAACGGCTCCATAGGTGAGGGCCACCGCTCTTCATCTTCTTCCAGCTCCTCTGTTTTTCCATCTCTCTTCTCCATCTTCATGCCCTTTGGTTTTCTTTTCTTTTCTTGCAGTTTCTCATCTTCTTGCAGTTCTTTGTCAATTTCTGCTTCTATGTCCTCATAGTCGGGACCCTGAGGAGGGGAAAAGGTATTGCATGAATGCATCACTCTACTGATGACTGATTTTTCAGAAGTTTTTGGCAAGGTCTGAAATAAATAATCAATAATCAAGAAATAATAAAGAATCAAGAAATAATCCATTCGATTTTGGTGGTGATCAATATAATACTCTATATTTTTGAGAATTCTTTGACATTGCAGAATATGAGCACCAACAAGATGTTTGCCTCTTTATTTGTAGATGATACCACAGTAAGAAATCCCCATTAAATCCACCACGATAATATTAATATTATTAGTAATATTATCAATCTGATTACCCGGAATGTTTAATTTATTGGGCTCATCAAAATCACAACTTATACAGACTTAAGATCACATTATGGTTGAACCTGTGCTTATTCAGTTAAATGTCAAATTCACCAAATCCTCAAAAGTTACGGACTTGAATATTGAAAAGGTTCACTATTAATGAAATATTTTTCCTTGAATAAACATTGAACTGTAGCAGTAATTTAAAAACTGTGATTCCAGATTCTACAGGTAGGTTTCCATGGTTACATAGTCATTTTATGAGACTCAATCTGCCATGTGACTGTATTTCTTTTAGGTGTCTTGATGTACTGTAATAGCGACTCTGAGCTGCCGTCCAAGCTCAGTTTTACAGCATGACACACAAAACCAGGTGGAACAGGAAGTAGAAATGCTACACCGTATGTACAGTATGTTCAGTGACCTTATTTAAAACACATTTGCATTTGACTTACATGGTCCTCACTTCGGCTTTCCTCACTGATCAGCCAGTCTAGATCCTTCTCAAAGTCGTCTTCATATTCCTCCTGTGATTTACAAACTGCCTCACTCATAATCACCACTGGAACACAATCAGAGAAAAACATCAGATAGGATGTCTTGCCTTCTATAATTAAAAGGTCTTGTTGACATTTCCTTGGCCCTTCCCAAAAATGAAATTTTGTTTTACCTGAATCACATGGTCCAACTAATTCCATGAACTTGTGAAATCAAACCATTATGGCACAAATCATGCTCACAAATTGTTCAAATTTATACATTAATCGCAATACATCTTGGATGAGGGATTATTTTGCCACTGCATATAACATTCCCAGATCCATTCTATCAACACCAGGCCGGTCACCACCCCATCACAACCCATGCATACACAGAGCATATCATAATATTAGGGGTGTGCTGATGTCCAGTTTGTCAGCCTTGTGTTTGTCTCCACCTGCTGGACAACAACTAGAACTACAAGATTACCACCAAACTATTTTTTTTTTTATCTCCGCAGAGGAGGTCATGTTGTCAGTGTTTGGGTGCTTGTAAAATATCCCAAAATAACCTCCGGTGAAGTTGTGTAGGGATGTGGAAGCTGGAGTAGAGGACAGATTTCCAGGTGGATCCGGATTAAAGTGGATACGCAGCTAGTAATAATGCATGAATAAGATATGTGTGTCCTAATTATTGATGGTACATATAACTTGTCTACTTACATGTTTGCTATAAATTCGCATCATATTTAGTAAATAAATCCGAGACTTTTTAAAACAAAAAGAACGAAAACGGGTTGGACAGAGTGAGCTACAGGGGGGGGGGCATACAGCGAATTTAGGGATTATATCTAAAATATTGGATCCATTGAAATAATAATCTCACCAGCAGCAGCTTCTTTTCGCGGTACTCCTCTTGACTCTAAGCGGTGACTGTCAGTCTGTCCGACGGGCCCACATAGTCCCTGTTGTCTGCGGAGCAACACTTGTTCACACACTCCGATTATAGTCCCTCAACAGCCTTTAAAGGTTTAACAGGCCCGTCGTCATAGAGACCTACAACATGCTTTACTACTTGCGCATGCGCACACAGCAACCTGCTCAACTCGCTCGTAGTAATAAAAAGTCAGTGCCGCGATCGGTTTTGTTCAGAGGACATTGTAAGAGAAATTGTTGGAATTCTTTTGTCATAAATATACTTTGATGACTATTTCCTCATCCAGAAGAAAATCTGGACCACATTCCACTGGAAGACAGGAGTTACATCCATCCCACAATTCCTTGCGGCAACAAAATTTAATTCGATTCAGCAGTTCATGATAACACTGAATATCAAGTTATAATAAATTGACAAAATACTACTGAAATACCTCTAACCCATTCAGATCCGCTACAGTCCGGACCAGTTTACTGTACAACTTATTTCTTAAGTATTGGTTGTGCGGGGTTTAAATTTATCACGTATTAAATTAATTAATTTGTAATAGTATATGCAGGCGATATACCTGCGCCAAATCTGAATTACCCTACAAATTCTTAGTATTCTAATTTAGCGTACTTTACGTCCACAATAATAAAAAAAAAACACACACACACACAAATGCAACCTAAATATATGATAAATCAAATAATTGTAATGCTAGAGTGCTGAATTTGTCAGTTAACATTTTCTACATTTAGAAAATGGGAGTGCAGCGTTATGAAAGGGTGCCAGTGGCAGAAGCCTGTCGTATATCCTTTCAGGTATTCTTAGAAATGTCGTTTTCTTCCCGATCTTCGGACCTTTAAATAGGCAAGTGTCATTTAATCGTTTGAAATTCGATAAAGAAAGGCGTCAGGGCTATATTTCCGACTGACTTCAGACTAACTATTAAAAGTCGGACATAACCAGATAAAAATGTAACTTTTTAATATGACAGCAGTTTGTGAGTTTATTTTGATGCTCATCCCGGCTCGAAAGGACTTGATACACTGGATTACACAGTGTATTAATACATGCACCTCTATGTTTCTACAGTAATCTAAAACGGACAAAACAAAACACAACCATTTGCTTTTTCTGTGAATCTATACAGGAAAATGCCACAAAATCCTACAACTTGGATATTTAAGAAATGAACTCTACCATACCAATAAATGCAGCTTAAACACTGACGACGCAATAACAGCAACAACACAAAGAAGGATCATTCGGTAACAACATTGCTTGCAAGAAATGTGAGACTTTTATTCCTCAATACTACGCAGTTTTATGAATAAAACAACATGTTTAAGAACTGGCTTTAGATTTACTATTTACATGTTACGTGCCACACGTGTTTTTTCATTTTCTTTACGAATTTCAATCTGAACTCTCAAATATCCTGGTGAAGCACACAACTGCAGGCTGTGACATCATGTTCTGGATGCTGTAAGCGTGTCCTGTATGAAAAGTAAAGAAAAGATTAAATCCAGTAAAATAAATATATAACTACATAAATAAAATAAATCAAACACCAAATATTAAAGACTGAAATACAAAACATTTTTTGGGTTCTGCCTTCATGTATGTAATTATATAAATCCTTACCACATGGCACCATGATAGCTTGTCCTGGGTTTAAACGAGACTCTCGCCCATCAATGATTACATTCAAGGAGCTTGTCAGTATGTTAAAAACCTATTAAAATACAATAAAAGAAATATATTTTTAAACATCTGTGGTGTACAAGAGGACAATTGATGATATTAACAATAAAAAGCGTGAGCAGGGCACTGACTGTTGTGGCGCTGTGATCCACCCACAGAGGTTTCTTCATGTAGGAGCCCAGCAGCATTTTCCCATTACAGATGGAACCAGAGCTCACATCCTCCATGAAGCCAATAGCTCTTCGTCGATGGAAGTACCAATCAAACTGATCGGCATTGATTGCAGAACCATCTGCAATGATATCAACCAGGAGGAATCACTCAGGGACAGCTCTGGCTAATAATGACTCATGTTTCAGAGAGGTCCAGAGGAATCATTTGATTCATGCGGTTGTTCAATGCTATTTCTGTAACTACAGAAATAGCATTGAACATATGACCAAAAAAGAGTAAATACTGCCCATTTGTTGTGTGTTGAATACCAATTATTCCACTTTTTGCTGTGGAATCCCTTGAAAGACAACTGGGTGGGCACTGAGCCCCACCGTTGAAAGTCATCAGGCTACATCCCAAATAAAAGCAAAAGGTATTGAAACATTTTAAATGTGATATAAAGTATTACAGTACGAGGCAAATTGCTCTTGTATTTTTGAGAAGCTGCAACATTAGTCTGATTAAGATAACAACGTAGTGGCCTCACTTTGTAACTTTGACCTTCATTCTAGCTGAGACTTCTCTGTCCCATAAGACAACTGACATTTTCCTCCACCGGTTCCAGCCTGCTTGGATCCATTTCTTCACCTCCTTACCTCACTCAACATCACTCTGGACTGTTGACCTCAAGTATTTCAAGTCCTCCACCTTCGCTATTTCTTCTTCCTGTAGCCTCATTCTTCCTTCTCCTCTCCTCTCATTTATGCACAAATAATCTGTTTTACTTTATAATATATAATCTTCATTCCTCTCCTGTCCAACACATGCCGCCACCTTTTTAAATGTTCCTCCACCTGCTCCCTGCTTTCACTGCAGATCACATCATCTGTGAACATAGGGATTCCAGTCTAACGTCATCTATCAGCCCATCCATCACCACTACAGACAGGACGGGGCTCAGAGCTCAGAGTCCCACCTCCATCTTGAACTCTTCTGTCACAGCTGCAGCACACCTCAGTGCTGTTCTGCTGCCCTCATACATGTCCCGTACTACTCTGACGTACTTCTCTAACGCTCCAGACTTTCTAATGCGGTGCAACAGTTCCTCTCTGGGAACCCATATGTTGAACAGCTCATATCTCAAGGTACTACTGTACATCTTAGCAGATGAATCTTTTCCCTTAAAATGCTGATAAATCAAAGCTTATATGATAGAAGGTGTTACTGAAGAACAGTATTACAGTAAGTGCTTGCTACATTTTATGTATCTATTAAGACACTGTCACTACATCTAAAAATGATTCAATGAAGTGGACATTCTTACTCTCAGCAGTGACTCTCCAGAGACTCTTCAACCACTTTGTCAGTTTGTCCTTATGCTTCGGCTGCAGGATCAGCGGTTTGAGAGGAGCAACGCAGAGATCTGATATAGACAGGTCAGCACTGACACTGCTGGATGGAAGAACTAGAACAGAGTTTAGATAAAAGAAGAACTTTGACAAGCAGGAGGAACCAGAAAGGAACCAGAAATATTTCACAATTTAACAGACACATGATGTCACATGGATCATGTCCAGTCGACAACAACATCATTAGAGGGACCTGGTGATATACTGTAACCTACCAAGCCTTTTGTCAAAAGTATGACTGTAAATCTCAAGCAAAACAGGACTTGATGCCGGAACTTGTAAAATGTAATACTGCTGGACAATTATAATTGAAATTTCAATTACAATATCGGTTTCAATAATCATGCAAATGAGATAATCATAATGAAGCCACTGTTGTGCCACACTCTATTTATGTGCTACCTTCACCTTGTCTTATAAAACCCAGTCAGGCTTGCTGCTGCTTCGATTTAGAAGAGGCCAAAAGGACATGAATGACATTTCAGCAATCACTTCAAAATACTAAAAAACAATTATTAAACACATCACACTGGCTGTTTAGTGTGTGTTCCTCACAAAGCTCAGTCTTGTAGTTGTGGAAATCAGACAGCAGAGGAACCTAGCTTAATATATTCACACTTATGAAGAAAAAAACTTCAAATATTAACTTCAAATAATTCAACTGTACTACACTATTACTTACAGTACTGCTAGAAATAACATGAATAGTAATAATAAACAAATAATCAATGCATACTTAAGTCATCAGTGTCCTCATACTGTTCCAGCACACTCGTAGAGGATGGACCACTGTTCGGGGATTTTAACCTGACAAAAACAGAAAAACAATAAAAACCTGTACAGACAATAAGAATTTATGGTCAAAAACAACTGTCTGACTTCTTAGATGTGATCTGACTGACACCTGCTGTTCTGTGGGGCTTCGTAGGTGACTGAGCGATGCGTTTCTGCATTAGCATCTGAAGTGAAAATGTCTTTGAGGGTGGTGAGAGAGCGCTTGACAGTTTTGGGTGGTGATAATGGCTCCACTTTCAGAGGAAACACAGGAGTTTCCCCTGCTGGTTTCAAAGAAACTGCTACGTTGCCATTTTGCGTAGGTCCACTGAGAATGCCCCATGTCGGTTTGCCAGACATATTTTCATGAGAGACGTTGTGATGTACTCCTTGACATAGCTGATCCCCTGTAAAACATGTATCATAGTTATACAATACGATTACTGAACTTGCTTGTATTCTCCTTAGGATTTTAAATGTAGGACATTTTACTGGTAATAGAGTATTTTGGAACTGCGGTATTTGGTGCAGAGTGCTTACTTCACCATTCACCTCACCTGGGTTAAAGTTGGGGTCTCTCTGTACAAGGACGGAAGGGCTTGACTGGACTTGAGGCTGCCCCCATTTCCTTCCTCCAACAACTTCACTATCTTCAGATGGACTCTCCTTGGACATGACCACTTCTTCCGTTGGTACATCCTTGTCATTTAGGTGTGCTTCACACACAACTAAATCCATTTCCCCTCTGGCTGATTCTTGATCCTCTGTTTCAACACTTTGTTTAGATGGCAACTTCTGGAGTGGTTGTTTCTTCTTGTTCACTTTCTCTTGTTCCATTAAGTCATCAGTAGGAAGCTCCTCAACACAAAACTCAGTTATTTTATATCCAGGCGGGGTCACCTCATTCTTCCCTTTCTCTTTCCCCTCCATTTTGTGAGTCTGCAGTTTGCCATCTGCTTGATCAGATTCCTGCTGTTTTTGTGTAGATTCCGATGTGGTTTCCTTCACCCCTGTGGTGGTGTTGTGGTGCTCTGAGTGGTCTGTATGTGAGTTTTTTAACCGTTTGGTGGGTGGTTGGTCGTCTGTGTGGTCAGCTGAGTCTGTCGTTAGAATAGGTGTTAGCTCTGACATGGTTTGGGTGAGTGTTGCAGAGTTTAAGGTTCGCATATGCTTGTGTCCCCATCTGATCGCTACGGTCCAAGCAGGTTGCCAGTTGTTGATGTTGAGGGATTGTAGTGTGGTGATTAGTTCCCTTTTCATCTTAGTATAATGTTATTGTTGGGCTTGGAGGGTTGTGTGGGTCCGTAACATGGTGTTGATTGTTGTCAATCTGTTGAAGTGGTCATTAGGCAAAGTGGATTTCACCTTTGAGGTGATGTCTTTCTCTATTCCGCTCATATGTGTAAGTGTGTATCGGAGTTGATGGGTGACTTTGATGTATTGGAATAACACTTTGGCCAACTGGTGGAACTCCATCTTTTCTTTAGGCGTCGCCATAGTAGCAGTGATGGGCTCTAGGAGGTAGGGTAGTAGTGATAGTGGTTAGGGTAGGTAGGTAGGTAGGTAGGTAGGTAGGTAGGTAGGTAGGTAGGTAGGTAGGTAGGTAGGTAGGTAGGTAGGTAGGTAGGTAGGTAGGTAGGTAGGTAGGTAGGTAGGTAGGTAGGTAGGTAGATAGATAGATAGATAGATAGATAGATAGATAGATAGATAGATAGATAGATAGATAGATAGATAGATAGATAGATAGATAGATAGATAGATAGATAGATAGATAGATAGATAGATAGATAGATAGATAGATAGATGGATAGATAGATAGATAGATAGATAGATAGATAGATAGATAGATAGATAGATAGATAGATAGATAGATAGATAGATAGATAGATAGATAGATAGATAGATAGATAGATAGATAGATAGATAGATAGAGGGTTAGGATAAGGGTCAGTATAGGATAGTTTTGGGGTCAAGGTCAGGGACCGGGTCTGGGTCATAGTTGGGGTCAGGGTGTGTATTAGTGTGTGTGTATGTCAGGGGTCACCAAATGGCGGATGGTTCTGGTTCTGTCCAGACCCATGACCACTCCATGATAAATTCACGAGAAGATTTTCTTGGCGCATTTTAACTGACAGTCGAAGCTACGGACGGCGGGCGCTGCTCCTCCAGTTAATACGGTAATAGCTCCACTAGGTTTAGCCAATCAGATCGTTTGTTTACCTACTCTGTCAGCACACTTGGAAGTGAGACAGTTCGCTGCCACTAACGCTGTGATTTTACCGCTACAGGAGCACAGAGGAAGGGAGGCAAAGGAAGACCGCTGGTTAACAATGAGTGGACGAAATTTATGTTTATTCCTCTGTCAGGCAGTTCAAACCATTAATCCTCATATGGTCTGAATACGTAGCATGAATTAATTAATTAATAACGTGAAGCGCCACTACGAAACACAGCACGGGGCTTTTGCGCAGAATTATCTCCTGAAGTCCAAGCTGAGGGCCAAATGACCGAGAAAAATGCAAACAAATGTTCACTAAAGGCGTGGTGGAGTTTGGGGCAACATAAAACATCTTTTAGTGATGGGACAGTTGTGAATAAGTGCTTAAAAGCTGTTGTTGACATTTTGGTTGAGGGAAAACAGAAAGATGAGATGTGTGGAAAAACGCCCAATGTCAGCTTCAACAGCAACCAGAAAATCAGAAATATTTACATCTTGATGAAGCTATTCAGAGAGCACCATCCTGGGCTTTCACTAGGAGGTATTAAGACCAAGCCACTGTGGCTCAGTGTAAAAGAATTGAGTAAGCCACAAAAAGCCACATTCCGTGTCCAAGACAGCAGCGCAGCGCGCAGACGACCAACGCTTGTCGTGGGGGGGCGTAGGGGGGATACCCCCCACAGGGTGGGTATGGGGGGCCTCCCCCGGGAAATTTTTTTAGAAAATGGGGTTGTTTTCCTGCATTCTGGTGCATTCTGTGGGCAAAATCTTCTGTTCAGTTTACCTACAAAAATACACTAAAGTCAACAGTTCAAGCTTAACTATCTTTATTTCCATCCTACTTTATGTAGGAGTGATGTGTGATAGAAGAGTTTCAGCTAAAATGAAAGGAAAGGTGTACAAAACTGTGGTGAGACCAGCGATGTTGTTTGGTCTAGAGACAGTGTCACTGAGGAAAAGACAGGAGACAGAGCTGGAGGTAGCAGAGATGAAGATGCTGAGGTTCTCTTTGGGACTGACCAGGAAGGATAGGATCAGGAATGAGTACATCAGAGGGACAGCACATGTTAGAGGTTTTGGAGATAAAGCCAGAGAGGCCAGACTGGGATGGTTTGGACATGTCCAGAGGACAGATAGTGAATATATTGGTTGAAGGATGCTGAGTTTTGAACTGCCAGGCAGGAGGCCAAGAGGAAGACCAAAGAGGAGGTTTATGGATGTAGTGAAAGAGGACATGAAGGTAGTTGGTGTGAGAGAAGAGGATGCAGAAGACAGGGTTAGATGGAGGCAATTGATTCGCTGTGGCGACCCCTGAAGGGAAAAGCCGAAAGGAAAAGAAGAAGAATTTCCATCCTACTTTATGCAGGTATAAATGTGAGAATCAACAATTGAAAACTTGCTTTCACTACGTGAAGATACAGTCATACAAAATATTACTCAATGTTTACTTGTAAGTTTTACTTGGACTAGAATACATTTTAACTTTGACATCACCACCAACACCATTGGTAAGCCATAGTTTAGTTTAGTTTTTTTTTAAATTTGATATTATTTTTCATTTCAATTTAAAAAGGCATGAAAAATAGCAAGCGAGGTGAATACACATTTACACACATCGCTGGTCATTCCTGCCAGTCATACGGATTAAAAGTCTAAGACTACAAAAAAGTATTGATAATATCTTTCATTTACCTTCTGATCGGTCTGTCACCACTCCTCCCCCCTCTCAGCATTCACCATTTGTTGTTCGATTAGAATTTTAACACAAACTCTACTATGTAACACTGGATTCTTAATTTCTTTCGATCGACCGTCCTCGCCTTGTCGTACACCAATTTGCGGGTTTAGCTTGTAAAAATAGAATCTTTTTGTTTTTCATTGGACGAAAGGAGGTCATGACCCGAGTGCATATTTAATTATCGGGAGCGTTCAGGTCACTTCAGTTATTTCCGTCGGCTATTTCCGTCTGCATGCTTCGGCTATTTCCATCGGCTATTTCCGTCAGCATGATTCAGCTTTTGGATAACCATGACCTGGAAGACTGAGAACCTACACAGACACCCAGGGGGACCCCCCCCACGCTACGAGCATTGGAAATGATTACTTTGGGGCTATTTTTGGATCGAATCACTGTTAAGTGTTTTTGATTTAAATTGTGTATGTCTAAATTTCAGAACACATCATCAGTGGCTGTTCCCTGGGGGGGTCATCAACGTGTTTCTGCCCAGACATGTCTCATCTCCTGGTGGCTACCTGAGTCTATTAGATCTCAGGCATATCATATAATTTTTTCTATAGGTAGTTTTTGGAGATGGACACCAGCATCTGAACATTCTACATTACGAGTATCATCTCATCAATGGCAGTTAAGATAATTGTAGATTACAGTTAATCTGTCTGGAGATAATGGGAATATTACCTCTTAAAATGACTGTTGTTAAAAGGTTGGTAGATTGAGATAAAGGAATTTCCCTAAACAGCCCGGATTGATAAGCAGTATCAGTTTGAGACCACATCTGTACTCTGTACCAAGTTAAACTTAAGGTTATGTTATAGTATTTTAAATTGGGTGTAAAGGTAGCGCTTACCAGGAGTATTGGGTTGGTTTGGTCTGGGGATGCTTGGTAGGGAAGAAAAAAACTTTCTTCAGCAGAATGGTGAGGAAGTGGGTCCAAGCTCTGCCAGCAAGAAAATGGTGTGTGTTCCAAGATGGGGGAGTTAAAAGAGAATAAGTGGGACGTCTTGAAGAAACCGATGGGACGTCCTAGGTACATGAGAGGTGTTGGGCTGTCTTGGCAATGTTGATTGCTCCTGGGGAGGTGTCAAGATCTGCCTCTGGGGGTGTGAAGGCAGGACATTCCACCGAGTCTGCAGGCGCTGTGGTTGGTAGATAACAAATGGAGTAGGTCAGAAGGTTGTGATCTAGAGTAGAGAGAGTTGAGTAGAGTAGGACTTTATTCATCCCTTCAGGAGGTTCCATGAGGGAAATTAATTTCTCCGTCACATTACACACAGCACAGTGAGTACACAGAAAGAAAAGACAAACAGAAGGTAAGGTAAGAAAGAGTAATAAACAAATAAACCACCTAAATAACCCAATATTTATCTAAATAATATTGGGATCGATAAAATCACCGCTTTATGCGCTGTAGCTGGTCAAGGGGGTCAAATGGCTTAGGGCGTGAGGCGGGGCAAACTCTGGACACGATACCAGTGTGCCGCAGAGCCACTAGTGACGGAGAGATGGAGCCCCATAAAGCATTGAAACTTTTCATCCGTATCGGTTCACTGCGGTTCGAAGCTTCATGAGGCTTCATTTGCTCTAGTACGACATCTGCTGGATGTTAAAAAATCAATTGGCATAAGTTTGAAGTGTGTTTGCAGAAAGCTTGTGAATTAAAATGTCAGCAAAATAAGGAAGTATGCAAAACATGTATATTTTAGTGATGGCAGTACACTGTGTGTGTATGTGTGTGTGTTAATAATTCCCATAGGGAAATTACTTTTAACTCCAAATGCTTGCACACGTATACAGTACACACACACACACACACACACACACACACACACACACACAAACACACACTGGCAGTATGAAAAGTGATCATTTGGACATGATGAAAATGAAAATATAGTACACATGTACAGTGAGGGGAGAGTGGTTGGGGTTGGGGTATGGACAATAATTGTGCTTTGGTAAAGTTGAGTGATTATGCTTGGGTCATTGGTTTTTATTGAAAAACAACATTTTTGTCCACTGTATAAACTTTATGACTAATAAAGAAACAGATGAACAAATATCCAACTGTCAAGCATGTGTATCAACGCGTCTTTGATGTGGAGCTGTTATACATCAGAAAATAGCCGGTTTTAACTCCATCCATTCTGTGTGTACATGTACACAATGGTCACACACACGAACGGCACAGCTGTTTTTGTCGCAGGGAGACGTCCCCCGGATAGAAAAGGTTTTGGTTACAGCGTCCACACGACAACGCACACCTGGATATCTACGTTGTCGTGTGGATGAAAGGCGTAACACCAACAGAAAGCCTCGCTGCCTGATGCTTTAAGCCATATTGTTCATGTGATTCCTCCTGCCAGATGCGCAGTAGAGTATAACTTTATTTATCCCTCCCATCAGGGAAATTAATTCACCATTGAGTGGTTGGGCGCCGTGATTGGTTGGGCGGTTGATTGACAGGTAGTGGGTGGAGTTAAAATGTGACACTGTGAGGTTTTAAAGTGAGCTTATTAAAAAATATCTATCTATATATCTATCTCTCTCTCTATATATATATATATCTATATATATATATACACACAAAGAATATATATATATATATATATATATATATACACAAAGAGAGAGAGAGAGAGAGAGAGAGAGAGAGAGAGAGAGAGAGAGAGAGAGAGAGAGAGAGAGAGAGAGAGAGAGAGAGAGAGAGAGAGAGCACTTCATTTCCCGTCATGCTTCTGTCTCCTCTCCGGAACGACACGCCCCTCAGTGGTCGTTGCCCTCGCGGCGTGTCGCGGTGCCTGTCGGTGCAACTTGTGATAACTGTTCAGTGTTCGTCGCAAACAGCCCCCCAGGACAGAGCGGTCGTTTTAAAATGTCGACCATTGTTTTCTGTTCCGTAAACAACGCGACGCGGACTTCCGCCAGAAAATTTGTAATGTCGCGTTTGAAAGGTCGAGCTGAGCCGCTTTTGAAGTCACCGGCGACAGATAGCCTGTCTCCGCCTTCGGTTCGGGGATCACCGTGGTTCACCGGAGGCACCGGCGTTCGGTTCGTGTCCCACGGGGCCGCAGGTAGAACCACATCCGGGCGGAGCAGGAGGGGAGCCCTGGCGCTGAGCGGAGCCGCAGCGGTAGCGGCAGCGGCGGGCTTGTTAGCCAACGCTGATCACATCCGGCAGGCTGACATGGCCACGAAGGTGTTACCGTCGGCGGAGCAGGAGGAGACGGAGGGAGACATCTCAGCGAGGCACCGGGGCTTTATGTGCCGCCCGGTGACCGACATCAGCGAGCTGCAGGAGAGAAGCGGGGAGATGCGGACCAGGATGGAGATGCTCATCATGGAGACGCAGGCCGAGTTCTGCAGAGCCCTGGAGGAGGTGGACGGGGGGACGTTCAAGGTGGACCGGTGGCAGCGGAAGGAAGGTCAGGGGGCATCTGGGTCTCATGGGAGGGGGGGGGGGGGCAGAACCAGTCAACGTTGATCCATTTTTATATAGTAATAATCTCATGACCAACACACACATTAAATCCCTGCGTGTTTCTCAGGTGGTGGTGGGATCACCTGCGTGATGCAGGACGGGAAGGTGTTTGAGAAGGCGGGGGTGAACGTGTCCGTGGTGTTCGGACACCTGACCGAAGAGGCCGCCAAGCAGATGAGGAGCCGAGGGAAGGTCCTGAAAGGCAAAGACGGTGACTCCTGTTCATTTAATCACTTTATGAGCCTGTTTGATGATGTTTCCTGCTTTCAGAGTAATAATATTTTAACATATATTATCTGTTTAAGGAAAACTGCCATTCTGTGCCATGGGGGTGAGCTCTGTTATCCATCCCAAGAACCCCCACATCCCCACTGTGCACTTCAACTACAGATACTTCGAAGTGGAAGAGGAGGATGGTGAGTGAGACAGCAGTCGCGTCCTGGTGTCAGGGACACTAGTTACACCAGCATGAATGCCAACACTTGTTTCCTTCTCCTTTGTCCTGTGTGTGCTCCAGGCTCTAAGCAGTGGTGGTTTGGTGGTGGCACAGATCTGACGCCAGTGTACATCGATAAAGATGATGCTTTTCTGTTCCACAACACCCTGAAGGAGGCCTGTGACAAACACCACCCACAGTACTACACAGAATTCAAGAAATGGTATAGTGTGACTTACAGCGAGTCTTCAATTCCATGTTTGTCTGTGTGTACATCAGCACGTACGCATGTGTCAGTAGTGTGTGTGTGTGTGTGTGTGTGTGCGCGTGTGTGTGCGCGTGTGTGTGTGTGCGCGCATTGGGTGTGTCTTCACTGTTAAGGAAAGATAAGAGGACACAAACTGCCGTTGCAGAACAGACCATTTAGCCAATGAATGACCTTTAGGGACATGAAAAGGATGAGCGCAGTTTATCTGATATCTCAGATTATAAGTGAAGTTTGTCAAAAAAATTTCTTTTAAAGTTAGTTGATTACGAAGGAATATTTTTCTGATATAGTTAAAATAATTATCCCTTGTATCTGTCAGATTTTACCTACCAGCAGATCCATGCAGACTGTTTCCCCATGCTTTTAGTGTTTATGCTACGCTAAGCTAGCTATTTCCTTGCTTTAGTTTTATTTGTACTGGGCAGTTATGGGTTTACATTTTAACAATTCCAACTTATTCATCAGCCACCACTTTATATGTGCTTATTTGTTATTCAATTAGACATAACTACACTGAAAATTTTAAAATCCAGCTTTGTTAAAATGAGGAAATACTGTAACTAGATTGATTGAAGTCATTTTGTCCATTCGTGCCTTTTTTTAAATGTAAAAGTTGATGCTCTGCCTGTTCAGTTTGTTCTCTCTGTGTTCCCACGTTCACCTCTGTAACCTTTCAGGAAAAATAATCTGAAAAACTTGAAACTGTTGTCCTGATGGCGTCTAGGTGTGACAGATACTTCTACGTCCGGCACAGAGGGGAGACTCGAGGTATAGGAGGGATCTTCTTTGATGACCTGGACTCCCCCAGCCAGGAAGAAGCATTTGAATTTGTTAAGAGCTGCGCCCGCACTGTGGTGCCTTGTTACCTACCGATCGTTCTCAGACACCTGAACGACTCCTTCACTGAAGAAGAGAAGGACTGGCAGCAGGTTCGACGAGGAAGGTGCGTAAAGAAATTTTTGCTTGATTTCTTTGAGGTTTCTTATTTGAAACAACTTTAGATTTATGTCATGTCTGGGATTTGCATTTTTTCTACAAAATTAAACAACCGAATGAACATCCTGGTGAGATGAGTGATTCCATATTTTTTGCCAGGGGTTGTGGTTTCCTTTATCATTTGAAAGCAAACTTTCACCCCATTGGGTGTTGATTTACTCTCCTCTAACCTTCATTCATGTCAAAGCAAAAGTTTACTGTACTTACTGTAGTGTTGACAGTCCTGGATTACATTACATTTCTTTCATCGTGTGCGATAAATTTGATGTGTTTACGTTGTAGGTATGTGGAGTTCAACCTAGTTTATGACAGAGGGGTGAAGTTTGGCTTGGCCACACCTGGATCCAGAATTGAGAGCATCCTCATGTCCCTCCCCCTCACAGCCAGGTGAGAAAACACTGGGTTAGAGGCTGTGCCCTCCTGTCACAGTAATGTGTCCCTGTTGCTCGGTGACAACCCTCAACATTCATCCTCAGGTGGGAGTACATGCACGAGCCTGCAGAAGGATCCCGAGAGGCTGAGATGCTGGAGGCGTTACGAAACCCCAAGGAGTGGGCTTGACTACGGTTCCCACTGGCTGAACGTCCATGTGAACCAAAACATCCAGGAAACACCCTTGTTTTTTTTTACACTGGTGTAACTTGTTTGTCAGCTGTTAATCCTGTCCTGACCTAAATGATGTGACTGTTTGGTTTTTTTACTGTTGTTGGTACTTTCCTCTCCTTCCTGTTTGCTTGTGTTACAATTTAGTCACTGCGTTCAAAAATTAAAAAAACTGTACCATCGCTTACTGCCTGGTAAATGAAATAGAAACCACGGAACTTCTCGAGTGACCACGGCTCCACCTTCTAGATCCTGCTTTGGTTGTTGTTTTTTAACCATTTGGGTAAAAAGAAAAAAATGTTTTCATAATTTTGTGTTCATTTTCTTTGTATTTAATAACATGCATTGTAATTGAATGTAAAAATTTTATGCAAAGTTATAATTTATTTGATCATCCATTTCATTTAGATATTCTACAGCATATTCTTCTGTTCTCATTTCTTGTATATTTTTTATATTTAACTGTAATTCACTCTTTAATATATCTTAATGATCCTTTTGCTTGAATAAAGAGTCCAGAGCTGAAGTAGAAAGCAATCTGAACTCCTCCACCAGTGCTGCTGTAACTAAGCAACCGTCTCACCTAGAACACTGTTGTGTTGTTGCTCTGATGATGTCGCATGACTGGCATCTTCCTCCTCTAATATCGCTTAAATTATAGACCCTAGAATGCGGAAGAAAATGAACTTCAACTTCAAAAGTTTTTGCACAAAAGCAACCGTTTGAGATCTGAACATATTTGACACATTAAATAAAATGACGCATGGAATTCAGGTTTTATTATAAATTCAAGCCTCTGCACATAAAGGATTTGACCAGTTTCCTTGCAGTTAATGTTATATAACTTTTTTTAATAAGGCATTGTTAAAAAAAAAAAAAAAGGGCTCTGCAAGTAACAGTACAACAACATGGCCACATCAGCACATCCCATTTCAAGGTCATTGCAAGTGCTGAGTTCACAGGTCAACGATGAAGTAGAACAGTAATATTCAGTGCTTAAAGTTTTAAGTGTAGTGAAACATTTATAAGGGAACATAAGATGTTATATTTGGTTTTCAGTGATGCAATTATGTTGCATACACACTCGAAGGCAAAGAGAGCATCCAATAATCACTCATGCCTAAGTGCTCTGAAGTTACTTTGAATTCTATTTGCACTCATTGCCTGCATGATTTGAAGTCAAACCAACCTGTCGGGTTAGCTGACTGGTCTCGACATCACAAATTTGTTTTAATTCTTGTGTAATTGATTGCTCACTTTTGTTGCCCAGGAGTGCAGCATGTGAGCGCTACATTTCCAGAATATTATAGTAACATGGCAGCGGCTGAATGATGCTTAACAAACCAGACGTGTGTCGCCCTAAGAGCCCGTTTGGAGCTTCAACACAAAGTGCCTTCATGTTTCTACAACCTGTTGTACAATCGTTACAACAGAGTCAATGCAGTCACTGCATTCATCTGCAGTAAAAACACTCATTGTAACTTCCTTTCACACATACATACTATATATATTTATATACAGGTACATTTCACATGCTGAACAGGAACTCTTCCATAGTGGTATTAAACAGTATATCAAACTTTCACACAGCTTGGCGTTTCTATTGCTTTCAGTCCCACTTTCCTATGCAAGTCACACCACGATTTACTTTAGCGGTGTAGCTGCAAACACACTTGAAGAATTTTCAGTCTCGTGTAAAAGTGGTGCAGCAGAAAACTCTACAGTCACATCCAGCACGCTGACAGTTCCTTTAGTGGAAGGTTACAGTCAGCGATCACATCCAGATCCAACGTCAGGTGAACAGACAGAGCTGCATGATCAAAAAATACACAAGTGCCCCACAAAAACATGGCTCAGTACCCCTTCTAAACAAAAAATACTGAAAACTTTCAGGTGTTGGTTGAGATTGGACCAATGAATTCATTTGGCCACTTGACTCCTTAAGTCTCCATGACTACGTTACTGGTTAGTGTGGAAGTGGAACTAGTTTTGTCAAATTTGCTGAAAACTAAAGACAGCTGAACTCCAGCTCTAACTGCATTGTTGTTAGTTGTTTTGGTTCTGCAGCCTGGACCTTTACTACGGATGGGTCTCTAAGCTTCCCTCTGGTTTACTGTTCAGTTCATAAGCTAAGAACCCTCTACTGGCCCAACACTAAATTACAATGAACTGAAGTAAATGATTGACTGGAAAAGAAAATTCAGCTAAACTTAAGACTTGTGGTCCTGACTTGATGCTCAGTAAAAGTTGAGCCCTGACAGAGGAATCATGTGATTTCACTGTCACCCAAAGCCCCAAAAAGACTTTTTGCATAAGCTCACATTGTGAACCAAGTACCTGTCAGAAGGTAGATGCATGTTTAGGCGGTTCACAAGACGTTCAGCATGAAGTCATCTTTGAAGCAATAACTCTAAGGAGAGCAGCACAACTAAAGGATTCCATCGTCATTCAAACAAACAGAAGGTTAAACTAGAAGGCAGCCAGCCTGGCCTTGATTCCTCTGGTGGATATGCTCTACCAACCCCACAATGCTGAAGCTATGCAATGACCCAAGTCATTTTATACCTGCCAAGGTGAACCATTTAGCTTCATGCACCACTGAGCAACTTTCCCTGGAATGAACGGGACCCTGCCCCTGACAGTATCCTATTTCACCAGAACGACATGCAACACAACGACTGAAGTGTGGATCTACAAAGACTTCCTGGACCAATAGTAATATGCATTTGAAACAAAATATATAGACTGAAAAGCAGCACCGTGGTGCAGTGGGTATAGCTCTGTTGACCCACAGCAAGAATGCGTGAATTCAACCTGGGGGGGTTTGTATGCTCACCACGTGTCTGCAGGGTTTTCTCCAGGTTCTCCGACCTCCACAAACATGCAGCTTAGGTGAACAGATCCCTCCAAATTGTCCATAGGTGTGAGTGTGACTATTTGCGGGTATTTGTCTTGTGGAGGGTGTACCCCGCCTTTCACCTAATGTCAGCAGGGACCAGCTCTAGTGTGACCAGTGACCTGGTTCAAGAAAAAGAATGAATGGAGACTGGAGGTGCCTGTCCGTGTGTTCTGCACAGTCTGACCATTATAGTGATCTGGTGACTTTTAAGGAGTGATAAGGACTCAGTCAACCAAAGCAGAGCATACAATTGGCCACCTGGGTTTCATTTGAATTCCTCTGTGACCTGCTGCAAATGTTTTTTTGCTGAACTATCCAAAGCAACTGCAACATTTAAAATTCCAGGGAGAAATAGTAAACATCCATAACTTGCAAGTATTTAAAGATGCATAAAACCACTAACAACCTATGTATGTATAAGAAATTGGCACTAACCTTCAAACATTGGTCCAACCCCATTTACCAGATTAGTGTTCCTTCATTATGGCCTTTAGTTGCCCTCTATATGCTACATGCATCGTTTGAATGGCTGCTGAGTCCAAACGTTTGCTACAGTGAGCCAGCATAGACGAGACTTCGAGTAAGATCAACAGAAGAGTTGGTTGGTTTTTGGTATTGCAACATCATTTCCTTCCACCAGTCACCACTCTACCTGTCTGAAGATGTTTAAGTGCAAATTTCCAGAGCGCTGGTTCCAGCGGTGACTGCATTCGTCTGTTGATCAGACAGTTAGTAGTGTGTCTGTGTGTGTGGAGTGAAGAAGGCTGGTGACGTCACAACAGTGGAACTGCTGAATAACAGAATGATCTTAGTGTAGCTTATTGCTTTTGTTGGGTGTAATGAGAGAAAGATTTACTTCCTGTGCCCACCGGTGACACTAGTGGAGCTGGTGTTGACGATGTCCTCGTACTGTGGAGGCGGCTCAGTCTCTATTTGGACATCAGTGTGGCCCACAGCCTCCTCGTAAGTCGGCGGCGGGTCGCCGGCGCTTCCCCTCCCTGATATGAGCTCCGAACCTTGATAAGCTGGGCTGCTGGGAACGCTGAGTTCTGATTGGTCACCTTGATGATACTCCCTCCCCCAACGGTCCATGGAGACCACCGACAGGACGTGGTCGTGATGCGAGTGTCCCAAGCTGGGGCTGCGCTGTGAACGCTTGTGGGAATGGCAGCGCCACACGGTGATGGCGATGATGCCGATGATGAGCACCACCAGCAGCAACGGCACGATCAGGTAGAGCGAGTGGACTCCCCCCACAACGGTCTCCAGCCCCCCAGATGGACTGCTCTCCCGCACATACTCCTCCCAGAACACTCTCTTTGGCCAATCAGAAGACAGAAACAGAAATCAGCACAAGATCAAATGCATTTACTTTATCAGGATGAGACTACATCCTGCCGCCCACAGCACAAATAAGATGGCACCAAATTCCCAAAGCATGATCTGATGGTGTCTATTGTATTACTACATTTTACATGAATTAGTGCAACACAAATTCTGCAGAAAACATCTGAACAAAATATGAACTGGTGATTGTGCACATGAACACAATAGTTTTCATGAATACACTCCCCACACTCACCAGTTCTTCCTGCTGATAATCATCACATCCTGGAAAAACACCCACATTCCACAAGCTGCCAGTCTCAGAGTGGGGTTTCATTACAGGACACATGAACCACACAGAACAGCCTTTTAAAGGGGTATGTTGGGTATTTTTACACGGTGCAGCTGGTATGAGTTACTCAGGAGCACAAATATTGATTTATGGATTTAACTCCATCTGGGTGTTCAGCTCAGAGAGAGACCGTCAACAAAACATCCACATGTCGAGACAATGGAAAGAATTAAGCAGCATTGAGACTACAATATGTTTCTGCTGCTCTGAGAATAATTGTGACCTTTTGCCTGTTTTATGATAATACCTTGTTCAAATAGAGGTGAGGAGGACAAAAGAGGAATGGTTCTGTTGATCCATTATGATTCATTCAGGAGTACAGCTCAAAAAGAAAAACGGGTTTTTCCCATAAAAATCTTTGGCTATTCTGGGACTTTTGTCATTTTAATTTTTTTCCATTTCTATGGTTACCAATGAGACTTGTCATCGCTCACTGTGTGAAGGATGTTTGTCTCACAAGGCTTCCTGGAGCACAACGTAAAAGTGTTTTCTTTGGATAATTATAGTAGTATTATTAATAATACTATTATTTTTTTATTTGGATAATTAATTTGTACTCAAATATGCAATTAACAACTTTCTGTTGGCGTTCAACGAAATGCAACTGTGTGTATGTGTGTGTGTAGAATCCCTCTACATGTCTGTACAATGAGTGACGAGCTGAAACCTTGCCTTTATGTGCGCGACATACAGAACATGAAGCAGACGTGTGAACGTCTTCTTAATTATTATAACCTTGTGTGAATTTAGCCCTGAAGAAATGACACACTGTGGCGACAGTGTGACTCATTTCTCATTCCCTCACCGTCTTGTCATCGTTCTCAAACGCCTCCCGAGCCTCCTCATAGGTGCAGATCTCCTCTCGACACTCCCGCTGGATGTTACCCTGCTTCAACTCCTCCAGAAAGAAGTTGGCCCTGCGCAGCCGTCGCAGCACCGAGTGGGCTGCGTCCGCCGGCAGGAACACTGAGAGGCGTGGGGTAGGAGGGGGAGTGGAAGGAAGGGCAGATAAACGCAAGGGCAGAGAGTGGGAAAGGATGTAAGGGAGAGAAAGAGGACAATTACTGCCTGAATCAAGATAACAAATGAATTAAATTACAACGAAAAAAGAGGAATGAGTGGGTCGAGTCATGAAGGGGAACGGCATGGATGAGAAAGCAAAGCAGGGGGAATATGAGTAAAAAAACTGAAAAAAAGAGGAAGGGCAGAAAAGCAAAAAAAAAAAAAAGGGAAAGGAAAGGATAGGGGGCGAAGTGGGGACTAAACAAAGACTGTGGAGCAGAGCTGAGGCCTGTCCAGTGAACACATTTCTGCATAAAAACAAAAGCTCCTTTGATTTAAGCTTCCATCTCTGAGCTACATGACAGAAGCTCCAGGAATGAACTTTAGGAGACAGTGGCTCTCTGTTTTACACCCCCCCCCACAAAGACAACATAAAAAGTTGAAGAGAAATTACAAAAAGTTGTAAAACTTAAGCCTGGGAATGTCTAATATACTTTAAAATTAATAAATAACGGCACGCTTGTGATTCATTACAGTGACGTGATCATCACAAGACGCTCCGCGGACAAAAAGAGGACACATCTAGAAATAGATATAAAGAAGTAACTTGTTTAACAATTCTAACTTGTTTAACAATCAACACTGCAGGAAAAGAATAAACACAGTAATGTGTTTCATCAGTTTGCATATGATAATGTTTATTTGAAAAGTCACCACTCACCACTCCCCATGATGGCCGTGAGTCAGTCTGGGGTGATGGATCTGAAGAAAACCAAACACACGTTAACACACAGCTGCACGTGATGGATGAGCATGAACAGAATTAACGGAAACCAACGGACACCAACGGCCGTTTGGATTCCATACAGTAAAACAGTAAATATAACTTCAGACAAACTGAAACACAGGAAACACAGAATTTATTCATCAGAACATCCAATCTGTTGTCAGTCCACGTCTCTCCGTCTTCAGGGGAATTCCCCTCAACAGTCGCTTTGTTGCTAAACATCCATCTCTTTTTCAAAGATCGGGGATTATTTTTGGGAACTGTATAATCCGTTATTGTGACAGATTGTCTGGATTGGATTGTGTTTCTCCTGGGGGGGCATCACAGGGCCGTGAAAACCAGACATCCCTCTCCAGAGAGACATCGTCCAATCGCGGCTGCTTGGCCGGTAGAGGTGTTCCGGGAATCCTGCTCGTCCCTTCCAGAAATAGAATCCGGGCAGCGGAAACATCCCAAAACAAAGCGCCACCGCCCCGTGACACACATTACCGGAGGATCGGGACAAAGCCGCTGGAAGCCCCACCGGAGCTCGGTGCTGCCGCCGCGGCTCCGTGTCCCTGTTAGCCGCCGCTGGGCGAAACGGCCCCGCATTGACCGATGGAAACATGTTCCGTTAGAAGCAGACGAATTAACGAGAAAACACATGAAACCGATAACGAGGAGGAGAGAAAGCCTCCGCTGTTTATCACAGGCGTTTTCTTTACGGTTATCGGTGTAGTAACGATATTAACGAATAATAATAACATGTTAACTCACCCTCTTTTCGTCCCCAAAATGCGTATCTACAGTCCGCTTCTCTCTGCTATCACTGAATGTTGCTAAGCATAGTACGCATGCGCACCGTGCGCGTGAGGCCCTCTCAGGAGGCGCCCCCTCCCCTCAGTTTTAAAGAGACAGAGCACTCAGGTCCGAGACGCGGATTTGTGTGTGTGTGTGTGTGTGTGTGTGTGTGTGTGTGTGTGTGTGTGTGTCTCGCAGAATTGTAGGTCAACTGTTCCTGGTGGCAAAGCCTGTGAACATCATTAATGGTGGATACAGATGGTAATCAGTGGAGTCAAATCAAACTTGCCATCATCGTATAAATAAAATAATAGATATGTAAATATGATGCAAAGAATTTAGTTCATGAAAATAAAACTTTATGAAAACTTTGTTTTTCCATCATTAGAGGAGCATAGTTTCACACAATTTTCTTTTTTAATTAGCAAAAAATTATTATTCTTCTTTTCCTTTCGGCTTTTCCCTTCAGGGGTCGCCGTTGCTTCCATCTAAACCTGTCTCCTGCATCCTCTTCTCTCACACCAACTACCTTCGTGTCCTCTTTCACTACATCCATAAACCTCCTCTTTGGTCTTCCTCTAGGCCTCCTGCCTGGCAGTTCAAAACTCAGCATCCTTCTACCAATATATTCACTATCTCTCCTCTGGACATGTCCAAACCATCTCAGTCTGGCCTCTCTGACTTTATCTCCAAAACCTCTAACATGTGCTGTCCCTCTGATGTACTCATTCCTGATCCTATCCTTCCTGGTCACTCCCAAAGAGAACCTCAGCATCTTCATCTCTGCACCTCAAGCTCTGTCTCCTGTCTTTTCCTCAGTGACACTGTCTCTAGACCAAACAACATCGCTGGTCTCACCACAGTTTTGAACACCTTTCCTTTCATTTTAGCTGAAACTCTTCTATCACACATCACACCTGACACTTTTCTCCACCCGTTCCATCCTGCCTGTACATGTTTCTTCACCTCTTTTCCACGCTCTCCATTGCTCTGGACTGTTGACCCTAAGTACTTAAAATCCTCCACATCCTCACATCCTACCTGTGGGGCATACCCACGAACACCACTGAACATCACACCTTCGATTTCTAGCTTCAGACTCATCACTCTATCTGACACTCTTTTTACCTCCAGGACATTCCTAACAAATTCCTCCTTCAAGATAACTCCTGCTCTATTTCTTGTCCTATGTACACCATGATAGAACAACTTGAACCCTGCTCCTAAACTTCCAGCCTTGCTACCTTTCCACCTGGTCTCCTGGACACACAGTATGTCTACTTTCCTCCTCTGCATCATTTCAACCAACTCTCTACCTTTTCCTGTCATAGTTCCAACATTCAACGTCCCTACTCTCAGTCCTTTACTCTTGGCGTTCCTCTTCTCTCTCTTCCTACGAACACACTTTCCTCCTCTCCTTCTTCGACCAACAGTAGTCCAATTTCCACCGACGCCCTGTAGGTCAATAGCACCAATGGTGGTTGTTGTTAACCGGGCCTCGACCGATCCGGTATGGAAGTCATAGGTTTGATTCGCATGTTTGATTTGGCAAAAGTTTTACGCCAGATGCCCTTCCTGACGCAACCCTCTGTATTTATCCGGGCTTGGGACCGGCACAATAAGACACATTAAATTAGCAAAAAATTACATGTTTTAATTTTAAAAATTAAAGTATAACCACAAAGTTCTTTGTGTGTGTGTGTGTGTGTGTGTGTGTGTGTGTGTGTGTGTGTGTGTGTGTGTGTGTGTGTGTGTGTGTGTGTGTGTGTGTGTGTGTGAGTGTGTGTGTGACGTATAGAGTGATTTGCAATCACATTTTTGTTTGTACATGTTCATTCAAATCAATAAGAACTAATTTATTCCTCCCTGAAATGAAAATATGATCTAAGTTAATTAAGGAACAAAAAGTACAGTGAGTGTGAAAATGTAGAAAATGTAGATAAACTTAAACTGGATGTTGCAATAGAGACATTTTATTCCATGCCATTATGAAATGTGAAAATTGTAATCTTCACCAGTGTTGACTTCCTTCACTGTGGGCTTGTCAACTCTCAGCTAAATAAGTAGTTGTGGAATTCATGATCTACTCTGGCCAACATCGAAGAAAAGTATCTGTGAGGGTCAAGTAGTGTCCCAACGTGTTTATTTTAAAGAGGTAATCTTATCAGAATGTCATTTTATAAACCAACAGATAAGATGACTTTGGCCAGCTTCCCTATCAGTCAGTTTATCAGGTTATCAGGTGTGTTAGCATTCTGTCCGAGGTGAGACTGAGTCCATAGAGGCAGATGGAACACGGACAGAGCCATAGCTGGATCCAGAGGGGAACGAGCCCATATGCTCTGACATGTCTTTTTATTACATGTCTTTGATTCTCAAGTAGAACATCAAACTAGTCACTATAGTAACATCATGTGAGAGGGATGCCAAAAATAAAAGATTCCTGTATTTCTTTTGATGCTACAGTTTCAATTAAAAAACATCATTCAGTATATTAAATAAATGCTTTAATAAATTATAGTGGAAATAATTCCTTGCCTGAATTCTGTATGCAGTGAATGATCATTCATGAAATCTTAAATCAATTCTAACTTTTTTTGTCTGACAAAAAAAAAAAAATGAAGTCTTTAAGTCAAAAGTCTAAAATAAAAGATTACATGGTTCTGATCTTCTTCCATAGTGACAGACATGATGGTAACAGAACAGAATCGAGACAACATTCAGGCTGGGGCAGCTGCAATCAGTGTTACTAGATCGGAAAACACTGTGATGTAAGTGCAGTTCCTAAAATTAGCTGCATTCCATAGTATTTGTAACTATTACAAAACATAACATGACGCTGGCATGAACTAATTGACAACCAAGTGAAGAATTTCAGTTATCACCTGACGTGTTGTCCCTCACGGTGAAAGATGTTGCTGCTCAGGTGATTCTCACGTCGACCAGAAATCTGAGTGTTTGAGGCATTGAGTCTTTTCCTTAAAATGTTTTACAAAGAGTTGTGTTTGTACAGTTGTCAAATTAAATGGTTTTAGCTGAATACAAGATCAGTTAAAAACCAGTCTAGATGATCAAGGACAAAGTATATGAATGGATTTAATAGGCGCGTCCGTTTCCAGTCATTAAAACTCATAGGAGTTCTATTATTGAAGAAACATGGTGGAAATTGTGTCTGGATTTTGCTTGAAGCCATAAGAGACATTTCTCCTTGTTTACAAGCACAACATTCAAAGTTGACCTCACTTTAATGGCAAAGCTAACTGTTTAGTATGCTGTAATAATAAACACCAACTGTTTTGTGTTTAAGTAATGCATATCAGTAAGAAAAGCACATGTTTTCTGTTTTCTGCACCACAGTTTAATGCACCACAAATGTCAATTTCACTACACGAAAAATAAGATAATTAATTCCCTAAACCTTTTGTTAATATCTAAAATATATCAAATTATGTGAATCTTTTCCGAAAGCAACATAACCATGGATGACCTGTATACAGTGCATGTTACTAAATAAGGCCAAGTGAGTAGATGTTGGATCTGTACTTGGCCTGTTGTAAAATGTGACCTCTTTATGACCTCAGAGTTAGAAAAGTCCTTCATCTGCTCCAGGTGAATGTGTTGTTGGACAGTTTCTGTTTGTAGATCTTCCTAAACTGTAGACTTCCTAAACTGTCATAAGCATAAAAAAACCAATAATAATGTAAAGACAAGTTGGTCCTTCATGAAATAAGTACCGGTAATCAATCAAATTTTGGTCAATCAAACCACTTCCATGGATTACCTAAACTGATATATTCAAACATTACTTTTTGGAACAAACCTCCAAAAAACAACACAAAACACATCTGTTTCATAATCTTCATTCTTTCCTTAATTAAACATGTCTTCTCACCTCCTTTTCAAAAGTGTTCAAGAATGCAGTACATGAAACTGCAACATGGTTTAAGGCTACAACCCCAGAGGTTCCCATGGGTAACCGTCGTCACACGTGAGCTGAGGGTTGTCCATCTGCAGCCTGGCCTTGAGCTCCAAAGGGAGGCATTTATTCCTCAGAACAGAGTGTGACCCAAACATGAGATGCAAGTGAGTAACACGTTTATCAGGACACAACGTCTCCCTAATCTCCAAGTGCTTCCCTTCCTCATTATTACTTAAAATTGAACAATGTTTGAATGTGATCATTTGTATATTGAGAGGAATTGAAAAGTCAAACATTTCCCACAATAACCTCTTGTACTCCCACCATCTCCCAACTCACATTGAATACTCCTGGTTTGTGCCGGTTTCATGGTGTTGGTGTTGCCAAACTTTACAAAGTGTCCTCAGGATAAAGACAATATTAAAATGACGAAAGTACTGCAAGCCAAGATCTGGGTGTAATAACAATGAAGCTGGTTAGCAATTCATATTTAAAAGTACAAAGCAGTCCTCTCCAGAGCTTATGACCACAAGCAGGAGAAGACCCACTCTCATTATGTTCTGTTATACCGGGACCCCTTATAGTTACACTCACAGGAACCCTAAAATAAGATTATTCTTAAACATAAACACTTGCAAATATTTAATATGAAAATTTGACTAATTACCAAGGAGCAACATTAAAATACATCCCAAGCCGAGCAATTCCTTCCGTTATACAGTTCACTGCCCCACTAGGAGAGGGAAGGTGGGGGCTGATCAGGGGTGTTTAGGCGCTAGGACCCAGCAGGTGCAGCCTCTCGTTACTTCAGTGATTTGCAGCGCAGTCCCGTCCGCAGAGCGCCTGGTCGGACCCGTCGGCTCCGGACTGAGGGCGCACAGTGAGTGTCGCCTCCACATCCCCGAAAAGAAGAAGCAGAACTTAAACCAAACTCGTTCTGTGAGTTTTGATGAACGACAACAAGAAATCCACACATCTTATATTTCTTCTTTTTGATGAGTGAGATGCTTTAGATATGGCTTCTTCCGTCAGCGGCACAGAGGATGTCCGGGTGTCGGTGTTGACGCCCCTGAAGTTGGTGGGACTGGTATGCGTCTTCCTCGCCCTGTGTCTGGATGTCGGAGCTGTGCTCAGCCCGTCGTGGGTCACGGCGGATGACCAGTACTACCTGTCCTTGTGGGTGTCCTGCTGGAAGCCCGTCAGCTCCACGGAGTGGTCCTGCACCAGCACGCTGACCACCGGTGAGACAGACGCGCGTAGCTCATAGCTGAGTTTTTAATTTATTTTTTTTTTGTACTGCAAGGGATTTTTTTCACTCTAGAAATGAAGGGAAGGAATTAATGGTGCACCTTCTTTCAAATTCAAAGTGTAGTCGGATGCTCAGCGCTCAGGGATAACAAAGGATCTCCACAGACAGTGCCGTGACGCGGAGCGATCGGTTCTGCGTGTGAAAGTATAAAAACAATCACCACCCAGGAGAATACTGAATGTTCATTACTTTATATTCAGATGTCATCTGGTACATTTAAACTACAAAACTTTACATTGATAAGTAATATTAGTAATATAGTAATAACCAATGCACAGATAAGTGGGAAATAATCGTCAACAATAATAAATAACTAAATTTCTCCAAATCTCAAATTTGGATAAGTAGGACGCCATATGTTTTCTATCCAACTTAGTTTCACAACATGTTCCCAGAGCGTCCCTGAATGATGTGGGAATCCTGCATCGCCAGGAGTGGTCCAGCTGCAGTTTCATTCGGCCTTTTGTTACGCACAAAATGAGCCTTTGTATGTGTTTCTTCACCGGCCAAGGAGCCGGGGCAACTCCGAGCAGAGAACTCCCCAGAGATCCAGATGCCTGTAGATTAGTAACCAGGGGAACAAGTGAAGCACTCCAGAAATGCTGTTTTGTCTCCTAGGGCAGCCTCTTTCTGGACATGAAGTTTATTCCCATCTGTGTTTGTCATTCATTGACGAAGAGAAGAGATGTAAATTACCTTAACAAGAACTAATAAGGATTCAATTTATACACATTGTTTGTAGAATCTTACATCTATTAAATTTAATGCACAATGGAAGCAACAGCCCTTTCATTCATGAAGTTTGGATTGCACTGATTGCATCACAAAAAAAGTAACTGCAGGGATTTTTATTGAATTTTACTTTCTTTTTTTTGTGTGTTTACGTGTGTAAATGCTTTTGTTGTTGTTTTTTTTTATTTATCTCATGCGGGTTTTTTTTATCAGGAGCGCTGCAGTGGTTAGAACTATTTCCTCACAACAGGAAGTTCCTGGGGTTTTACATGCAGTACAGTTGAATTGATGACCCTCACTACCCATACACTGTGTGCGTAGCTACTAGGCCATTTGACTTTTTGAGGATTAATTTTATCAATGAACAAATACATTGCAAGAGAATATCTATTTGTGCACCATTATTGGACAACTATTAGTTGTGAAAGGTTGCTTGTCGCTTTATGTGTCTGGCGACCTGTCCAGTGTGTTCCCCACCTCTGGCCCAGTGTCATCTAGGAAAGAGTCTCACACTCTGCAAAACCTATAAAGGACATACAATTACTTAAAATGACTGGTGGATTTTTACAGACTGTTTCACCTCTACTGCCAGCATAAAATATGGGTAAAGCTCATTCCTGTTATCTCACTGCACTCTTGGACTCATGTGTTGCTAAAGATATTTCTGTCTCCGACTTCCTCCTGCCCATCGAGTGGTGAATTGTGCTTTTGTTAGTTCGACAAACTGTTTTCTTTCCGTTGATGGATGAGTAACTGTAGGTCATGCTGGCCCTGATCCTCCTCTGTCAGCACAGACAAAGTGCACTTTGGTGCCATATAAAGACATGCGGTCCTGGTGTCGGCTCTCAGCAGCATACCGCTGTAAATGCACACAGCAAACTGCCCATTTCCTCAAGCTGCTGCTCGGCTGGACTTATTTATTTGAAACCCACTAATCAGTTTCTACCCCTCCTCATCAGTTCCCCAATATTTCCTCAGTGTCATGCTCCAGGCATTAACAAATCCTGTTAGTGTGAAACAACGGTTGGCTGCCCAGAATGTGTAGGGCTGGCTCTGCAAGGCTCGCATGTGTGTTTGTATGTGTGTGTGTGTGTGTGTGTGTGTGTGTGTGTGTGTGTGTGTGTGTGTGTGTGTGTGGGGCGGGGGGGGGGGTGGCACAGCATAGTAGAAACTACTCATCATATAATTTCTTCCTATTTGCTCATAAGGAGATTAAAATATGCAGAACACAGGTTATAGTTTCTCTTGCTTCCTCTTCTTCTCTCACCTGAACACACATGGTCGAGCAGAGGGTCAGAGGTCAAGTATAAGAGACACAGACCGTACACAGGATGAGGAATTTGGAATGGCTGCGCAAGAGTGGCCTGTGTGAACACCAGCTCGGTGCAATTATGGGGGGAAGAAATGTGGAGCCGGAGTGAGAGCAAGATTCACTGATGGCAAAGCACATTAATGGAGTGTTAAGTTTTCAGTTCTGTTGTCGGGCAGCCGTCCTTTCTTTGAGGGCATATTTTGTAAACAGCGACTTTACAAAAGTTTAGTCTTTTGGTCATTGACCCTACTGTCTTGAACCAAGGATCTCCAGGTCAAGAACCTCCTGATTCTTGAACTCCTCCATCGTGCAGGTCTGAGAGTGTTCGTGACATGAAGAGACAGACTGGAGGCTGTCCTGTGACACACATTTCTCTAAACTGTCTTAGACAAAGGAAGAAAATCAGGGCCCTGGGGAATGTTTTCTATCAACACATCAACAGCCTGCTCTGATTGGATGTTGTGTACTGTATCTCCTTTTCCATCTGTCATCATGAGAGGCTCAGATTAATAGTTTGGCGCTCGCTGCTCATCAAAGCCTTTAAGCACTGAGACTCTGGCAGTGTTTCTTGTAGAGTGTATAGGGTCTGTTCCAAATCTGAAACGAGATGACTCTCTGCCTCCTGCTGTTTTTCTGGTGCACTGATAAGACTTTCAGTTGTGCTGAAGGCTCAACTGACCCAACTTATGAAGTCTATCTGTCCAACAACGGGCTTCGACAACTGCAAATCAATCCACTTGGATCTGGTTGTGGCATACAAAGTCAAGGGGTCCATCTTTAAGGGGGCCTCATGAGGGTGGAGGGGGTGGGTGTTCTGCTTTTTGTGGATTTTTTCCAACATCCTGTGGTGACAGGGCCCATTCTTAAACTCTAAATCCTGGACCGTATTTGGTCAAAAGTAGTTGATGTTTATTTATATTTGAGCTACTTGGCCCCTGGAATAAAGTTTCCCTCTAACATGAGTGGGAATTGTGTTTTAAGGAGCTTATATTCCATCACTTTCTCTCTGCCGGTGAAGGTTTCAATGATTTTACTGCTTGGCAATGCTTGATATTTTTTTTAATTTCCTGGCACTGTTAATAGACTATACCATGTCTGTTTACTAAAAAACAAAATATATACTAAAATATATCTTTTGATGTGGACTTTTCCACTCGATGTAATACTGCAGAGCCCTTTTTGTGCTTTGATGCCATGTTTTTACTTTTACTTTAATTATTTCCTTTGGTGTAATCAAATGTCTCAACACAATATCCTTTGTCTGTTTACACACGGACTTCCTGTTTCCACGAGTGCATAGTAACTCCTCTTTTATCTCTAAACAGTAACATAAAGTGTCTAATTTAATATCCGATGGCTAATTAAGTCAGCAAAAACCTCTTTCTCAAGCACACACTCCCACTAATCAGATTTTTTTTTTATTGTTCAAAGCAAAGTTTTTAATTATTTCTGACACATGCGTGCTTCTGATTTATGCTCTTCCTCCCACTCGGGGCAGGGAAGCCAGGTTGAAACGGCAGCTATTTCCAGTTGAATGTTTTTCTAAGTCGGAATGAAATGCTGAAAATGCTGCTGAGTTGGCATCTGCCAAGATGCAGGGATACTCATTATCTGAGTCACCTCACAGAACCACTTTGCCTTTCTGTTGCATGAGGATCCATCACTGAACTGCCGAAATCTGTGTGTAGTCAGGCACGCGTGCGTGTGTACGTGCGTGCATGTGTGTGTGTGTGTGTGTGTGTGAAGATTTGTTTGCTTCTTGTCAGCCAGAAACTGCTGTGCTAAGGTTCAGGGGGTTATTCGCTGCATGGTTCACATTCTTTTTCTGCCTGCGGCTGCGGATCCCCAGCGGTTGTAGTCAAAACATTACCAGCCATTACTTCTCAGAATACAGGCTAGGAGCTATTTCAACCTCTGAACCACAAATAGTTGGTGTTTAAACTGTGGTAATTCATCATAAGCCCGAATGGGAGGAATCCTGTTCCCTTTGCGTGACATTTGACCTGTTACTCGGCCTCCATCTTCTCTTTTATTCGTCCTCTTCCATCGATGCACGTTCACCTCATATCAATGGCAGAACTTTCCAGACATATCTACCTATGTCAGTCTGTATTTCAGTAGGATTTCATGTCCCTGTTTGTGTGTTTGTCCCAGACTGGCAGATCGCCACCCTGGCTCTTCTGCTGGGGGGAGCGGCCCTCACCCTTCTCTCCTTTCTGGTGGCGCTGATCTCCCTGTGCTTCAGCTCCAGGAGTCTCTGCTACAAGCCTGTGGCTGTCATGCTGTTCTCTGCAGGTACACACAGGGAAAACGCAAACAAAACGAAAACACGAAACCATCTTACAGTTTCATTTTCACCTCTCATTTTATTCACCACGTTAAAATTAGAGCGACGTCTCTCTTTCCTCTTTTCTTCTGCAGTGGTGCTCCAGCTGTGCACCTTGGTCCTGTTCCCTATCAAGTTCATGGAGGCGATCAGCATGAGGGTGTACCATGAGTTTAACTGGGGCTATGGCCTGGCCTGGGGGTCCACCATCTTCTCTTTTGGAGGAGCCATCCTTTACTGCCTCAACCCCAAGAACTATGAAGATTACTACTAATGCAGAACAAGAAGAGACATTGAGACGCTTCATCTAGTTTCCTCCCAGCTGGGAAAGCTCTGAGTTATGGACTTGAATTGAAGGGAAAATAAAGGCTCATTATTAACTTCAGGAAGTGGAACAAACTCTTTCTTTTGATGCTTAAAATTTATTGTCTCAAAGATCATCCTCTCTCATTTGGACAGAAGCCTAAGCTGTTATTTGGCACCAAACTTAATTGTGGCAAAAAAAATGAAAAACTAGCCAGTTTGAGAGAAAATATCATAACTTAGATTAGACTGCGTTCTCTTTAAGGGGAACTTCAGTAGGTCTGATATTTGGGCAGTATCTTGTGAGAACAGATGGATTCACCGACTCCATACTGGGTGAAACTCATGAACTAATTAACCACAGAAGGCCAGAATGATATAAACGAAGGCCAGGCGAAGGAGTACCGGATCCAAGGGGGAAATATCTTATTAGAGTGATGTCCTGAGGAGGACAGTGTAAGACAGGAGTCACATATGGAAATGTGACAAGCACCAAGCATGTTGTATGACTAGCCTGACTTTCTATCCGAATTGACTTTAAAAAAGGTTGTTATATCCATAATGAGCACAAACTACCTAAGACGTCAAAAGCATTCTGCAGCCACCTTATAAATGATGTTGTACTAGTGAAAGCAAGATTTCCTTCTTAATAGGGTAGATTGTCACATGTAAAGAGTGATAAAACATGCACTATAACCCACATTATACCTACAGTATGTTGTCAGATTCTTGTATTATATGTAAGTATGTGCAGAAAACATGACTATTTCAAGACCTGCAGGAAGTGACACGTTTGTCCAGTGTGTAAAACATCTGCAAGCGTGACACGAGTGAATGTGACTGTTGGCATGCAAATCCCATTAGCCACCATGTGTTTGATTCTCACTGGAGTGATTATTAACATAATAAACATCTACTGAGGAAAATGATGCGTTTGGATCACTTGAGGGGAAAACCTGAAACGCTGCTAAGACACGTCAGCTGTGTGGTCAAGTCACATAGAATCAGCTCCTTTATTAAGTACAGCAAGTTGAGGCATTTGCACAGGAAATCAACATTTGAACACATGATAGAGGATGGCATAATATGCATAAAAGTACCAGGAATATACTCATATGCAAGTGTCTTTAGTGTTTGTCCTTCAGTGAAATGAGCTCTAATACAGAGCCAGATACAGTGTACAGTCTACGTCTCGCATTACTCAGAATATATATATGTATGTATATATATATATATATATACCATTGATTTTTGTTCCACTGTTAAAAAGTTACAGGTCCTGGATTAAAGTGGAAGTGCTTCCATTGAGTTCAGGAATGGGTGCAGTTTGTGTAAACACTCATTCTGTATGGAATGTTCTCTTCTTAAACTGGCGCTCCTCTTCCTCCAATCCGTCACTTTGACCATCCTGGAGCCCCAACCCAACCCAGAGTCGCAGTGTTTCACTCCCTCTTTAATACATTTGACATGTGAAGAGTCTCCAGATTGTCCTAAAGAAGAATCATCTTCCTCCACGGGTAAACAAGGGTCAAAGTGCACAGGCGTAGTAGACGGGAGCAGGATACGTGGGTGGAGAAAGATTGTGGCTCTCCCTCAGCAGGTGAGAGGGGCTTATATATAGTGAGTGATGGGGGAAGACCTCTAGATAAGATTCTGCAGATTTTGGAGGGGTGGGTTTATACTATCCAACGACTGGCAGGGGATAGGGTGGGTGCGGTGGGGGGGTGGACTCCCCAGCGCAGCACTCAGGTGTAGCGCGGCATCTCGCACTGTTCACAGCGGTTGAGTGCAGGGTGGTTGAGGAAGGTGCAGCTTTCACAGTTCCAATGGGCCCCTTCAAAGTCTTCGTCCCTCTGGGGCCCTGGGATTGGTTTGGAGCCCTGCTCCTCTTCTGACAAAGAGAGAGAGAAGCCGCTATTTTAACACACGACAAAAGAGCTAATTGAACAACAATTTAAGTGTCTTCCACACATTCCCTGGATTATCCACGGCTGTCACTAAACACACAAGTGCGAAGCAAGCATTCAAGTATCAACCAATAAGCTTTAACTATGACAGACATGGGATGCCACTGAATTACTTCTCATCTAATCGTCCTGCAAAACAGGTTTGTGAAGGTTGAAGCAAACAAAAATCAAGTGAAGTTTGAGTTTCTGAAGCCAAACGTGGCAAAAACAACCAAAAATAATGACCTGAGCGGTTTGTGTTGACACACAGATCTGCATCTTGGAAAGATTAATTCAAGTCTCCTGAGTCGCATCAGACAGTTCTCACCTTTCTTCCCAGGTTTAGGCGGCACGACTGGACCCGGCTGAATGTTGTCATAGAAGTTGCTCATCGCTTTTGGGTCAAACTTCCCTGTGGACAAAAGTGGACACCAGATACAAAAGATAGTTTAGAAGTGCTCGTCCCAACCTGAGGTCCAAGCAGTCAAGTTATGTCGCAGTCACTCAAACTTTGAATTCAACAATAACTCATTATACTATACAGTATCAGCAGACACTTTCTGACACATTGTTGTTGAGTGTGTGCAGCCGTTGAGATGCATTCTCTCTCATTAAGATCAGAGATTTACAAACGATTTCTATCACATTGATAAATGAGATTATAATGTCTGCTTTGAAGTGGAGACACATAGTTATACCAGCATTAAAAAAAGAAATGTAGGCCCAGGAGCTACAGGCCAACAGTCAGAATTTATTTCACTGATTTATTTTTGCAAGCAGAAGGAATTTTCTGCTGCAGAGGAAAAGTTCTCAAGGTCAACAAGCTGCTTTTGAGAACATGAAAGCAGGGCTAGGGTTAAAAAAACTGGTCTAAGGAAATAAGATCATATATAAACAGAAATGTTAAGGGCACTGGTGAGGGGAAACCAGAATTAAAAGGCTCAGTGGAGAATAGTTCAGGAACTTCATTTAGATTTAGGGATCGGTCCAAAGACAAAATTAAGCTAACATCTGTGAAATCTTAATCAGGGATTGCCAAGAAGTGTGACTATCCTGAAAACAAAACAGACAAATTTTTCTAAGAAGCCGGGAGTCCAAACATTCAACAGCAATCAGCTGATTAGAAACACCATGGTCGCTCATTTGAGTTTTCTGTTTCAGCTTCCAAAACATTCCTGATTCAAGTAAAAAGAAGTGCTGCACCCAGCCCAGAACAGCAAATTCATGGGTTCCAGCAGGATTCCACCAGAAAACGAGCTGCCGCTAAAAACCCTCCATCTGAAGAGATGGAGAATCTCAGAGACAGAACGACGTGGTTTTCTGCAGGCGCTGCAAACTGGACGTGTCTCATTGCTGCATGACAGGATATCTTTTTATGTTGAGTTTAACAGCTTTGTATGCATGAGGAAACAGCTTAAACCGTTGTTAAAGACTGTGCAGGGTTTGTACTCTGTAGACCACGTGGACAGCATACCACCATGACTGGAGCACAGTTCATTTGTAAATTCAATCCCCTGCCCCGACTGACAGGCCGGGGGGAAGCGAGGGTTAGTTTATTGTCATTTAAGGGGCGAGGGGTTAAAAATATATTCAAAATCATGACAACTGATGGTTTTTACAAAATAACTTTTATGATGCCTGGAATAAAACCCATTGCAAAAGTATTCTGTTGATGGAGCCAGATGTTGTCAATAAGATTGCTGCAGTGAATTAGAAAATTTCAACGCTAAGCTATCATCAATTACACAGTGTTTGTGAAGGACTCTTCATTGTGTGTGTGTGTGTGTGTGTGTGTGTGTGTGTATACCTCTAGACTGCAGTAGATCTGTCTCCTTCAAGGTGCAGTCGATATCAATCTGAAGCTGTCTGTTCAGACTTCGTAATCGGGTCATCTCTTCAGGCTGCAGCCAAAAAGACAAAAATAGACCTTCAAATATTCACTCCTTTCAAATCAAGTTTGCGGGACCCCATATTCGAACATGTTTTATTATTACTGCCGTTTAGTTGCTCCTGGAAGAAAAGATGAGTGATCATTTTGAAGATCAAATTTATATAAAATTTCTGCCATTTAACCAATCCCTCTTTTATTAACAGATGACCACATTTAGATTTGTTCTATTCCTAAAGGTTATAGTACAATAGAGGCATTCTCTCTATCTACCAAACTGTATTTAAGGCCTGTCTGTGTCCACCAACACCTAAACATGTCATTTTTTGCATGAAGTCTGACTGGTATAACATTGGCTGTTAGTTCAAATGTAGTTGCTGGCATGAAGACAGCTGGAACATTATGAATCATTAAACTGTATAAAAAATAATGAGTTCAGATTGTTTGTGATCATTTGAGAAAAAAAACAGATATAAACAGATTTTTGCTAGTATTAAAAAAAAAAAACATTTGAGTGAATCCAGAAACACGTTCGGTCCTTACTCTGGGTATAAGATTGGTGGAGCTGACCCTTCGAAAGCGTCTCTGCAGGACATCATATTCCATACTGTTGACGTCAGCCTTCAGATGCTCTAGTTTCTGCTTCTCGAGCCGCAATTCTTTCAGCAGACGCTCCATCCTGGCCCGCTGGTGGAGCAAGAGAGCTGGATGCAAATACACCAAACACCACATGTCTTAAATTCTAGAACAATACAATAAAGCCTATGAATGTACTTTACTCCATTAAAGTACATTACTATCAGTCAGTTATGACATAGACGTCATCACTGACTGACATTAAGGGTTGCATCTTATAGAAATCATTAAAAAGGCAGCAACACAGACAAATTATGCAGTGAGATTCAACCTGCTTTGCCAGGTTTTTGGTATTTGATTATTTTATCAGGAATATTTCAATTCTTTTATCTAAATCACACAAAAAAAAGAGTGTTTATTGTTTTTTTATGTTTTTGACAGAGCCTACAGAGTAATCTAACAGGGTGTGTATGGTATGTATATTAAAACTTTATAGCTTGGATAAAAAGAGCCAACACAACAGAACAGCATTCTTTTCAGGAACCAGCTCCTCTGGTTGACACAGCTCTGTCTTTGTACTCTTGTCATCCATGCCTCTGTTCATGCATCTTCATTTCAGTGAATGCAGACTGAGGTTAGTTAGATGGAAGTGGGCGCACATGATTCAACAGGACACAGAGCTTTTGGAAAGCCAGTTCATGTGAGCAAACACCGGGAAAAATATCTGTTGCATTAACTGACATGAGGAAGAGTAAGTCCACACGGTCCTTCAAACAGATCCAGTGTCAAATAGCACTGATAGTAAGTCACAAATATGCAAACAAATAAACAGAAAAACAAAAGAATCCGTTACCTTGTGTGTAGGCGTAGTCATCGGAGCCTGAGCTTGAACGTCGGGGCATCGACTGGAGTTGATTTACTACGTTTCCTGGTAGAGCGGAGATGGGGAGGATGGGTGCGGGGGCAGCATTGTGTGCCCCTTGGTCGACTATGTTAAGAAGAGACTCCGCTTCAGCCACAGGGGGCGACCCGGGGGGTCTCTGCGCTTGGCCCCCCGGGGACACCTTTTGACATATTTTGAAGGGGTAGGCTGACTGACCCGGCTGAGGGGAGGAGGCGGGGCGGGGCCTGGCGGAGCCCTGATGCTGCAGGTAAATGCCATGTTGGAAGGATGCCGGGCCTGGGGGTCCGCTCATGGAGATGCCCCTCGAAGGGGAGCTGGGTGACGGACTGGTGGCCATGTAAATACCTCCCTGAGGGTGGGGGGTGTGAACGGGTGAGTTGCTGCGAGGCCGTGGACCCTCCAGGGTGATCTCGATCTGGTTCTTCAGGGAGCTTTTTGTGTGGTAAGGCCGATAAACTGCTGGCTGTTGCTGGGGTTGTTGCTGGTGATGGTAGGGCATGCTGGGAAGGGTTGGGGGGCTAATGGGGAGGAAGACGTATTGCTGGTGCTGGGGTTGCGGCTGGGGCTGTGGTTGTGGCGGCTGGACCTGATGCTGAGGGGAGCTGTAGGGTGAGCCGTACGTGGGGGTACTGTAGGGCGACTGCTGATGCTGATAAACAGGAACACCTGGGGAGGGCCACGGCGCCGGCTGGGGGCTCTGGGAGGGCGAGGGCCGAATATACAGGGTGGTGTTGGTGCTGTTGCCATAGTGCCCAGGGGGGATCTGCAGAGCCTGTGAGGCATTTGGTATACTTTGCGAAAGAGTGACTGATAGAGGGTTTATAGTGTAGCGGGGGACGGGGGCATATGTGGGAGACATCCCCTGCATGGTGGGTGGGGGAGTGGGAGTGCTAGCCGATCGGCTCTGATCATTCATAAAGAAAGGGTTATAACCAGGGGAGGGGGCCATGGTAGCGGGGGCTGACATGGGTTCCGGGTAGCTTGGTCGCTGCGGTTCGATATGACTGTCACTGGTGCTGTGCACTAAGGAGCGACCGACTCCCGCCGCTCCTCCGTTTGCCTTGTTTGCCTCAGAGCCCGGGTAGCCCAGGCTAATGTGCAGCATGTGGTTCCGGCTCAATCTCCCTTCCTCTGGACTGTGATGGAACTCCCCATACAGGAATCTGTTGCTCTCTTGAGCCAGCAGGCGGCAGCAGAGATCCACATTGTTGTTGTTCTGGGGCAGCAAAAACAAAACGCCCTTAGTGTGGTACTTCAAAGTTTACCCTTCATGTCCGTTTTAAAGAATGACATTCATGAAGTTGGTGATCCAAATATATTGTAAATTAAGTTGAACTTCTTCCAAAATGTCATTAGTGCTATTTTCCAAAATTCTCCCACAAGCCTTTTCTGAACACATACAGCAATAAGTGTGTGTGTGTGTGTGTGTGTGTGTGTGTGTGTGTGTGTGTGTGTGTGTGTGTGTGTGTGTGTGTGTGTGTGTGTGTGTGTGTACCTGCAGAAGGCACTGTGACACTACCCCCTCTGGGATCTCTGGGAAAAGCTGCTTGAGGTCCTGCAGGACGTGATAATCGAGCTGAGAGCCAGGCTGCGCCATCCTCTCCGGCTAACCGCGTCAACAAGCCCAAAGCCGCGGAATTAGCCGATCACGTCTCATCCCCTAAAGATAGAGAGATGACAGACTTCAAAAAGTGAGGGAAAAACTGGAAAAGCTCACAATGATCCCGTCAACATTATTGGTTTGTCAGGCACACACACACAAACACACACCCAACGTGTCGGTATGTTGGAGACATGTCAACATGAGGATCCAAGACCGGACAATTGATCCGTAAAAGAGAAGTCGAACAGCCGCCACAGAGGAGCACAGTCACCACCAGCGCTACTTGTGTTAATTCACATTAGCGCACTAGTGGCTGTCAGTTTGTTGTTGTTTCACCATCCTGTTGCACCAAACAGCGACGACATCCCATCGCTAGCTAGCAGGCTAGCTCGGCATTAGTTAGCCGCTGTGCATCACTCAAACAACCACACAGGTGTTCCAAGAAACTACCGCAGGAAATATCACCAATCGCGAGAAGTTATCCGGCGTTAAGGTCACTCGTTACTAAACCAGCAACACAATTCCCCAAATAAATAAGATGTTCATGTAGAAATGAACTCGTCAACTGTGTGCCAGCTAATGCTAACGCTAGCATCGTCTTGCTAGCTGAGGAGCTGTCACAAGCCTGGGTGTTAGCCTGCAGCTAGCTAGCATGCTAATGCTAAGCCCGGGGATGGCTCTCTGCAGCTTACCGTATGCTGAGCGTCTCCTTCCCGTCTCGGTCCATTGCTGGCGGTCGGAGGTAGCGGCGATGTGTCAGAAATCTTAAATCGAGGTTTGGAGAATTCTTCGTTTCGGTAAATAACTTGTAGTTTCACATTCCAGCGTCAGGCCCTGTAGCCAAACTGCAGACGATCGCGATCATGTCAGATTTGCTAAGACCAGGAAGTTGTTCCGTCGGGCTGGATGGACGGTGGATGTCAACACGGCGCATGTCTCCGTGTCCCGGGCGGTCACATGGAGCGCTGCGTCTCCGCGCGTCAGCGCGCAAAGAGGCGACTGTTCCGTTTGAACAGCGTCAGTTTATATGACTAAAAAATTACTCAACAAACTGGAGATTTTCAAATTTGAAGCCAATATTAACTCCTCACAACTTAATATAGTAAAACATAAGATAATGTCCATCCATTCATTTTTTATAGAAGACATGACATGCAAAACTCACAAAACTCTTCTCCATAAGTAAATAAAGCTTTCTGTTGCATTTTGACAATGTTTATAATCATTTTTTTATTCCGTTGTTTTTACCTTGTACTCTTTAGAATTCATTTAAAGTATGAAAGTATGAAGGAGGAATGATCAGTTTCCTCTTAGAACCCTCGTCCTCCTCTTGCTTTGTGCTTATCTTAAAATACTGTACATTATCATACGGTGCTTATGGGTCTACAGGATGCTAAAACAAAAATTAAATTTCTGATCTAAACAAAATTTACATGTCTCGGGCCTAACACTTTATGAACTGACATAATCTAAAGTATTTATTATTCTGGGGTGGAGGGGGTAACAGGTGTTGCATGATGAAGAAGTAACCTTCATACAACACCGCTCAGGACCACCTCAACTTCAAGAAGATGCACGAATAAATGAAATGACCAATTTCTTAGGAAGCAACAGCCAAGTCAGGATCTTTATCAGAGGCATTTGACTGTGTATTTCCACTAGATGGCAGAGATGAATGGATTACTAGCAGACACATTCAAGGACAACACTACAGTAGACGGTCCCTGAATGGAGCTTTCTCAAAGAAATTATACATTAAAGCTTAACTGGTTGGACAGTAAAGGACACAGAGACGAACTCCCTGTGATTTTTTTTCAGAATTAAAACTTAAAATTCAGTGAATGGAAACAAAATAAAATAGATCAAGACAAGGTATGTACTTTTCAAAATTGCATTGTTAGGAATAATATCTTGATTAGGATCACTGTACAAGAATGCCCTTGTGGTTAAGTTGTCATCATTTTTTTAATACATAATTAAAGGTTAATGCCAGTTTCTTCATGTTTCTGAATGCTGCAAAAAAGAAGGACAAAGGGTTTTAAATCATGAACCATATCAGGCCACATTGTTCATGTGGAAATCAACGGCTACGTTTGGAACTAAACTCTTGTTTCTTGTTTAAAATCATATTCATCCTTTTTTAAAAATATCAATATGATTTCGATTACCTTACAGTGTTGTACAAAATTTACATTGATGAAAAGGGTATTTTTCTCTGATTCCAGAGATACAGTATTACATTTCAGTGACGTGCGGTGAGGTTCATGGCTGGTCAGGCACTGATCTCTTCATAATTAGATTTACAGACATACATAGTTAAAGTCAAGCAACACAGAATCCCTTAAAAACACGCAAAACAACATATTAATTAAAAATATTTACTCTTCATTGCAAATGTTAAAAAGTTAAAATGTTCAAACACGTTTGCTCTATGAACTAAATTTCCATAATATAGCAAATGTAGCGTCTATGGAAAAAAGACAAGGTCTACGTTGTGAGATAAAAGTCGGGTTTCCAAGAGGTCATCACAGCAGCACCACCGGCTTCATTCTCATGTCTGGATCGGTAACACCTCATCATTGATGGCGTGTTGTTATTGTACATCAGGTGGAGGGAACAAAGCAAACACTTCACTTGTAAATTAAAAATGACATGTGTGTGGTTTATTATTTTCTACTGTGTGAGTAACAGAGCCTGAAAATAAGTTTATTAGAAATTAAAATCTACTTTGTTCGGCGGCATTCGATCTCTTTCTGGTTGGATCCACTGTAAAATAATTACGACGCAAACTGTCGGCAATCGGAACGCTTATGTGATCAATTCAAGGGATATTGACACGATTGGCAGCGTACCGCGCTGTTTCGGATCAGCCATTGACCACTAACCTGTGTCACCTGGTGAATGGAGCGCTTAGTGTTAGTGCTTCACATGGGAGTTCGGAACAAATCGGACATCACTGCTAGGAAGCTGAGCTGTCCGTCTGGCAGACCTTCAGGCTGCAACATCGACCATCGATCAGTGAATGGAGGTGGGAGGAAACCGGAGAGCCCGGAGAGAGCCCACTCAGACACGGGGAGAGTATGCGAACTCCGCACAGAGCGGGACTCGAACCCGAGTCCGCCGTGTTGTGAGGCGACAGCGCCGCCCAGTTTAGTTTTAGTTAATTTATTTTTCCACTGAAGAGTAAATATTTTTAATTTATATTTTTTCGTGTTGCATGTTTTTTGTTTTTTGTTTTGTCTTGTCTGCATGTATTCTCATAATTTAAGCCCATAAAAGGGGGTCAACCTTTTCTGAGATCAATGCTTATTTTAGTCTTGAAGCAAAATCTTTTATATACTGTACCTATATTTTAATGCATGCGTGTGACCATCACCAGTCCTCTCTGGGAACTAAATTGTCAGTCTTTATTAGAATTTCCTATTGTGAGCCAGAGAGGTAAGTGCTGCACCTCTGTGCATTAAGGGGGAAGGCAAAAGGAGACAGGGAGAGAAAACACAAACAAGGTAGTGGATAGACAGGCAGTGCTGTTCCCCAGTGGGCCGCAAGCCCCCCCGCACCGCCACCCACAGAGGAAAGCCGACCAGAGGTTGCCAGCCCTGGCACACCGCCGGCCGTCCCAGGCAGCCCATGCTAGGCCCTATCAGAGGCCCACCGAAGCCAACCAGCCCACAGGTGCCCCCCCGCCGAGGCCCACCTATAGCCCAGGTCCATCGGGAAACCGACGGCAACACCAGCACACACCCCAGCCCCAGCCAAGCAAACCGACCACTAGCCACCAACCGCCGACCCCTGGCCAACAGCAGCAGCCAGACACGTGCTACAAAGTCGACCTGACGTGCCACGCCCAATAGGCCAGCAGGTGAGCCGTGCAGCACCCGAAGCTAAACAGGAGACATGGTCCGCAGGGGAGAAGCCAAGCCGCCCAGCAACCGTCCCGCCCCCAAATGCAGCGATTACTCCGCACCACCCAATCCCCCCAGTAGCCCAACCCCAAGACGAGCTGCAGGCCCAGACCAAACAGCCCTTCCCTAGCCATAGGCCCCAGAGGGCCATGCCCCACCAGAAGTGCCCTTTTATGTGGAGTCACCACTACCCTCCCTGTTAATACGCTTCCCCGATCCCTAACGAGGAAGCGATCTCCCTACGCTGTGCCCCTGTGCTACCTTGTGTGGAATGTGGTGCATTAAAGTCTGAAGGGAACCCAGCAATGTCCAGACTACTCCAAACATCCCTGGGCCCCCTCCGAAGTGTGTGTGTGTGTTGCATTAAAATTGGAGGATGGGGGGCCACAAGTGAGGCGTATATGGGGAGGATGCAGCGCCCTAGAGCACTGCAGTCCGCCCCACAACCAAGCCCACTGCCCTCACCCCCATCCATTCCCAAAGCCCTAACTGTGCCCTATATGTGCCTAAAAGTTATGTATTGTGCAGCATGAGATATGTGAAGTGAACATTAGGAGACAATCTGGTGTGGGCCCGGCCCAAATGGACAGGGCCATAAGGGGGACAAGCATCACAGCCAGCCAACCAGCCCGAGTCCACAACCCGGCCCGGCCATGACCACCAGGGCCCGGCACGGCCACAGGCGTCCGGCGACCATCAAAGCTACCGATGACCAACCAGCAACCGGACCAAGCCACCAACCCGCCCCATGACAACAACAACACAGAGACACACCACCACGGCACCACAGCAGGGAATGAAGACGATGCATGCCCCCGTGTTGCGTGATTTTAAGGGATTCTGTATTGCTTGACTTTAACTTTTGAGAAATACTGATCATTTCCAATAAAAGGATGAACAAGTCAATCAAATAATAATAATTACAATAATGAGAATTAATGGTTGGGGACCGCTGATCTAGGGGTGACGTGTAGTGATGTTGGTCGCGAAAGTAACGGCTCTGAGAGCCGGCTCTTTGAGGTGAACGACGGAAACCGGCTCCTCTGTGCCTCGCTCACTGCGCTTAGCAGAGGAGGGACGGGCAGTTCTTATAGTTTAGTTTTAGTTTAGTTATGGTTGCAATGAAGAGGAAATATTTTTAATTAATATTATATTTTGTCGTGTGTTTTTAAGGGATTCTGTGTTGCTTGACTTTAACTATGTATGTCTGTAAATCTAATTATGATGAGATCAGTGCCTCACCAGGCATGAACCTCACCGCACGTCACTGAAATATATGCATTTTTGCGCACTGTATTGTAGAGTGTTAATTATTTTATGTATTAGAGTTTTCTTGTCAGTATATTGAAAAGACCGTCAGCAGCAGTCCTCTAACCTCAGTTAACCCTGAACAGGAAGGAGGCCCTCACCGTCTGGTTTGCACGTTCAAGCCCTCCAAAAACAGGACAGGAGTCCATTCAGCCATTTCCATTATGATAGATCCGGTAACACCACACAAACAGCATATCACGAGACAGTGATTCAATGAAAGCAGACATGAAATCATGATTGATAATGAGGGAACGTGGATGATAATAATGAGAACAGCTGTTCTTTTTGATGTATTGCTGGTATTTGTTGCCAGTTCATGTCTGTAATCTGTTTATTCTGTTCATTAAAGAAGGAGATGACGCTCTGTTCATTTCTGCAGGCTAAATGGTGCCAATACAGGCATGGACAGCTGGTGCTGAAGGCCCATCCACCAGCTCATGATAGAGTTTCAACCTGCTGAGCCGTTCCACTGGGATGTCAGCAGGGGTGTGTGGACTGTACCACTGCACAACTATTCGTAGGGGTGTTGATCTGCAGCAGCTGAAGCTCAGGACCAGTCTGACTTGGGTTAGTTGTTGATTAGCTGTCACAACTGTGTTGCTATTTAAAGTCGTCCTCTTGTTGTCCCTCAGCCTGACTCAGAACAGAGGCGTTTGGAACCCCGTCTCCCCGAGAGTTCACAGAACAGTCGCCCACACAGTATGCTTCAATCTAATGCATGATGACACAAAAAAGAACTCACTCAAAACAAGTCTTTAAGGCACATGTTATGCTCAAATGTAATTTTACACAAGTTTCAAAAAGTTCAATGTTTGCTGTGAAAAAAGCATTTTCACAGCAAACCAGTGTGCTGATCTGGAAGCACACTGGTTGGTGACGTATTTTTCTGTTTGAAGAATTGCCTGTAGCCTTGAATTTTGTTTCATGGATCAACAAGTGGTTGTGTCAAATTTTAAAAGAGCCATCCCAATTTCTTTGTCTGTCGAGGACATCCTAGCTCTCAAATTACACTTCTAAGAACAGAAACCCCTGAAGCCCAAAGCCTCTTGTTGGGGATTTCCCTCAGCTTCAATATCATACCTGATTAAATAAATAATGAAACATTTCATGTTCATCCAGATATACCATTGATTGGTAAAATAATGATGTCATAATGTAATTTCCTGTAAAGAACTTAATCAGTGTATTATAGACATAACAATTATTTTGTCAAAAATAAATATTTCAGGACAAGATCAATGACGGTTTTGTTTCCCACATATAAGAACCTTCCTAAACATTCTTTAAATGGTTTAATGGGGGCTTCTTTGTGCCTGAGGCCTTTTTGGTCAGTGAGTCAGCAGCTGTGCTCGGAGCCACTCAGGCAGACAAAATGTGTCTGCTTCATGGTTTCTATTTACATCCACCCACAGTGAGGGAAACTTCTTCTCTCCTTGGTTTGAAGGAAAACTCAGGCATGAGGCTTTCTATCTTAACTCTACATTTCATGTTGCACTTTATGTTGGACAGGCATCACTAATGATTTAGTGACTTAAAGCGGTCCTGCAAGTGGCAGAGCCTTATAGAAAATTAGAGGAGGTCAGACTACTAACTGCTTTTGGAATGATATGATTTCCAACCGTCAATGCATAGCTGAATGCCAGAAATATCTTGACCAAGATAAGTTGAGAGTCCCGGCGCTAACAGGCTAACAACAGAATGAGATAAGGTCTCTCTGTATTTAGGTTGCAGGCCTCCCGAACAGACTAGACTGTAGGTCTGTTCAGTTTCCCTTCTACCCAACAATTATTAGTTATTTTTAACTTTGTGCTCTGTTCTGTTCTCCACAATTTAAAAAATTTAAACAAGAAATAACAAATGTTAATTATTTATGGCATATAAATGAGGGCATAAGCAGTAAATAGATATAAATTAAATAATAGAAATGTGCCCACCTGTAAATGTGCTTGTTTCTGCACAGGACTGTTGATGTACATCAACAGCTAAATAACAAACTGCCTATTTTTGTATAAGAATTTACACACATAGACACACACTGACACAACACACACACACACACACACACACACACACACACACACACACACACACACACACACACACACACACACACACACACACACACACACACACACACACACACACACACACACAGAGTATGATTTGCCCTATTCTATATGGTTCTGTATCCATCCATCCATCCATCCATCCATCCATCCATCCATCCATCCATCCATCCATCCATCCATCCATCCATCCATCAATATGTGGACCATGCTAGCTACTTTCCATTAGGTGTCTATTGTAAATACTGTGCCACAACCAAGACAACTGTAAATGTTCAAATGCAGGAGCTTTACAAAGTACATGTGAAATACTGTCCATTGGTTTGAAGGAGAGGTTTGAATAAAGCATTAATTTCTCCACTTTATACACAACCCTACACCCTTGGCATGATGTAAAAGGTGAATGTTTGTCAGTGGAGGTTATCTGTGCAGTGCAGCCCTGGAAATGTGTTTTAGTTGACCAACTTTTATTCATCTTCCCCTGATGTCCTACTCCTTGTTATTATTATTATTATTATTATTATTATTATTATTATTATTATTATTATTATTATTATTATTAGTATTATTATTATTATTAGTAGTATTATTATTAGTATTAGTATTAGCATTATTATTATCATGTCTGAACCTTCCACTACTAAGGAGTCAGATCAGACTGTATGAGCGCACGCGCGTGCGTTGACGCGCACGAGGCGACAGCTGAACCTGAGACAAGCGCGTGCGGAATGCAGCATCCGGTAGAAAGTAACGCTACTTTTATGGAAACCCGCAGCCAGTCCAGACGGTTCCACCGAGTGGTTGCGTGTCGGTCTACTCTGCGTGGCCTGCGTTTAAACCCACGGAGAGGATTTTATCACAAGAACCGTGAAACAGGAAGACGACCGCGTGTTAAAGAGGTAAGGCCGCTTTTTGTGGGTAAGAAGGTGTATAAAATGATTAAATAATCCATCTTTATACAGTAAGGTGAACCTAACTTGACTTTAAACAGCTTTACAAATAATTTATATTTCATTCAAGTATTTATCACATCAGGTAGTCTTTCTAATAGTATAAATCAAGACAATTTTTATAACTGGTTACTTAGGCCACCTGTAAATCCTGTTCATAATATGAGACCAGACATACAGAACAGAAATAAAGTCACATTGGAGCATCTGGGTTACCCCAAACAGTTTTTCCCATAAAGCTCATACAATTGTACAATACAATAGTATGTTTTTGGGGTTAGGAGGTGATATTTTCAGCTCAAATTGAAAGTATGTATATCCCGCAATCTACAAAGGTCTTGATAATGAATAATGGCAGGTGAGGGTCTGAAACAGTTGTCATTTCAACCTCCTGACATTTACCTCCTTGTTCTAGGATGGAGGCGTACTGATGATTTACCATCAGCAGCAATCATCAGCACAACTGAAGCAAAATCATCTGAATTACTATCATTGAGAAACCCCTTGTGATAGATATCTAACAACATGCCAAGCAAAGCTGAATCAATATGAAATTGTTTTGGTTTCTAGGTGTATGACCTTACTTCTAACTTATAGATGTTGACTAGGATCCACATGCATGCACCTACAATCATCTGATGGTGTTTTATGCGAGTCATATATTTCAAAATAATCGTATTCAGATAGTTTGGGGGAAAATGTAAAATAATCTGGGGCACTTCAGTCTACATTTTCACTTTCAGTTAACATTGACAAAATGACCTTCATACCTGAATGAAAGTTATTTTAGAAACAGGAGATTTAGTGTTAGATTACTGATTGTCGTAACAGCTCTCATCCATCCATCTGTTTGTCTCTCAATCAGGCCGTTTTGTCAAAGGTCTGTAGGGCGACATGTGGGTGCCAAGTTGAGCTCTGTCCAACTGCCTATCTCTCATCAGAAATAGTCATGATCACATGTCCTCGACCCACAAGTGTGCTTAAAATAGAGGTCAGCAAGCTTCCATTGCACTCTTTCTCAATATACTGGGCACCACAACAGATGAATTTGCCCCTATCTGCACTTCATTGTTACAGTACTATGAGTACAACAAAGCATATACTAAAAGAGGAAAATCCTGCCAGTGTCAATGTTCTTCACTGAAAGGATGCACCCACAGTAACAACTTTAGATGAAATCTAAATTTTAAAAAAATTATTCTCTCTTTATGTCCAAATGGTTTTCTAACCTTTGTTTTTTTTTGTCACAGTCATTGTCAGTCACTTTGCAAGGGAAATACTAATTATACATGAATAATAACTAAAGGACATTTACATTTTTGTGTTCTGTGATTTTTGTGGCTTTTGGGATGCATTGAGCCCATTAGCATTCATCCACACCACAGTTCACATCTGAATTATTTGAACATCTTTTGCTTTGCAGGCAACATTTCATTAGAGCCTGTTTGTCAACTTGTCATTGTGGTGCAAACATGACTGAGGTGGCCCACAGTGGAGCTGCACTTGCCCACAATATTGATGTCACAAATGAAGAAGAGCACCAGAAAAGTGATGAAGAAAGTAGGGATGATGACATGACACTTGGGCAAGATAATTTTGATGAAGATGAAGCAGCTAAGGTGAAAAACCAGAAGACTTCACGTAAGGAGGGTGATGAGCTTTGCCATGTGAATGAAGAAATGAGTAATAAGAAAGACGAGACACGCATGAATGGTGTGAATGATAATGAGAAAGGTAAAAGAAGAGGGGATCGTTACGGCAAAGCACGGAACACAGAGACAACAAGAGACACACAATCCAACATAAATGACAATCTGAACATTTCAGATGTGACGCTCAAGAAAGAGGTGAGCTCATTCATAATATACAATAGTTATGTCCTTCATAGAAACCTCTTCCACACATACCTGTACCATTTTCCAAACTTTTCCTTAAACCATAGAAACTTCTACGATCTCGAAAACCAGTGGCCAGGAGCTATGTGCCAAAGGTCAACAAAGAAAAGGGGGATGTGACCAGCAAGTTCGAGGCCATGCAGAAGGCCAGAGAGGAGCGCAGCAGGCAGAGGAACAAGGACGAGCAGGAGAAGAGGAAGGAGCAGTACATCAAGGAGAGAGAGTGGAACCGCAAGAAGCAGCAGGTCAAAGACAGATAACCCCACTAACCTCTGCGATTGTGACCTGCATGGCATGAAGCATGACGGGATGACCAGGATGTCGAGTTGAGTGACAATTCACAGCTTCTGGATACCAGACATTGTTTAATAGACTCTTCAATTAATAGTGATTGATGTAATATTTAACTTTGGTGTGTGCTTGACCTTTGAAGATATTTTCCTTAATTTTAACCCTATTTATGTGCACAAAGAGACCAATGGGATGAAACCTGAAAGTCCTCTGATTGAGCTTGTATAATTCTAAAGGTTGTTTGTGCTGCCAAATATTATTCAACTCATTGCTCAGTATCAAATCTTTATTACATTTATTAAAATTGGTGCTTTAAAGTTATTTCATTTGAATGTTTAAACTCCACTGACTCAACAGTGAAATAGTGACAGTCTTGAGTGATGTCAGTGTTGGCTCTGGCTGGAAAACAAATGCGTTAAACTGTGAGTTTTTCCTGACCTCCATAGCCCACTCCTCATCTCTGCTTGAACGATGTAGCTTGAGGTTTGCTCAGATTTACTGCTACTAGCAATTTTGACCATCCTGTAGGCAACTGAATTATGGGTAAGGAAGGTCTCCTGCTTTTACAAATCAATCTAGCAATTAACTTTTATTTATAAAGGCAATGTTTATAGAAAGACTCTTGGAACTCTTTTTCTGTTGCGCTGGTCAGTTTCTTTTGTTCCACCAATGATGTTGAAAGAGTGTAGCAGTGAATCAACTGGATGTTATTTTAACTAACATAAATTAAATAAAGGAGTCACTAGGAGTCATCAATTGTAGCTCAAGTCTGAAATGACGTGTAATACATTTTATTTATAGTGCTCTCAATATTATTGTAAAATAAGCGATGCATTTTTACAGGAAATAAATGTACAGTATGTGTTCTATCAACATACAGTATGGTGGAAAAAGACACAAAATTTGAAGGGAAAGAACAGATGAAAAGTTGAAGGTTGGAGGAGTTGGGTCCAGGGTTGGTTCGTTTCAGATCTACAGCGGTAAAATAAATGCTGTGATGTGGTGTAATCTAGTGGATTATCGGTGATACTCAGTGAGGCAGAACAATCTGCCTGTGTACAGCCCTGACACAGCCGGCCAAGCTCGGACACCTACGCTCATCTCCTGTCAACCCAATCAGAGGTTCACTTGCAGGTCACATGACCGAGCTATTAGCAGAGATTAGGCCCTTGTTCTTGCTGGGACCAGCATGGCTCCTGAGTAGCAAAGGAGATGATCCCAGCTAAACTGTAACCTCACCGCCACGTTTCATCTGATCCACCACAGATAAAAGAACTACTGGCTTCCAGTGATGAGGAAGAGGAGGTGAAGCCAGCAAAGGTTGAAAAATCGTATGTCCCTAAAATCACTGGTAAGACATAGTAAAGGATGTAACTGGTGACATATGGATATTGTTGCAAAGGCTGGGAGGAACAGGAGGCTGAATGATTGCGATGTGCATTATGAAATCTTCAGGTAGCGTGAAGGGGAAATTTGCTGAAATGGAAAAACAGAGACAAGAGGAAGAAAGGAAGAGGATGGAAGGAGAGAGGAAGAAGAGAGAAGCCCAGGATAACATGGAAAAAGCCAAAATAAAGAAGGAATTGGCTCAGAAAGCTGCTGAGGTAAGAAAACCTGGGGTGTCTAGTGCTGGTTAGTTCTGCCTCGCAGATGGAATGTCTCTGGGGATCCAGGTTATCCTCAGCAGTTATTTTAAGCAACATTTATAATATAAATAGTTGGCAGACGCTGGACATTTAACTGAAATGGTCAGTAGCATTGATGACACGAGTAGCCTGTGAGTCATCTTAAAATCAAGACTTAGTCATTTGATAAAAATAATAAATCTAATTAATATTTAAGAAATGTACAGTATGGAGAGACAGACTTCAGTGAACTTATGAGACCTTATAGCTCCACCTTCTTAACAGTTACATAAGAATTCTTGTGCCAGATAGGCAATTACAGGCAATCATCTGTGTCTTCATGCCCTAATTCTACACTTATGGCTACGCTGTTTACGTTTAACAGCTGCAAAACGTCTTCGCCCGCAGCTTTATTCACTGTTATTTATCCAGCAGAATTGTATCTCTGCTAGGGTGAAGAGGGCTTTCAATAGATTTTAGAGACCATTAGGTTGTTATGGGTCTGTAATGACCACACAAATATTTTGTTAAATGTTTCGTGAAAAGAAAAAAAGAGTATTATTAATTTTTATTAATTATTAATTATATTATCTGATAGTCATGGTGGGAAGAAGACTTAAAGTTCGGACACATTTATTTGATTTAGCGAGTTCTCTTGACTTCTTTACTTACTTGTACCTGATATATAAAGAGAACCACACACTCCCATTGTCAAGCTCATCTGATTGCATATATATTTTTTCATCTTTAACCTTTTATAGCGCACTCATTGAAATACTTTGAAATTCAAAATTTCAATCTTGTCGAACCTTGTTGCGCTTTGTTGTGTTATTGGAGGAAAACTTTATTTCAGTTGTAACCTTTTCTGTATTTTTCAAGATGTAGAAAGTCAAATTACTAAAAATTGTCACTTGCCCAATAAAGGGTTAAAGAAGCATCTGAATTATGTACTTGGTCTTTCATCAGAAATGGATCAATGTCTCTCAGTTTATCTTCAGTTATCCTGCTTAACTGTAATGCAGAGCTGACTTGATGATGTCCAATCTGGAGTGCACTACCAGAGCCAGGTGTAGACACTACATAATGGGCATCTGTTTCCCACACTTTCCAGCAACTAAATTAGCTCCAGGCCTCCTTCCTGTGACCGAAATAGCTTTTGCAATCTTAAACCGACACCCATGCTCTGACCCACTGCAAATGGTGACATTAAGCCATTAGAGTTGCTCTCTATTACCACCCACATGCTCTTCTTGCTCCATGTGTCACTAACCTAAAAGATTGGGAACCACTGGTTTAATATTTGACAATGCTCTACATTTGAGAAGTGTAACACAAAATACGTAAGATACTTCGAAAAGGACAGTATTTCCTGAAAAAAGTGGAGTACAAGTATAAGGAATCTAATACGTACTCTACTTTCCCAAATAAAAGATCTTAAAGACCTTAAAGTTCAAATTAAACATAGAACTGCTTACTTTCCATTGCTGCCCACCTCTGAAAGTATTTTTTATTTCATCTAGTTTTTTATTTACTGACTCTGCTCTCCATAATTTCACTACTCATCATCAAACACTTTTTAGGACGGAGATGACACAATCCTGGTTCGGGTGGTTCCAGCGAAGTCATCACGACCTCCAGGAAGAATCAAGATGAACTTTGAGGACATGGAGAAAAATCGAGAGGAAGAACTGCAGAAGAAGTCGGAGGAAGAGAAGAAGAAACGTTATGATGACAACAGGCGCTCTTTTAGAGAAGCTAAGCGACGCTCCGTCCTTCAACAGGTGTGACAATGGAGAAATAAGCTTTTTTGTTATTAGTGAGCTATAAATAAGATGTCTTGGGTATTTTCCACTACTGTGAAAGACACAGTTAAACAAAGTCCCACTCATGTGGATTTAGGAAGAGGAAGAAGAGAAGTCTCCAGAGAAGACGCAGCTGACTCCTGGAAAGCTGAAGATGACATTTGAAGAGATGGAGAGGGAAAGGCAAGAACAGAAAAAGAAGCTGGCTGAGGAGGAAGCCAAACGCCGCCTCCTTGAGGAAAAGAAAGGCTTTGAGGAGGCCAGACTGGAAATGGTAAAATAAAAAATGTCAACGCATTAAACATTTTCAAAAGGAAAACAAAACCAAAAAACACTTGTCATAACCAACAGCATGTAAGTTATTGACTCTTCCTTTTTGTGTGTCTTTTGTACTTGTGCATGTTACCAGGGAGAAGAAGATGAGAATGGCCAGCCAGCTGAGGAAGACAAGGAGGAGTTCCGACCTGGAAGATTGAGATTGAGTTTTGAAGAGCTGGAAAGGCAAAGGATCGAAGAAGAGCGTAAGAAAGCAGAGGATGAGGCCAAGAGACGTATGGTGGAGGAGAGGAGAGCTTTTGCTGAAGCTAGGAAAAGCATGGTCAGTCTTATGAATATGAAAAGTGAAACTTCATAAATAACTTATTTAGAAATGATCAGAGATTTAGGGAAATAGATTTATTCTTGTGGACAGTTAAATGTAAAGATTGCCAATTTGCTTAGCTTAGCACACATACAGTTCATGAAACAAAACCTCTAAACCTCACCGATAGCAGAATTAAATATATGTATGTGTCACTGTGCTTAAAGCTGATTACTTTTTTATTTTTGCTGATATTTTGTATCTACATTTTACTCAAATGATATAACTTGTGTCAATTAGATTAGAGATGCTTATAGGTTAGCCAAACTGAGGTCATACGTGAGTCCCCTGTGTCCTAACTCAGCTTGTAGATGAAGATGATGAGGTGCTGATGGCCTTACTCAACCTGGAGGGCAATAAACCTGGGAAGATATGCGCCAGTTTTGAAGATCTGGAACGTCAGAGGAGAGAGGAGGAGCAGAAGAAAGCCGAGGAGGAGGCCAGGAGGAGGCTGGAAGAGGAGAAGAGACTTTTTGCTGAGGCCCGCAAGAGCATGGTAATTCTACAAAACTCAGTTGTTGATATTAATCTCTATACTGTATTTGTCTAACATGGATATCCTTGATGCAGTAACTGACCTCATTCCCAAATAGATATTTTCTATTTACATAAAAATTGTACGTGTAGGTACTAGATGAGGAAGACGGCATGGTGAAGAGTGAATCTCAGGAAGCACTGCACCCGAAAAAACTGGAGATCAACTTTGAAGAGCTTCTGAAGGAGAAGCAGGAGGCGGAGAGGAGATGCAAGGCAGAGGAGCGCAAAAAGAAAATGGAGCAGGAGAAGCAAGAATTCGAACAACTCAGACAGGAGATGAGTGAGGTCAGTTTACAGCAGGTGAATATTTTTGTAGAGCATGTCCATAATGTACTCCATAAACTTCAGAGAGAATAGCATTTGAGAGAACAGCCTTTGTTTTCAAGCACATATTTTGAATTCAGCTCACATGACATGCATATCTAAATGAAGCTCTCACAAATATGAAAAATAAATTTGATTTGACAGGATGAAGTGAATGAAAGCTCAGATGTACCAAGTAAGGAGTATGAAGAACTGACCAAGCTCAAGAGGACTGGCTCCATTCAAGCCAAGAATCTCAAGTCCAAATTTGAGAAGATTAAGCAGCTAACTGAAGAGGAAATTCAGAAAAAGATTGAAATGGAGAGAGCACGCAGGAAGGCTATTGACGATGAGATTAAAGAAAGAGAAGCTGAGAGGTTCCAGGAGGTAAGAACAAATATGAATAAGGAAGTAAACATAAGCAGTCAGTACTTCATGAAGTTGCAAATAGAATTTGTAGGTTTGATGAAAATGATGACAAAATGTCACAGTTGTTATAATTATCTGTGTTCTCTAGGAGGATGAGGAAAAAGATATAACTCCTGGCAGGGCTGAGGAATCACCATTCAAACAGAAGGTTGACATGCGAGCCCGGTTTCAACAAATGGCCAAAGCCAGAGAAGAAGAAGAGAGAAGGAGGATAGAGGAGCAGAAGCTGCAGAGGATGCAGTTTGAGCAGCAAGAAATTGATGCTGCCCTTCAGAAAGTAAACCTGCAACGTTTATGACTTTAAATAAGGTTGCTTTGACTCTAGCAACATTTGTAATTTTGTTTTATTGTCTATTTTCAGAAGGAGGATGATATGGATGATGAGGGCAGCATCATCAATGGCTCTGCAGCCTATGAGGATGAGGAAGATCATGCCAGGTCGGGGGCTCCTTGGTTCAAAAAGCCCCTTAAAAATCAGTCAGTGGTGGACTCAGAGCCGGTTCGTTTCACTGTTAAGATCACTGGGGAGCCAAAGCCAGAGGTCACCTGGTGGTTTGAGGGAGAGATGCTCCAGGACTGTGAGGACTATCAGTATATAGAGAGAGGAGAGACATTCTGCCTCTACCTGCCAGAGACCTTCCCAGAGGACGAGGGAGAGTACATGTGCAAAGCTGTAAACAGCAGAGGCACAGCAGCAAGCACCTGCATCCTGACAATAGAAAGTAAGACCACCCTGGTGTGACTGCATGCCTGCATGATACGTCTCTTCTAAGAGGTCCATTGCATGCTCCTCGACCCCATGAGCTGAAGCTGGGCGGCAGATGTGGATAACTGCTTTTCTGTTTCTTTCTTGCAGCTTATGACTACTGATGCCCCTCCATGTCCCTGAACCCTTTCCTGTCGTCTCACTCCTTTTGTAAAACTTCATCCCTCATATAGTCAAACAGCAGAGAGGGAAACAAATAGAAGTATGCTTGGCATTCCTAAGGGAGGGACACATAACACACAAAAATTCAAGATATTGTTTACTTATTGCTCAAATGTAGAGATGCACTCCCTATGAGAGTAATATAAAACCTGTGCCAAAAATACACACAATTCTTGTTCACTCATGTTAAGGACACACTTTGCTGTTAGTGATGCAAACACATTTTAAGTACTGCAGTTCTGTGTTGTAAATATGACACTTATGGTCCATTTGGGGTAAATGTTAAACTTAAGGCATTCAAATGTAACATTAAACAATTTGAGATTAAATGTAAGTCCTGATGTTCACTGAAACTTTTTTGGTCCAGATTAAGTGTTTTCAACTTCATGCAGCATCTAAAGGAATTTAATATGTTGATTGTTCTTGTACCAAACCAACTTTCTGATTCTTGATACAGTTGTCATAATTACTGGATAGTATGTAACCATTTCATGGTTTGATCATTGAAGTTATAGGCTAGCTTGAGTATTTGTCTAATAATAAAAATGAAAATGTTTTAATAAAATGATCAAATATAACTATAAATATAATTTGTGGTGTTTATTGCTGTACGGACGATACATAATATCTACAGCTTCTTTGGTTTTCTGTGACCGGAAGTGGTCATCTGGCTGCAAAGAAGGCGTGGCTAATGTAGGGAGGGGCACAAGCCGTCGCCTGACTCCTCCCCTTCCGCTCCTAGCCAATTGAGTACTGTATATTATTCAACGCACACCTGTAGATTATATATATATAAACTTCATACAGAGGGTCACGGTGTGATCATAGCGACTCTGACTGAACATATTTTTAGAAACGAACAGGCCGCCATGTTGGTTTACGTCAGAGCAGCTAGCATCTCCATGGAAACGCACTGACTCGAACACAGCGGATGAGAGACGCCAGTAAACTGCAGCATTGGACAGTCTGACGCTTCTTGAGCTGCAAATGTCGTCAAACCAAATTAGCTTCGTCCACATCTGATTATTTAATGACGCAGCATCTCCAACAGTCTCGTTATGGTTCGCTGGGTTGTTAGCTAAAGGCTACCGTCAGGCCATCTTCTTGTTTATTTATCTCACAGGGGGGTCTTTATAGCAGGGACAAGCACCATGGCCGTCTCGGTGGAAGAGGTTTCTTCATCTCTTGTGCGGGAATATCTGAATCGCAAGGTAAGTCCGAATCGTTTTTGACAAACATGGGTAGCTAGCTAGCATTAGCCCTGTGTTTTAAAGTCAGTAGAGTTTTAGCTAGCTCAGGAGAATGAGATTCTCTAACGTCAACCGTCTAATGCTGCTACGATTGACACCATATGTGACCTCATCCATAGCTGTTTAATAGTTTCTATGCTGGCTGATAAACTGTTTGTGATTCCAGCTTAATGATAGCAAAACGTCATCAGAGGCAAATAATTAAATTTTTTTTATTTCTATAGCGCTTCGACGAACACACTTCCAAAGTGCAATACGCATATGAGACAACAGTGAAATAAACAAGTCTATGAATTACCAACAACAACTATTAAGAAAAAAGACAAATAAGACATTAGTACTGTATTGTCAATATTATTGCCCCTGAGAGGTGACTAATAGAGAACATACCACTGTTGTGCAGGGACTGAGGAGGACGATTGCCTGCATGGATGAAGAACATCCACGCACTGCAGCCAGTGTCAACAACAGGTCGCATCTGAGGCAGATTCTTAACATTGAGGGTCTCTATAGGATGAACAAGGTAGGTTTGTAGCGATCATTGAATTTTGTGCAAGGGCGGAACATCTTTAAGTAACTATTCTGACATCACAGGTTCAGAATTCCCCCCTAAAAACGTTACTGGAGATTATTGTGATGTATCACATCAAGAAGCCGAAGAATGAAAGGATCAACAGCAATGAAAGCGTGAATGATCACCCTCCTGGAGCAACACCGAACGTGATGAATGACAGGAAGACAGTGCACAAAGCAACTGCTGCTGTCATTGACAAACACATCAAATCAAGGTTGTTTCATATATAAAATTTTTATTGCTTTATTTTGTTTTACTGTTTTGACTTTGCAAAGCTTTTGAATTTATATATGATGCATATCTCACAGGCCTGCTTTTGAAGACGACTGGGGTCCCCAGCCTACAGATGTGCCATTATTGACCGAAACAGTCAGACCATCCACTAATAGTGCAACAAGTTTTCGGTCTAATGACTCAGAAGACCAGGAATTCCAGCCGGTCACAGCTTCACTCCAGGACAATGAGAATTTCAGCAGAGGAGAACCAGAAAGAAAGAATTCTTCTGCTAGGAACACCCAGAAGAGCAGAACTAATAGAATCAGATGTGATTTGATGACTGGACCAATACTGAACACACTCCAGGTAAGTTTTTTTGAACTTTTTTTAAAATCCAAACTGATTCTTTGTCTGTGATATTACTGCTATTCGTCATACTCCATTTAATTCTGTTCCTAATGTTTTTCCTTTAAGGACACAAGCAAGAAAGGACAGAATCGAAGGCTTGGAGTATCCCAGCCACGACATGATGAAGAAGAACACAAAAAGCATTCTAAGGATGGCCTGTTTGCGACCAGCTTTCATTTAAAACCATTAGAAAATAACTTGATGGAAATGAGCTCACCTGACCACACAACAGGGCAGAAGTACTGGAGTGTTCCAGAGGGAATACAGAGAGAAAACAGCTCTGCAAGACTGGAACAAGACAAACTGACGACAAAAATGTAAATGGATTGGAGGTGGTAAGAGTATTGTGGCCACATTTTTTAATTCCACCAGAAACAAAGTGATGAGCAGATATAGGAGCAAATTTTCTCCATCACTTTTCAATTCATTTGTTGCATATTTGTTTTCCAAAACAAAGCTTCACACAGCAATCCAAAGTGACATCTTTTGAAATTATTTATTTTTTCCATGTTCATCTTTATGGGTTGGACATCAGCTCATTTTTATCTTTAATTGTGGTTTCGGATCACAAATATTATTTAGACATGTTTTGTTTGTTTTAGAAAACTTAACACATAGCAGTCGATACTGAAAGTTCCTTTTTTATTTATGAAATTTTTTTCCGTTTAATTTTTTCATATTACATAGTTATAAGTTGAACTTTGTCTCATTCTGTGACTGAGATTTTAGATGTTAGTTTCTCAGAGAATAATTCAAAGCTATATCTGTTTTAATAATATTTTTTTCCTTAAACTTTATGTACCTATACCTCGTGTACCAAAGATTTATTGATTATTTATATTTATTTTTAAAATGCAACTTGTATATGCAGCAACAAGAATTGGCACTAACAAGGACAGCTTCTAACTTCTTTCTCACTATATTTCACACACAGGCATACTGAGAATTTAGTTATTTTAACACTTTAAATAATTTTTTTGCTAAGGTTTATTGAAAAGTCTCTTTCCATTCTGTCTGTGTCTTAGAGTGAAGTCTCTACCATTGACAAACATGACTGATTTGGATGTTTCTGAAATGGTTTTAGGTGAGTGCTGTATACTTGGAAAAAAATCTTTTTCCTTTTTTAAATACTTATGATTTGTTGATTAATCTCTAGATGACATTGACAATGAAGACAATCTACAAGAACTGTCAGAAGTGTCCTGTCAGAGAACCAAAGCAGAACACGGCTGTGCTGGCTACCCCATGGACCAACACATGGCCATGGTTGGTGATTTATGTTTGTGTGTCTTTAGAAATTCTGGGGTTAGTTTGTGGTATTTACTCTGATTTTCTAATCTTCTGGTTTTTCTCCAGAAATTGAAATCACTTCTACTTGGTTCCAGCCTGAGTTGTTTTCCTGTCGAGTGGAGGAATCAGGGGATCACATTCTCAGAAATGCCTGACCTTAGATATGGAATTGTGCAGAAAAAGGTTGTTTTACTGGTGCATTCTGCCAAAATTCATTAAATAAGAACCTGATTTTTTAATGAGTTATTCGTTTGTCATTTAATTCAATCTTTTGTATTTATTTTTTAGGGTGGACCTTGTGGAGTTCTGGCATCAATCCAGGCCTTTGTTCTAAAGAAGTTACTGTTTGAAAGCATCACAACAAGCAACAGCGTTACAGGACTTCAGTGCGTTACTCTTCTTCCCGTCAAAGCTTTTTACAGCTATTATCAAGGCATGCTCTTAGGCACTGTTATGTACTAACCTCATCTCTATGGTATTGGTTGTATCACTACCCCTGATAACCTCCCTTTCACTCAGATGCCAATTTGTTTTCAGGCGGTTAAGACCTTCTAACACTACCAGAAGAAAATGTCTCATTGGGGCTGTGGCTGAAATCCTGTGGAGGGCTGGAGAGGAAAAACAAGCCACAGTTGCTATGTAAGATCACTATTTCTTCAACTGACTTCTTTGCACGTGAATGTTCACCAATGTACAGAGCCTCCTCACAAGTATCTAACCAGGTGCAATGCATCTGGATTCACAGAGTAGGTGTTAAGTGCTGGGGAGGGAGCAGCACACACCGCAGTTGCTTAGACAATACTGCATCTCCCCTCAGCGCCCTGCTGGTTCATGTGAAGCAGTGATGTGAACAGTTGTGTGCTTGTTTGATATTTGTTTTATTTTCAGATATTCAGGGATGAATAATTTCACTCCAACCAAAGACTTTAAATCTGACGGATTGCTTGAAAAGGTAATGAGATGTAGCTACACACCAGCTGAAGATTGTGTAGTAAAACGTAATTGTAGATGATACATCACTGGTAAGCCTTCTCTAGCATGATGAGGAATGTGGGCCACAGTTTGGAAGAGTTTATCACGTGATCTGAGGATTCCCATCTCCTCCTCATTGTCTGTAAGAGAAGAGTTCACATCTGTGTGAACATAATTAGAGGACAGCAGACACAGTCAATGGACGTGGATGCTGCACCTCTGGATTGTTTTAGATTGTATGACAAATCCATGGATTCAGTAGACAAAAGAGATAACAAAATCTGGCTTCTGTTGATGTCATTCATGCCTGATGTTATACAGCACTTTTGTGAAGAACGTTTTGATGATTGGGTTAACACAACAACAAAAAAAACATGAAGAAGATGCAGCTATTGTTAATAAACCAAAAAGCGTCAATATGATGAGTCTAGATGACATTAATAAATCCTGATCTCTTCATGAAGCAGAGATATTAATTTCTGGATTAAAGCACTTTCTTTACGCAGTGAGGCCCAAACTCTGGAGGCCCAAACTGTCATTCTTACCACAAGTGATTAAATCACTGAGCAGAAAAGTCCTAATTTAATTCCTGTACAATATTCTGTAAAAATATTCTCTGCAATATTCTGGTTAGGCTAGTATTTTGCCAGCTATCTGTGCAATACTGTAGATGTGTAATTATGTTGTTGAATGAATATTTAACCATGGAATGGAGCAATACTCCGGTTACACTTGATTTTAGGGACTGTTTAAGATTTTATTTTGTAGAAACTTAAACTTTCTACAATATTATTACAGGAGATTTGTAACTTTTTTAATTTGGAAAAAAACATTTGGACATTATATGTCATTGTTGTTTTTATTTGTAATGAACCAGATAATAGTTTAATAAAGTGTTGCTGTGTCAGTGCTGCCTTCCATGCGTGTACTACTGAATGTATTTTATAAGGTGGCACCTTATAACTGTTCTTATAGGTTACATGTTTCACTGTGGATGATGTCACAGACCTTCAGTCATTTCTTGAGCAGCATATTGAGCAGGTAAGAAGCTCGCAGCAAACAAACTTCTGCCTGTCAAATGTCATCAGACCTCCAGATTTATCTGTCTGTGTTTTTTCCACAGTTTGAGACCGGAGCGTTCGGATGCATACTACTGGCCATATCTGCTATTTTCTCTCGATCCATTGAAAAGTATGTTATGCCACTTCTGGCTCTGTAAGATATGAAGTATAGAAACAATGAATAGACACTAATTAAAGCATCATCGTTATTGTGCCTCAGAGTAAGAGAGGACATGGACGTGCCCACCTCTACACTCATCGGAGCCCATGGCTACTGCACTCAGGTTTGGGTTTAAGATGGAACTTTCTAAAGGACTGTAGAGGACCTGGTATTGTGTTTGTGCAGGCATTGGTCTTGTTCAATCTTGTTTAAAAAACACAAGTTCCTTGAGGTCTACAGCTTTTGAAGTAAGCTACAGACTTTATTACTGCGCTTATATTCCTAGAATATGTTCTGGTTTTCTCCGTCAGGAGCTGGTCAACCTGTTGCTCTGTGGGAGAGCAGTGGCTAATGTGTTTGACAACGACATGGAGTTGGACTCAGGCAAGGGCAACATGATGCTACTCAAGGGAATCAAAAGCCAGTGTGACGTTGGCCTCCTGTCCTTATTTGAACATTATAACATCTGTAAGGTTAGTGCTGAGTCACTTCAGTCCCGACAAACCAAATACTTTCCAGATTCAAGTGAAAACATACGACCTTGGCGAGCATCCTTCACTGTGAGAATAGGCAACCATAATCACAGGAAAGAATGCTAACAAGATTATTGTGGAATGAAACTGAAAGGCAGAATGAGTGGGAATTGTAAACACATCTCCAGTTCAAGACTAGAAGCAGCCCCCCCCACTCTGTTGTGTAATCAACTGTGGGCTGCAGTCCCTATCCAGAGGGCGACATCCAGAAATGATATGCAAGATAAGAAAATACAGAATCGGGCAGAGTCTCTGCAGACATAGACTGTGTTTTATGGTTCCAGTGGGTGATGCAGAAAGAGAGGGATTGTTTTTGACAATAGATTTTCAAGGAAATTTTCAGTCATTGTAAGAAAAATTTACACAGAGGCTTTATTCAGTTACAACTGAAGAAATAGTTTGATGTTCATAAAAAAGTAAAGCAAGTCTTGTACGGAAAAGAGACAATGGTTGGAATGTAATGTGTTTTTTTTTTCTCTAAAAAAATCACAAACATTCACCTTTTCTCTGCAGGTGTGACGTATATTAATTATCAATAATATATGAGGATGAATGAGGAAGAAACTTTCATTCTGGTCCAAGTAAGACCATCTACAACATCACTGATACATGCTGATGACGCTAGTGTAAAAAAATTGTTGTGATCCTTGCAGTGGATTTAGATCAAACATCTTCTTGACATCATGATCAATCAGTACATTATAGTTTTAATTTTAGCTGTTCATCAAGTTAAGCTGAGGTAGTCTTTCTTCAGACAGACAATAATTCATATTAATGCAGTGAACAACATGATACACAACCATGAGGGTGTTTGATATTCCTCTCCTGCCTACCTTGATAAATAAAACAAGTGGAGATTCCCAATTGTAGCCAAGACGTCGTCATAAAAAGAACAATCTTTGTTGTTATTAGACAATAAATTTTACAACAAAAAATACAAAAAAAAAACCAGAATGATGAATGCCAGGACAGCGTTTTCAGCTCTTCCAGTTTTCATCCTTTTTCCTTTTTAGATGAACGCTCATATGTTTTTGGCAGAGTTCTACCCTGCAGCTTGGACCGACGTACAGTTGATACTGGCTTGTGGCCCGTTGGGCTCCAGAGCCCGGGGTTTGAACCCGGGGTCTGGTACATGTAAAGCTGGCACTCTACCACTGAGCTGCATCCCTGCCTGAGCTTGTTTTTTAATCAACCCTCCTCTGTTGCTCTACGTTCTTCTATTAAAGGTAGGAACCTACTTGAAGAGTCCACGATATCCCATCTGGGTCGTGTGCAGTGAGAGCCACTTCAGTGTGCTGTTTGGCCTACAGAGGGAGTTGTTGACCAATCACGACAGAGCTCTGGAGTTTGACCTGTACTATTATGATGGACTAGCCAATCAGCAGGAGGAAATCCGCCTTACTGTCTGTATGTAGTACTTTGCTCTACCTCATCCCAGTGAATGACGATGTCATAATTCATATTCTACAATCACTGAAACCTATTTTTCCTCTCTAAATGACTAGATGCTCAGGATGATGCTTAATTTCAAGTTTTATTTTGCAATTACATTCATTACATGCATGCTTAAATTTAACTTTCAAATTGTTTGTATTTTTTAGCTGTTGGCAAACTGGCCTCAAGCAGTGACGATGCTGACACAGATCTCATTCCTCCACTGGAGCACTGTATCCGAACGAGGTAAAGCATTCTCATACACAAAGCCCAACAAGTGATGATGTCAACTTGTTCTGAAAACAACCTATAAGATGTGATCAGGCGTAGTCACAAAGTTTTCAAAGTTATGTTTCAATGTACCCTAAGGGCAGCTGTTGGTTTTAAAGGATGATATAATGTGTGTGTGTGGGTCATCTCTAAATCCCATGAACTTTTTTTTTTATTCCTAGATGGAAAGATGCCCATATCAGTTGGAATGACACCGAGCCTATCCTTTGACCAAACAACTCATCTACATTCAAGAATCCTGACTATGTCCGTCAGGTCTCTCACGTTTTTGTTATGTTTTTCTCATTTCCCATGTACAAAGGGGCTTTTTAATTTTTTTTTTTTTTTAATTTGAAGTATTTTATTGTATTTCTAATGCTGAAATGTCAGGTGTTCTTAAATGTGCAGTGGAGGTGATGTACAAACAGCATGGTGGCGCAGTGTGTAGCGCTGTCACCTCACAGCTAGAAGGTTCTGGGTTTGAGTCCTTTGTGTGCGGAGTGTAAATGTTGTCCCGTGTCTGTGTGGGTTCTCTCCGGGTTTACCGACACCTCAGGTGAATTGATTATTCCAAGTTGTCCGTAGGTGTGAGTGTGTGTTTGAGTGGTTGTTTGTCTTTGAAGAAGAAGAAAGAAGAAAGTCCACTTTATTAATCCCCAATGGGGAAATTACTTTTCACTCAGCTAGATGTATTTTTGTGTTAGATACAAAGTTGTGTAAAGGCCCCTGAAACACAACCACAACACAACAAGGGGCCTGTAAGCATGTAATTGGTAAACACACACACAAAACTTGTAAGGGGGATGGTGCCTTGCTCAAGGGCTCCTCGGCAGTAGCCGAGTAAAAGACTAACTTTAAGCTGGACTAAGAATATTTGACATTTGTATTTTATGATGATGACCAGCTATGGAGCAGGCTTTTCATGATGATGTTTATATATGATGTTATATATGATGATGTATAGTTTTGCTAGTTGTAAAAGACCTCATACAAGACCTACCTAATGCAAACAATAATGTGCATTATAACGGCTGTGTCCCTCAGCCACTATCAGCTCTGCTTTTGTCCTTGTTCAATGAAATGTGCATGTGGTGGAATTCTGAGTATTACATGCTTGATTTTATGTTAAACAGTTGGAAACTGAAGAACTGACAAAGATAATTAATTTCCAAACATGTCTAACCGCTGGTTGTTTGTCAGTGTACAATGTTGTATTACACTTTGGTTTTGAAATGGCCTGAAATGTAAACCAAAAGAATGATTTGTGGTTTTGAGGTATTCAAATAAATTTTTCTTGAATTTGAGTCAAAATTGTTTTTCTTCTCATAAATGTGTACAATGTAAAAGAATTAATGTGATGGAGCTGTTCTGGGATATGTTGGTATGACCAATTTGCTTCCAATTCTCTAGAATAAAACAAAACTGAGAACAATCATTGCAACATTTCCACCCATGCCTCCATTTACAAACTGCATTCCAAGTAATGATAAACTCAGGAGTATTTTTTTCAACAAAATAACCAACAAAAACCGAGATGCCATGCAGTTCAATGACAGCGTTTAGGTTCAGCCGTGGTAGGCATGAGGGGGCTCATAGTGTGGGGTGAGCAGAGGGGGTGGCAGGGAGAGTTGTGTGCCAGCACCTCAAGCCCAAGCGATCAAAGGCGCTGCAGCTGGCGTGCAGACAGAGCTGCAGCGATTGTCTTTCGCTGTGGACCAGAATCCACAGTTTCTTGGAAGTGCAATTTGATGGTCAAAACATATTTACACCATCTCGTCAACAGCACTCATTGGAGCAACAATAAAACTTTGATAAATATGTGAAAGGCCATCCCGTCCATCATATTTTGACACAAAGAAAAAGAGAAGAGAAGAGACCGATCATGACAATTTCATCTTTCATATTCCTAATGGAGGCTGTATTGTGTAAATGTGTATTATTGGTGAACCATGCAAGGATTTATGTATTCTACAAAAGATATAAGAAGAGCAATGAATTAAACATGAGACATAGGGTGACTCAGTGAGCCCTCTACAACAATTTTACAGTCATCCAGGCAACTGACATCACTATAAATAAGGTGATTTGCTTGAATGAGGCCTCGGGGTCAAAGAAATGGGATTATAGTGTTTACTTTTGGTGCAAAATGATTCTATATCTCGGGGGAGCTTGACATGTCTTAAGTAGCCATATTTTAGGTGATAGTGAAGTCATAATCTTCTATGAATAGTTAGCATGAAGAAAACATTTCAGTAAGAGTCAAAGGGCTTGTCAAATAAATATCTGTAATTTCAGCAGCATGTAAAGACAGGAACTGAGATGATCCAGGTACCTGGTGAACTGGTGTCAATTCAGAACTGCTATTTGCTTGAAAGGTCCAAGGTTTGCTGTGAAGATGGTATCAGGTTACTGTCAGCCCAAATAAAAGCCTCCTAATAGGTGGAGTTGGCTCCACATTGAGGCGTTTCTCTTCTCGCTGGCTGCAGACTGAAAGGGTGGAAATGAAAGGGTGGAAATGCCTTTAGTCTCCATTTACTATTTATTGCACCGCGATTTCTCAAAGGCATCAGAGGGGGATTTGGTGCTTGTGTGTAATTGTGTTAGAGCCCTCCCACATGCTGTCCCTAGTGCATCTTCTGTCTCCTCTCCTAATCTGTGCTGTTTGTCTCCAGATAAGTGATATCCCCCTCAGATTAGGATCCGGTGTCCCTGCCCCGCCAGAGGGAAAGGGATCCCCCGTACAGCCTCAGGAGGTGCAAGCTGTATTTTTAGCTGCTTAATCCTTTTATAGCTTGGTCAGAAAACATTGCCTCTTTCCATTAATTGTCCAATATACTAGAGAGGAAGTCCTTTTTGTTTTTGCAAGTTTGACAGTATTCAGGGACTTGATGGAACATAAATTTCTAAGCTCTTCTGGCAATAAGGAAGCCAAGATTTGTGGAAGAGAGTCAACCTTCTGTTTTATGGTCTTCAGGGACAAAGCCATCTTATATCAAATTGTGAAGGATCGAGATCACAGCCACACTGTTGGGATCTCAAACTCAAGCAAAATGTGTGCTTTCAATCAAATCTCAGATTCTACAGAACTAAAAAAGTTTTCTAAAATAATACGTCAACCTAATGTTTGAAATAAAATTTGATCTGAATAATTGCAAGACAAGTGTTCCCATGACAGCTGAGTTGTTGCGATCTTTGAGCATCTGTTTGTCAATGACTCAATATTTACTTCGCTAGCTTACCAAAAACCGCAGAAAAACAGCAGAGTAAATAGACGTTTGTCTGGCACAAATACAATCTGCAGCAGATTCCATACCTAACCATAGAAAAAGATGTGCTGAGGCAGGTCTGTAACGCTGGCCTTCAGCGTACCTTCTGGCTACAGTGACTTCAATGGATAATAGCCATCTGGTGTCAGTTTGTTGGAAGCTGCTATGCAACAAAGAGTTAAAAGCAATATGCAATGGAATTTTCAATCTCTCCCCTACCAGGTAAAAAGAAAAAGATAAGCCAGAATGACCTACTAATATTCCAAAAAACTATGTAATTAAGATAATGAATGTTGACACGTAAATGGCCTTAAAGACTTTTGCTCAGCTCTTGTTGCTTTCACCAAAAGCTTGAACTGCTCATAATTCACAGGAGAAGAGAGGAAGTAAATATCTCCACATTATTTCAGTCCTCATAGTTCAATAAGAACTGTTCTCACACTAAATACAAACCACTCAGGCACAGTCACACCTATGGACAACTTGGAATCAATTTGCCTGACGTGCATGTTTTTTGGAGGTGTGAGGAAGCCAGAGAAACCCTGACAGAATCCACACAGACACGGGGAGAACATGCAAACTCCACACAGAAGGGACTCGAACCCGAACCTTCTACCTATAAGGCAACAGCTCTACCTACTGCGCCACAGTGCCGGCCTCCATCAAAAACAGCAAAATATATTGTGCTTCAATACTTTTTATTGTTGCAAGTGCATTATCACCATGGTTGTCATTCCTTATGTTCTCAGTGTCAGCAATCATTCAAGTGCCAAACGATATGTAATAATGACAGCGACTGAGTGGGAGAAATGCTTCAGACCAACAACAGGAGAGGGAATCAGATGAAGAAGAAAGAAAGAAGAAAATCCTCCTTTACGTAGATTATAACCTACAGATGGCAACCGAAATAACTAGATTATAGTGAAGGGAAAAATGTTGTATACATAGTTTTTAAATAAATAGGTGTATTTGGATAGTGTTCACTAACAAACATGTGACAGGTTAATAACATTCAACAATATCCAGGATTTTCAGTACAACAACAACAAAAAGAGAAACATTATGAACACAAATACATCCATATGACTGCTGTGGATTCGAAGGCACTTCCTTGGTAACACTTTGATCCCTCTGCCAATATTATGGGACCTGAAATTAAATAAGGAAAAAAGTTAGTTAATATAACATCCTCAGTTCCTGTTATAAAGCTGTAATTTAAAAAATATCTGTTGTGAGATTCTGAAGAGAGTCATTACTGTTCTGCCGTCATGGCATTCTTCCCGGTTACCTGTAAGTCTCAACTCACACAGAAACAATCACCAGGACTATAATGACTCCTTTATGAAGCCTTGATCGTAATATACATTCATCAGAGTTCTCAGAACGATGCAGACAGGAGCCTATTATCTGATTCACTTGAGGAGAATTACTCAAATGAAATGAAATGACCCCTTGTATAGATGAACTCTCATCTCAATCACTCATCTGCTAGACATAATTGCAGATTCATAAATGCTTTTACCCAAGCTGGAGCAGATGCCAGTATTAGATCCAGCTTTCATTGAAGACCAGCCCAATAAATGGACTGTGACTAAGTCTAAAATTACTGCACTCACAGGAGTCTGACTCCTGCCTTGCTTTGACAGTGACGACGCTTCAATGCAACGTGTCAGTGTTAGAAGCTACGTAAGGTTTTTACTAATAAAAGCAGATTCCTATGGATAAACAATCTGCACTGATTGAGTTGGTAAAATATTCCATCAGACGGATGCAAATGTGTTTGTCTGCATTACTTAAGACCGAGTTATCTGTATAACTGAGGAGACAATAATTATGATGGCACTAGAAACGTCATGTCATTTGAGACACAATGATTCATAGAATTTGTTTCAAACATCTTCCACAGCAATTCCTGTGAAATACAAAATTATAATATATTTATGATTATTATATTATTATAATATATATTCAAGTGTCAGTGATGCTAGATCAGTGGTTCTTAACCTGGGTTCGATCGTACCCTAGGGGTTCGGTGAGTCGGTCTCAGGGGTTCGGCGGAGACGGAGGTCAAGACAAAACACCCGACGCGATGTGTCGGGTGTTTTTGCCAAACATGCACAAATCACTGTGTACGTTTGACAAATTGTGTCAATTCGTGATGACACACCCTCCTTAGCCATCACTGGCTTACAGGTGATGACGCTACATCGATTAGCATACTTGTGCTACGGGGCATTTTGCACACTCAGTAGTCGATTTATGCCAGTCATGTAGAGGTAAGATCGGGCCTAAAAAATCCAGTCCAACCTGACCCAAATGTAATTATTGACATTTTGAGCCTGACCTGGCCTGAAATTCGGGTTGGGCTTGGACTCGGGCTTGGGCTTAAGATCATACCTCTACTGTCATGATGGTACGTCATCTGATTGCTTTCTTAATATTTTAATTCATAGTAACTATGTGGAGTAAAAAAAGAAAGTGGTCGGACGAATATGTGCAACATGAATTTACATGTACTGTATAATGGAACGTGATGGGAGTCAGCGTTCTGCAGGATTTGAATGTCAAGTTGAGCAATCTAGTCTCGCACTGGCAAAAATAAAGGAACACTTCCTTAAGCTGTGTGGAAAACAAAAGAAACAGACTTTGCTGTGAAAATGATATCAGAGTAGCACTTGCCAAGGTGACACCACGCATATCTGAACTGGTCTCTCAATAACAACAGCAGAAGTCACACTGATTTGCAGGCAGGTAATTTCATGTGAGTTCATGCACTGTCTTGGTTTTGTTCTTTGAAAAAAGTAACATTAATGCACAATTCATTAAATACACCAGTAAAACATATACTTATGTCTTAAGTTTGAAAAAAAAATAAATATTTTTTTACTAAAGAAGGGTTCGGTGAGTGAGCATATGAAACCGGCAGGGTTTGGTACCTCCAACAAGGTTAAGAACCACTGGACTAGATGGATTCTCATTGTAACATCCAGCCAAACATGGACAGAACAATTATTCACAGATGATTGATTTAGTTTAGTAAAGTCCAGTGGGTTGATTAAAACAGCTTTGGACATACATACATACATACATACATACATACATACATACATACATACATACATACATCTTCTTGTTTCCAGCAGAAACAACGAGATGCTTCTTGATTTCCTGTAACTCTGGGCTGTCATAAAAACATGATGATGAAAAATATTCTTTGTTTGCCAACAACACAAATGAACATGAAATTATTGTCCAAATGAAACAATGATCAAAGTACAGTAATCCTTCGTTTCAGCTCACTTCCGTTTGGAGACACTATTCTCCAACTATTTCTCACACGGTATTATTTTCGGTCAGTGGAATAGAGTCCTCAGTATGAGGATCACTGTGTGAACGTATCACGTTAACAATCAAATGTATGTATATAGCTGTGAGGGAAACAGAAGTACACATAGCACATAAAGTTATTGCCTTGTGTGCCCTTTTAAATGCTCTCACAGCAACACACTGGAGATGCTAGGTGTGGGGTCTTTTTTTTATTAAATGTAATATAAAACACTCTCCCACTTACATTAAAACAGATTTTGAGCAACTTAACCCAACTGCCTCTGACCATGAAATATTGTTAACTTAAGAATGATGAAACGGAGCCTCTGTTAGACACAAAATGTGTTCCAATCCAAGAAAACTTGAACAAAATGAACAGATGCAACATTTGTTTATTTATGTTATTACAAATCTGACCCTGACCTATAAAGAAATTCCCCTGTAGGTCACACTGAGAGACAGTTACTTTCACACTCAGACACAAAATTACTACAAAATTAACATACAAATTAGTATACAAAGAGAACATTTTTTACCCACATGCAGTATCTACGGTCGCATGCAGAGTGGACTCATTGCTAATCGTGTTAGCAATCTCGCACATCTTTTGTAATCTGAAAAAGAGACAGAAGGGGAAAAGCCATAAAAAATATTAAATTATACTGTCTTTATAATAAAAGCCAATTTGTGATTTGTCTGTCAAAATAAATTCTTTAGAACTGGAACCAAAGGGCATTAAAAAACATTTAGAGATTCAAATTCTATGAATTATGCAGTTAATGTATTTCAAAAGTTTCAAAAAATCCTAATGTCCTTGCATTCTCCAAATACCCATCAACCACAAAATGTGCTAGTGCTCAGTGTACAATAGTGTCAGTCAAACTGAGACGGAATAAAACTTTTATACCAGAAGAAAAGACATGAGTCAATACTGACGTCAGTAGTTTTGCAAAATTCTAAGTCCTTTGGCAATGTTCATCCACAAAACTACAAAATCATTCATGTTTTAGCACGGTCTTGATGCTAACACGTTGGTGTTTTTTCAACTCTACCTCCCTTCCATTATAAAGGATGCTATAACAAATGTCCAATGTGCAGCCGGGGAAAATTGCCTGTAAGTATTTCATCATGTGTGCTTGACATCATCTTAATTAAATATAATAAAATATCCCAGCGATATCTGGGGTATACTCCTTCTTTTGCTGTAGCCAGCTGAGATAGGCTCCAGCAGACTTGTGGCCCGCAGGGCGGATAAGCGGCTGTAGACGAGACAGATTGCAATTGCAAACTGTTGTTATAGCACCAGACTCCTCAGTCATTCCCAGCTTGGGGTTCAGGACCCTCCAAGGGTTCACTGTGTAAATATAAGGAGTGCATACATTTTGCATGTTGCATATACAATCTGGTAAATGACAAAAAACAAAACAAAAGACTTGTAGCTTTTTTTTTTTTTAGCCAATTCCAAAGTGATTAGGAGCCACCACAGAACTGGAACCGGCCATGTTTGCATTGACTGGAAAATTTGTACATTTTAGTACAGAAAAAAAAATCAGAAAATGAAGACACTGAAGCCCAATTTCAAATAAGCATTGTTCTTGACGAATAAACATTAATATTTATTTATAAGCTACATGCTCTCACAGCGATGTATGGGTGTCAGATCTTTACGAAAATATTCCAAAATCACGATTGTTTCTCGGACGTGTTTAACATTGTTTCAACTGTTTCAGTCAGAAAAGGGGAAAAGACATAAAACTCCCCCAGAAGAAACCCAACAATACAAAAACCCACACTTACATGCTGGTCTTGAGCAATCTCTTGTGTTATGATAAAGTCTATGAAAGTGGGTTCTGCACTCTGACGAGAACTTGATGGGTCCTGCTTAATGGAAAAGGTCTTGTTAGGCAAACAGATTTCAAGTGCTTCAGTACTTCCTTTGTATCCAGTGAGCTCATAAACATTACAATGCCTGCAGTGAATTTGTTGGTAATCAACAGAGAAAAACAGATAAATAACAAAATGAAAATTAGCTGTCTAACATTGCGTACAGGCCTGGTGTATTGGTTATAGTGGGATTAGCAAATTATGGCCTCAGTTATAAGACTTTCTGTGCCAGTATTTGAACTTCTAGATTTTCACTCCAGTAACGACATCTAATCATGGGTCTGAAGACAAATAATCATCTTAATCTTGGTCCTTTTTCAGCTCAAATCTGTCATCTTCAGACCATGTGTTAATTCTCACACCACTGCCCCCGAGCTTAGCCAGACAACCCCCCCTGACCTCCTGCAGCAACACTGGTTACAAAGCTGTCTGTGACTGAACCAAGCTGCGTATTCACCTATACCAGTGAAAATGAGTTTGAGCAGTACCAGCTATATTCTAAAATATATTTGCTATTTAAAATATTTGTACAATATCTGAGTGATAAAAGCAAAGTACATGGTGTTCAAAGTTAAGCAGCTCTTGTCTTACCTGTGAAATGCTGAATGAATTTGTCTTTCATTTTTACATCTCGAGGAACAATTTCTGGAAAAGAAACTGCCTGTTAGCTCCAGTCATTTCACCATATCTCCACTTTTAAGTAAAAAAATATCATTTATTTCAACGGTTCAGTGATAGAAACTATTTTACTGTGCTTTTTACAACTTATATACTGTAATTATGATTACAAAGCAACTACAGTGTACTAAATGAACATCAATGATTGTAAAACCTACTCTGCAGCAGTGCAAGAAACACAAATAATACCTTTGTGTTATATGAGACTGTACTGTGTAGGGTCAGTGGAGGCGTTTCAATTCTAAACTAGCATACAAGCCTTTTATTCACTGTTAATACACATGTAGCCACAAGAGGACACAAGCCAGTGTCTTATTGTGCCGGTCCCAAGCCCAGATAAATACAGAGGGTTGCGTCAGGAAGGGCATCTGGCGTAAAAGTTTTGCCAAATCAAACATGCGAATCAAACCTATGACTTCCATACTGGATCGGTCGAGGCCCAGGTTAACAACGACCGCCATCGGTGCTGTTGACCTACAGGGTGCCAGTGGAAATTGGACTACTGTTGGTTGAAGAAAGAGAGGAGGAAAGTGTGATCGTAGGAAGAGAGAGAAGAGGAACGCCAAGAGTATAGGACTGAGAGTAGGGACGTTGAATGTTGGAACTATGACAGGAAAAGGTAGAGAGTTGGTTGAAATGATGCAGAGGAGGAAGGTAGACATACTGTGTGTCCAGGAGACCAGGTGGAAAGGTAGCAAGGCTGGAAGTTTAGGAGCAGGGTTCAAGTTGTTCTATCATGGTGTACATAGGACAAGAAATAGAGCAGAAGTTATCTTGAAGGAGGAATTTGTTAGGAATGTCCTGGAGGTAAAAAGAGTGTCAGATAGAGTGATGAGTCTGAAGCTAGAAATCGAAGGTGCGATGTTCAACGTTGTCAGTGGGTATGCTCCACAGGTAGGATGTGAGCTGGAGGAGAAGGAGAAATTCTGGTTGGACTTTGATGAAGTAATGCCCAGCATACCTAGAAGTGAGAGAGTTATCATTGGTGCAGACTTCAATGGACATGGTGAAGCAGGAAACAGAGGTGATGAGGAGGTGATGGGCAGGTTTGGTATCCAGGAGAGGAACGCAGAAGGACAGATGGTAGTTGACTGTGCAAAAAGGATGGAAATGGCTATAGTGAATACTTTCTTCCAGAAGAGACAGGAACATAGGGTGACCTATAAGAGTGGAGGTAGGAGCACACATGTAGACTACATCTTGTGTAGACGGTGTAATCTGAAGGAGATCAGTGACTGCAAAGTAGTGGTAGGCAAGAGTGTAGCCAAACAGCATAGGATGGTGGTGTGTAGGATGACTCTGAAGAGGGCAAAGGCAGAGCAGAAGACGAAATGGTGGAAGCCGAAAAAGGAAGGGTATTGCATGACCTTTAGAAAGGAGTTAAGACAGGCTCTGGGTGGTCAGGAGGTGCTTCCAGATGACTGGACAACTACAGCTAATGTGATCAGGGAGACAGGTAGGAGAGTACTTGGTGTGTCATCTGGAAGGAAAGTAGATAAGGAGACTTGGTGGTGGAATGAGGAGGTACAGGAGTGTATACAGAGAAAGAGGTTAGCTAAGAAGAAGTGGGACACTGAGAGGACTGAGGAGAGTAGACAGGAGTACAGGGACATGCAGCGTAAGGTGAAGGTAGAGGTAGCAAAGGCCAAACAAGAAGCTTATGATGACTTTCATGCTAGGTTGGACAGTAAGGAGGGAGAGACTGATCTATACAGGCTGGCAAGACAGAGAGATAGAGATGGGAAGGACGTGCAGCAGGTTAGGGTGATTAAGGATAAGGATGGAAGTCTATTGACAGGTGCCAGTAGTGTGATGGGAAGATGGAAAGAGTACTTTGAAGAGTTGATGAACGTGGAAAATGAGAGAGAACAAAGACTAGAAGAGGTGACTGCTGTGGACCAGGAAGTAGCAAAAATTAGTCAGGATGAAGTGAGGAGGGCATTGAAGAGGATGAAGACTGGAAAGGCAGTCGGTCCTGATGATATACCTGTAGAGGTTTGGAAGTGTCTAGGAGAGGTGGCAGTAGAGTTTCTGACTGGGTTGTTCAACAGGATCTTAGATAGTGAGAAGATGCCTGAGGAGTGGAAGAGAAGTGTGTTGGTGCCCATTTTTAAGAACAAGGGAGACGTGCAGAGTTGTGGCAACTACAGAGGAATAAAGCTGATGATCCGTACAATGAAGTTATAGGAAAGAGTAGTTGAAGCTAGACTAAGGGCAGAAGTGAGCATTTGTCAGCAGCAGTACTGTTTCATGCCAAAAAAGAGTACTACAGATTCAGTATTTGCTTTGAGGATGTTGATAGAGAAGCACAGAGGAGGCCAGAGGGAGCTGCATTGTGTTTTTGTAGATCTGGAGAAAGCTTATGACAGGGTGCCCAGTGAGGAACTGTGGTATTGAGGAAGTCTGGAGTGGCAGAGAAGTATGTTAGAGCGGTGCAGGACATGTATGAGGACTGTAAGACAGTGGTGAGGTGTGCTGTAAGTGTGACAGAGGAGTTCAAGGTGGAGGTGGGACTGCATCAGGGATCAACTCTGAGCCCCTTCTTGTTCGGTATGGTGATGGACAGGCTGACAGACGAGGTTAGACAGGAATCTCCATGGACTATGATGTTTGCAGATGACATTGTGATCTGTAGTGAGAGCAGGGAATAGGTGGAGGAGAAGCTAGAGAGGTGGAGGGTCGTCCTGGAAAGTAGAGGAATGACGGTTAGCCGCAGTAAGACAGAGTACATGTGTGTGATTGAGAGGGACCCAAGTGGAAGAGTGAGGTTACAGGGAAAAGAGGTCAAGAAGGTGGAGGATTTCAAGTACTTAGGGTCAACAGTCCAGATCAATAGCGAGTGTGGAAAAGAGGTGAAGAAGCGTGTACAGGCAGGATGGTACGGGTGGAGAAAAGTGTCAGGTGTGATGTGTGATAGAAGAGTTTCAGCTAAAATGAAAGGAAAGGTGTACAAAACTGTGGTGAGACCAGCGATGTTGTTTGGTCTAGAGACAGTGTCACTGAGGAAAAGACAGGACACAGAGCTGGAGGTAGCAGAGATGAAGATGCTGAGGTTCTCTTTGGGAGTGACCAGGAAGGATAGGATCAGGAATGAGTACATCAGAGGGACAGCACATGTTAGAGGTTTTGGGGATAAAGTCCAAGAGGCCAGACTGAGATGGTTTGGACATGTCCAGAGGAGAGATAGTGATTATATTGGTAGAAGGATGCTGAGTTTTGAACTGCCAGGCAGGAGGCCTAGAGGAAGACCAAAGAGGAGGTTTATGGATGTAGTGAAAGAGAACATGAAGGTAGTTGGTGTGAGAGAAGAGGATGAAGAAGACAGGGTTAGATGGAGGCAATTGATTCGCTGTGGCGACCCCTGAAGGGAAAAGCCGAAAGGAAAAGAAGATACGCAGTCCCTGACAAAAGTCTTGTTGCTTATTTAACTTGTATTAACAACAAATTGTACCATGACTTGTAATCGGTCAGTATATCGAAGCAAAGGTCTTCACATTATGTTAGTTATACGCAAACAAACTTTTGTATCATTCATTTATCATTAGGATGGACAGGTCAGGCTTCGTTGGACAAATATCTTGTCGCATACAAGAAATTATACTTTATTTTGAATACACAAACATTCTGCAATACTATCGGAACATAAAGTCATGTTGCCTTGAGAAAAATAATTAACATTGCATATGACCCCCATGAGATTGGAGGACTGTATCCAACTATCCATTCTTCTCCAAGCTGTGGTTCCTGGCAAATGTATCATGATGTTTTCATCATCTTCTATTTAATGCTGGATTGTGAGAGCTAATACGGCCATGGAGACCGTCCCTGACAGAATTCGACAAACAGGCTTGTCCCTGGACTATCAAAGCACCTCTACCAGTGGTCTTGTGGGATCTACCTGATCTGGGCTCTTCATGAGCTTCACCAGTGTCTTCATATCTTTTTCAAATTCACTCCACTTGACTTTTGAAGGTATTATTTGTTGTTCCTACAATTTAGGTAAGTGACGAGACTTTTGTCAGGGATTGTATGTGCCTGATTATATATCGGCCATGCTTACAGGCTAAAGAGATTATTGCTACAGTAAGCTAATAATTACTGTGCTAACGGCGTATCAGCCCCTAGACCCAACAACAGCACTGAAATGCTGAAATTGCAGGAGATTAAAAAAAGATAGTAAGTCTTTTGACACCAGTACAGAATGTTATTATATTCAACTCACGTTCAGCTATACATAAATTCAACAACATTTCTGCACGTAATGACATTAACGTAACAAACACACCTAAATATCCTGTTGATCCTTAAAGAGTTATCAATGTCCCATCAACACAGATAAAACAAATGCATTCTGTTCTCTAGAGAACAAAGTGTGCATGGTGAATATAAAGAAACACCCAGAACCACAGATTACCCAGAAAACCTTTTGGTCTTTCATCTTTCATCCTTTTTAACCTCATCGTTCTGCCTTCAGGTTCACACTGTGGCTTCAGAACTCGTGGTTTGTGGTATGATGAAGAAACGTGGACATCATCATCATCATCACCAGAGAGACGAGAACTTTTGAATAATTCTCTAAACACTGTTGTTGTTTCCTAATAATTGACCAGGTTCACCCTGCTATATATCCTAGAGCTATCTGCCTCCTGAAAACTCATTAGACTGATAGTTTTATATATTATATTTGAAGAAATTATCATCACAAGATTGACTACTTTTATTGTGGCTTAAGACCCTTTTCACTGACTTGAAGCAGTGTTTTCTATTTTGGCTGCTATGCTTTCGTTATATATATAAAAATATTGTAAATCCATTGTAAATTCATGATGTTTTAAATGTATTTCACTTAAGGTTACCTTAAAAAACAAGTAATTTGCTCTCACTGCTGAACAATGCATTGAATTAATAAATTAAAAACCTTCAAGTAACCGTAATAGCCTGGATGTGTTTCCTGGGCTTTTAATAAATGTCAGCATGACTAAATCTTACTTAATTTGCCACACACTTGCAAAACGGTAACAGATCCAGACTATTTGTTTATATCAAGTCTGTCTTTTGAGAAACACACAGACCACTGGTAAATGGTGGCCACATCCGTAGTTTTACAGATGTTACAGCTGTTTTCCTCCTCACTGTGTTCAAAACAGCCATAATTGCAAGATCACAGACCTTTGGTGGTGTCACACGCACCAGTTGCTAATACGCTGCTTCTAATATCCTCAAAAGATAAATTCCACCCAGCCAGTGGTCTGAGAGAGGCTCCATTCTGATTATATAAGGTGAGGCTGGTACTTTGAGCATCAGAAAGCCCGAACACTGCCAGAGAACACCATCTAGTCAGAGGTGGTAGCAAAAATGTGAAATTGTAGATGAACACACTATGTTCCACATCATAAACTTAATGAGAGGCAGCCCTTATCTGCAGCCAATGTTAACTTACTTGTTAATGCAGCTGCACACTGTAAAATAAGTCACCGTCACTTTATTTCAGACAGAGTTGGACAAATCTTCTTTCCCTAAGATTTCTGATGAGATATTATGATATATACATAATAATAATAAAGATGATGATGATTCATGTAAGCCAATAAAATCTGTCAGAATCTACCAACTGACATCTTTCAACTTACACAATCAAGCATCAATATTTAAAGTGTTTGTTGAGGTAAGATCTGCAGGCTATGATCTGTCAGACTTCTCTCCGGTCTCCTCATTCATGCTTGAGTTACAGCCACTTCGATAAGACCGTTCTGCGTTTCTGCTGTTTCTAATTTGTCTTATGAAAATGCTCCCGACTCAAGGGGGTTTCTCGCACGTCACAGTGGGTTCGTGTGCGCGTAGGGTGGTCGTCATTCATGCTTAAGATTCCACCATGAATCATACTGAATGAATCATTCACAAATTGGGCATAGCGACGCTCCTCCTACATGAATTAACAGTAACCCATCCACTCCTCCATCTTCCAATCAATCGTGGTGAGGGAGTCAGGCTCTGGCCGAGATGTGGAGAAAAAAAGGTATCACCTAGAATGAGATTGGCATCGATGGATGTGACAATTTTCTCCTGTACAGACGAAGCTTACCTGCTTTAGGAGTGTTGGGAAACCACTTTAATTTAATCTAGGCTGGACATTTGAGGACCAGCAGATGCTGCGGTACACCTAATTTCCTTTTCCACAGATTCTGAATCAACAAACTTCCATTCAGCCAAACTAAACAAAGTGCACCACACCACACCACAGACCAGACCAATGACAGCTGTCTCCCCATGGTAAAAAGGGGATTATGCTTTCATCAACAGGAACTAAAAATAAATCTTATCAGCTTACCAATGAGTCTACTGTTATCCAGCCTAGGAATATAGAAAGGCTTTGCTCGGGAGGAGAACTTCACGTCGTGGTCTGAAGTGGGGAACCCGTTGCCACAGCGCCTGGACACAGCTTTGTCCCGCTGCTGGCTATCTCTGATAACCTGTAAGATTAGATCCAACAGGGTCCTTCGTTCTTTCTGCTTGACATCCCTGCTGTTCAAACAGTGGCCCGAGGTGATGAGCAGAATGAAGACAGTCAGCAGCACGTGCCATTTCCTCTCCACCTGCATGACTCCAGTGTTGGAAAACATGAGGGAATAAGTTTTGCGCTATACATTTTGCATTATGTTACAGCCTGATAAATGTATAACAGCGGCTATCCATTTGAAATCCTTTACATTGACAAAAAAAATTGCACAGAAAAATATAACAGGTAACATTAACCCCAGAAATGATCTGGTATGATCTACTTTAAAAAAAAAAAAAATGTGTTGGGGGGGGGGGGTAAAAAAAACAAATGAAGGAAATCTTACTATAGACTTACTAGTTGAGGAGTTTAATGTTTCCTGGAGAGTGGACACGGTGTCTTCAGCCAATTGTTCCAAGCGGTGTCTGCGGTCCCAACAGGAGAGAGCGAGAGCAGCCGACGGATTGCGCTCACCACCGTGTTTCATCAAATAATGCGTCTCTATATATGCGAGGAGCCACGTTCCTGAAGGTGAAACAATCGATTTCGAGTGGGTGGAAAAGCAATTTTAACATCTTGCTGTGTCTTCCAGTGGTGTTCGCTCACTTTGCCATGCGCCCCTCCTTGACGCGCAGAAACATCACTCGTTGTAGTTTTTGCAGTTTTTTGAGTTTTCAGTTCCAAATAAAATAAACCTGTTCAGAAAAAAAAAAAAAAGTCTTACATGAAAAAAACAAACAAATAAAAAAACAAAACATATAATCCCGATGGCGAGTGTGAGAGTAAAAAGCGACAGGGTCTTGAGGCGCGGTTAAAGAAAATGTTTTGTCTTTTTGTTGTTGTTGTTGTTTGTTGTTGTTTTTGTAAAAACTTGTACTTTGGTGTGGAGAAAAGAGGAATCTGTTGACCTGGAAGCTTCTAGCTGACCTGTCAGCGTGTCGATGTTTTTGTTCATCGATGTCCAAGTCTTGTGACCGCCTGAGCGCTACAGAGAATGTGTCTGCTGGGGCAGCCATCCACCTACCGTTTCCCATAATTACACCCTTTACACAAGTCTTTATTTTGATTGATGCTTTACCAACTAAAAAAAAGAAAAAATAATCTGCAGGAATGAATTTGATTCTTAAAAAAGCCGGAGAGGACTGTTGGTTCGGACAAATTCAAAAGGCCGTGGAGAGTTTATGTAAACGAGTGTTATAACTAATGAAAGTGTGCGTGTGCGTGTGCGTGTGCGTGTGTGTGTATGTGTGTGTGTGTGTGTGTGTGTGTGTGTGTGTGTGTGTGTGTGTGTGTGTGTGTGTGTGCGTGTGTGTGTGTGAAAACGATCAGGATCGCGAGAAACAAGATCGGGATTTATTTTATCCTTAACATCAGCACATTTCTTTTTATCCAGTGCTGAACAGGTGTAAGAACATCATGTCATGACAACTATGATTCATGCTACAGTGATTAGTATTAAAAATGTAATAATATTGGGATTAAGATTGATTGATCTGTTGTTAAATAAAGATAAAAATCTAAGAATGATCCTATTTGTACAGTTACTCTCATGAATGGATTATCTTTTCTATACATTTTATTCCATGTGCTTATTTTCTGCTTGTGAGAAATATTTTCTTTGTGTTTTTTTTACTCTTTGGTCATGTTTTTACTTTCCACTAACCACAATCTTGCTGTCTGAATCTCTCCTCTGCTGGCTCATATTATTCTAAGAGCCAAATTTCAAAATTGCTATTATTTAACCGACTTCTTAACAGAAAATGGAACAGTGTATAATTAACAGGTACTGATCTCTAAAATATAATGCTGAATGTATTCTAATTCTAACTGATTGGTCTGCTCTACCCAGAGACCAATCAGGAGTCTTACTAGTCAATGTGAGTTTTAGCATTTAGAGTTCTGCATTGTCTGTAGAAGATGGAATTAGGTGAAAATAGCCTCCTGAAAAATACTTCAGTTCTTAGCAATTAGTTTCAATCTGATGCTGAAATCTCAAATCTGTCTTTGGCCATTTCTGGAATAAACAATCTATCCCAGCATGCCAGCTGGGATAGACTTGCAACCCGCAAAACTCGCGACCCGCAAAACAGAAAGGCGGCTGAAGACGAGATTATTACACTCGCAAACTTAATTTATTGCATATAATGTTCTTTTCTTTAGCCGAAGTGACATAAAATCTGTAGCTTACTTGAACCAACCAGAGGCCAATCAGGATACTTACTAGTCAGTGTGAGTTTTAGCATTGTTATTTGTTATATGACATTATAGTACATTACTTCTGTTGTGGACAAGCTATTTCCGACTCCTTCGGAAAGGTGAAAGCTATGCCGTGTGTCCGGTCTAATGGAAAATCTCTTTTTGACCAAACAATCTGAACTAGCACACATTTGTACGACTATCTGATTCAGTCCTGACCATACATGGAGATTAGAAGCCTGTGAAGATTCAGGTATTCTGCGGTCGATCTCTGTGTTGAATAACTTCAACAGGACTTGAGAGAAAAGCTTGAAGACATGTTGCCTCTCATCCATGAGGCTTCTTCAGATCTGTTTAGTTCAGAACGATTCAACACTTAGGTTAAAGCAGATGCTCAACAACAGAGTGGATGAGCAAGTTGTTCCAGAATTCAGACAATGGGCAGAAATTACCTGAACTCATAGCACTGTATTTGATTACAGCATTTCCCAACACCGTTGGAACAATAAATGAATAATTTAAGTCCAATGCTGCAAACTCCTCTTTATCTTGCAGCTAAAAGTTAGGTGATGGTGATGCTCCGTGCTTCCCTGCTCAGTCCCCCATGATTCTCATCTAAGAAAGATGTTGATGGCTACGCTCCTGGATGTAATTCACATTTTCAGTGTTTGAATGTATGCCAGAAAAAAAAAAATTGTCATCTTGGAATATGCCCGTGCCATCGGGGGAAAAAAAAAGAACTGATGGAATACCTTGGTCATTCAACGTACTCAGGTAGTCAGCTGACCTCATTCTTTGAACACATACTGTTGCTGAACCTAGACCTGACCTGACCGGGCGTATACCAAGATGACAATGCCAGGATTCATTGGGCTGACACAGTGAAAGAGTGGTTCAGGGAGCAGGAGACATCATTTTCATGCATGGATTGGCCGCCATTGGGTCCAGACCTGAACCCCATTGAGAATCTTTGGGATGTGCTGGAGAGGGCGTCGCCCGGCAGTCAGATCCCACCATCGTCAATGCAAGATCTTGATGAAAAAAATAAAGCATCACTGGATGGAAATAACTCTTGCGATATTGCTGTAGCTTATTGAAATAAATGTCACAATGCATGTCGTAATCAAAGCTAAAGGCTGTCCGACAAAATATGAGAGGGCCTTTTTTTTTAGTGGCGACTGTCCAAGCAGTATTACAGCTTAATATTAGATATGTTCCTACTGATGAATACGCATTTATGATATTGTTACATTCACGTAACTTAAAGTAGTTTTGGTGTCTTAGTGTTTTATTTTATGAAACCACAGAATCAAGTACATTATAATTGTTCAAGAAATTGTTTGTACAGTGACAATATTGTCTGATGGAGACCCAGGTCACTCTGTATATCTCCATCATCACTTTTCAATGGTTGAGTGTATTTCTGATGGTAAGCAGAATGATCAGCCAAAGCTGTTGACATGGAGGCCCTGTGATGATAGGCATTAGCATTAGCTCATTCACATATTTGAGAACACAGCTTAAACTCCTATCATAGAAACTGTCCAGAAACTGTCCTATCATAGAAACTGTCATAGAAACTGTCCTATCATAGAAACTGTCTGACTGTCCAGACATTTGCCTCTGTGCATGATTTGAATTGAAACACAGTTATTTTATATTTCTTTAGAATGGGTTTGAATTTGTTCATTTTGTCTTTGAGCTTGAAGTGAGACGTATGGAACTTTTTACGTCACTATATATGAAAAGCCTTACTTTTCATATTTCTTCCTTTAAAAAATGCACACGGAGTTCCAGAGGTTATCTGTGGATCCCAGCTTTAGTATTTTGGCAGCACAACATTTCAGATGTCTGAATTAAAAATAACTTCAAAAAACTGGGAAGTTTTTCCCTCTAAACATGTGACGTGATTTCATTTTAATAAATGTTCAAAATGTCCAACATGTCACCAAATAGAACTTTATTACCATTAGTTATGTGATTATTTGTGGTATAAAAAACTTTCTTAATTGTTTAATTAATCGAACAGCAAATACATTATCTATCTATTTCTCTGGCTGTATCTTTCTAGAAGTCTACCAATAATCCGTCCATCCTTAAATCTATAGTAACATCCAGTTACCCAGTAGCGCCTTTACATTGCACCACAGCGCCACCTGGTGCTGTGAAGGGGAAATTATACATATTGAAAAGAGGAGAAATTTTTCCAATACCGTATAGTATTTGTTGAAATACAGACTCCCTTAGATGAGACAACACAGTGATGTTCATCAACAAGAAGCACAACCCAGTGACACTGGTTTGTCAATGTGACATTTTTGAAAGAAAAAACAAATCTAATACATCATGAATTTTCTGTCTCCCAGTTTATAATTCAATAAAAACAGCAATCATTTTTTTCAGTTCCTTTTTTCGGTGTACATAACCTTCTTAAACAAGGCGCTGCTTGTAAAATATACCTAATAATGCGTCTTTTCCCAAAGCTATTTGAGCCAATGGTCATCCATAAATCAAGTGCGTATAAATGTTACTGAATAAGGAAATATACATGCATGTTGGATATGTCCAAAACCATTCTAAGCCCAAAATGCGTCCAGCTCTTCCCAGTGGCCCCTTTACTTGAATCCTAGCGCCCCCTGGGGTTAAAATTGGTGAATTGCATAAGTGAGGAAAGATGAGAATACAGTACAGTATTGTACTATACAAGAATCTTTTATAGCGGAAAATTCAGCCATAAAACGATTTTTTTTCTGCCTTTGCAGGAGAGATTCTAATTTTATTTCAAAGACCTGCGGTTGCTCGTTTCGAATGCCCGTTTGGAATTTGCAAATCAAAATGCATTCATTTGTTGATCATCAAATTTTAAAATTTACATTTACAGTCATTCAGCAGATGCCTTTTTTTTTTTTTTTATCTAAAGCTACATATAACTGGGAGTCACAATCAAGCTACTATGCAGTGGAATCCTTTGTAGATGAAAGTATTTCTTTTTAGGGTGACCCCCAAACTGATGCCAGTGCAGAGCTTTGATGATGAAGGAGTGGAGAGAGATGTATAAACAGAGGGAATGGAGGGAGACGAAGGAGTGACACCATTTATTTATCAAGCCTGTATGCAGAAGTGCTATAAACTAATAACACACAAACAGAATGTCGTCAGCAACATCTACACTGAGGTAACGCTACCTGACACTGACAGAATCACCGGTCACGTGTTTGAGCGTCCGCTCTGTTTACTGTTACTATGGAAACGGGTAAACGAGGAAACGCCTCCAGAGATTCGGATACTGTCGGGATTTTATCTACTTTTAGACTATATTCTATAATCATTTCTTAGGAACTACCCATAGCAACTATCTATTTTCTAGGAGCCAAACATGTCTCAAAGGTAAACAGTAAGAACCTTTAGCCGACCAGCATGTGTGTGTGTGTGTGTGTGTGTGTGTGTGTGTGTGTGTGTGTGTGTGTGTGTGTGTGTGTGTGTGTGTGTGTGTGTGTGTGTGTGTGTGTGTGTGTGTGTGTGTGTGTGTGTGTGTGTGTGTGACATGTCCACAAAGTTTCCACATGTGAGTCTCTCTCACAGAATTTTGGCCTTGTTGTCTTATAAATTCCCAACTTCGTCAACTTTGAACTGATTACTTAAGGGCCTGTATGATTTCTTTTTACCACAAGAGACCCTGAAAGGAACAAAACTAACAACTAGCATATTGTCTTTATTTATTGTATTTTATTATTTTTCTACTAATACAGTATAGCCTGCATCAGTCGACATTTAGAAATGTATATATTTATCTATATAAACCCACTCTTGTTCACAGGACTTACAACCAGCTCTGGGCAGACTGCCATCTGGAGTTAAGTCGACTGCTAGAGGAGGAACTTCCTGAGGAGCCCCTCCATCCAGAGATGGACCGGGTGGTGTTCTTCCAGCGCGTGGCCATGCTTTATGTGCGTTACATACAAATCTTCCGAAAGCTGAATGAGATTTATGACCAGGTGGTCCATCCTCAGAAGAGACAGTTTATTCATGGAATTCTGGAAGGAGTGATGGGGAGGGTGCTGGAGCTCAAGAATGAAATGGTGGAAAAAGAGTCTTCAGAGTATCACTACATGGATGATATCCTTCATGACTTGAAGCTGACACCAGTGAGTTAAACTCTCCACATAACCTGCAAATAATCAGCCATTTCATTGAAAATGAAATGTCATTTGAATATGTCAGATCTGTCTGAGGTGTAAGTGTAGCTCTAAGTCTAAGTCTATTTTAATTATTGTAAAAGGAAACATCACTCATAAAGTAAAAGTTATTCTGGATGTTTAGATAGTCTATATTAACACCTGCTGAAGAAAACAATTAATTTAGGACAGTCATGCATTTTTTTTTACAATGGACATTGACTTCATCAGGCTTGTACCTTTAATAATAATAAAATTCAACAGCTATTCCTTCTTTTTGTCATTTCAGGGGGACCTTGAGATCCCTATCCCTCGCTATTTCACCAGCGAAAATGACGAAGAAGTTCAAGACAGAAAGATGATGGCGATAGATATCCTGAACAGGCTAGAGGATGCAAAAAGCACTGATGTGAGATAAAAATGCTCTAAGTCTAAGTTTATTTTAATCATCATAAAAGGAAACATCACTAATGAAGGAAAAGTTATTCTGGATGTTTAGTCTATATTCTACAACTCCTGCTGAAGAGAACAAGGAATTTAGGGCAGTCTCTTCCATTTTTACAGTGGACATTGACTTTATCAGGCATGTACCTTTAATAATAAGATTCAACTATTCCTTCTTTTTTTGTCACTCTAGGCAGACCTTGAGATTCCTAAGCCTTGCGATATCACCAGCGATAATAACGAAGAAGATCAGGAAAGACAGATGATGGTGACAGATATCCTGAACAAGCTAGGGGATACAAATCTTATTTTGTTTCATTTATAACGTAATCAGGGTTAATTTTAACAAGTCTGGGTTTCAAATATTATATAAATAAGAAACCCAGACTTGTTAAAATCCATTGTCTTGAAGATGAGATGATCGTAATCATCTCGTCTTCAGCTGCTTGTCCGCAATGTGGATCACAGGTTCTGTCTATCCCAGCTGGCTACAGGCGAGAGGCAGGGTACACCCCAGATGACACACCAGCTCATCACAGGGTCACACATATGTAATCAATTAACCCTGACGCAGAAAAATATAATTAATCTGCAAACCTCTTTTTGCAGTTCCGACACGTTCAAAATCCTGAGGAAATGACTCAAGACGAGGCCATCAGGATTATTCAGATAGTAGAGAGAGCTCGCAAAGGACGCCTGAGAGCACATTTACAGATAATGAGTAAGAAGCAGAGTGTGGTTCCTGGAGCAGCTGCCATGGAGTCGGCTGCAATCCGTATACAGAAGGTTTGCGTTATCATTATAATATTAATCTCCTCTTTCTGTCTTTTGTTTGTGATGACTCTCATCCTTAGAGATTCTGTTGAATGTGATCTGTAGGTGTGGAGGGGCCACACAGGGAGGAAGCAGGCTAAGATCATGCGCTTGGAAGAAATGATTTTTCTAGGAATGGTGAGTAAGCTTTACATTCACTCATTTTCTGTCATATTAAGTGAAGAAATGGATTGACAATGTTTTACTTTGCAAAAGCATCAGTACTTCACCAGTACTTCACCAGTGCTTGCTTGAAGTTAAATTCCTTTAAGACAAGTTTTTACTTTTTCTAAATGTTTAAATCATTAGGTCATGGATCCAAATGATGAGATGCCATGTCCTGCAGAGATCGCTGTTCAGGCCAATGAGGCTTCCACACGAATCAAACAGGAAGAGCATGAAAAGGACTACCAGAAGTCTATTGTGGCTGTCACAAACAGAATGCTGGAAGTGGAGGGTCCCGACATGAGCGCAATGATGAAAGACCAAATACGACAATGGTTCATCGAATGCCGGTTAAGTGGAAAGAAGAGACTTGGTACCATTTTTGTTGCTGCCATAGAGCATGTCAACACTCAGTGAAATTAATCAGATGTTTCTTTCTAATAGGGACGCTACAGGATCCTTCCCAGACTACCCAAATGAAGAGGATGGAGGCTCAGCTCTGATTTTTGTTGAAAAAGACCCCCAACAGGTAAAATAAAACATTCAAAAATGGAATGCCTTCATTGCATAATTTCACAGTTTTGTGGACAGGAAACTAAGTTTCACATGCACACGTTTTTCAGTTATTGGAAGATATGGCTGCAAAGAATGAGGAAGATCCTAGCAAGAAAGCAAAAGGGAAGGAGGAGGAGACAGGGCAGGGAAAAAAGAACAAGTCGAATGATGATGAGGAAGTATGGGCTCACAGACATTTGAAAATAAATTACATTTCATGTGAAATTCTGAAAATTATGGCAATATATAACATTTAAAACAAATGATAATGGAAAATAAGTGTGATTTCACTTGATTGGTAAATACAGTAATCCTTGTCTACAAGGTGATCCAACAAAACTTTTCTTTGAGCAACAGGAAGAAGAGGAAGGTTTGAAGATGCTGCCCTCAGCTTTTCTGTCGGACTTGGAAGTGGGACACAAAACGTATGTAGGTATGTTCAACTAGCAAAAACAACACCAGTGCATGGTCAACACTTGGGGTGATGATGGTGTCTGTGAGAAGGGTGTCAGGATACTTAACTCTAACTTGGTCTGGTGCCATAGGGGCTGCCCAGTGCTTGTAGGTGATGGGTCAAGTATAGAGAAGAATTTTCATTCTGAGGGATCAATAAAGAATATTTTATTGAGTAAGGAACAAAACACCAGCAAAGTTAAATTCCCCTCTAAACCAGTTAAAGAGTGTCTTGCTGTGATAGGATATTAATCATTCATTCAAATAAGGCTGATTCCAACGCTCTTCATTTTCAGATTTTTGGAAAAATCGAGACGAGTCCACAAACTTTGTCCAGAGACATGAGGTGGAGCTGATCAAGGAGGAGAAAAGGAAGGACATTGAGGCAGAGATTCGAAAACAGGTGATGCTTAAAGGAAATAAGTATTTGAAAGAATGTTATGAATTCAGCAGCCAAACAGAAAATTATCAGCTTTAACATTTGTTCACCTGTAGTTACACTGCTTGGGCTGTTCTGTTTGTATCAGGTTGATGTGGAGATGAGAAAAGAACTGGATGAATGGAGACTAGAAGTAGATAATGAAAAAGGGGGTAAAGCCAAAGGAAATGCTAAGGTAAGTAGAAAAGAATGCTCATATCTCCACCAAGAACAGTCTATTGTAATTCAGTTTTACCCGAAACCACGTTGAAACCAACCTCTTATCCAGCAAAAAATAAGTAAATTCAGTGGTCTCATTTTTAGCACATGTTATCTGGTTGGTAACATATAGGAAAATAATGCCATTCACAATTTTAAGTCATTTAACAATTTGTGTATTTATATGTTGATTGACCTGAACTGTGTCCTTTTGTTTATTTCACACCACAGAAAAAGAAAGGATCGAAGAGTGCGAAGAAGAAAAAAAAAGAGAAAGATTTGACATCTGAGAGGTGAGCTGACAAGAATGACTTGTATGAAAGTCAATATAGGTGTCAATACAATTGTGTATTAAAACCATCACATGACGTGTTCATATCTTCCAGGACTTTTGAGTCTCTGTGTGAGGAGCTGGTGGAAGAGGGCTTGTTAAAAATGGTAAAAGACATCAGGATGTTGGAATACCTGGGTAAGACTATATTATAATGTCTGTTAACTCTTGTGCCTTATTGAAGCAGGATCATCATGACTGTATGAGTTAATGGTTGCATTACTATTGTTGCACACACACAGAAATGATATTGTATACTAACAAACAAACTATTTAGTGAGCATGTGCTGCCCTCTTCTAATTTGTAATTACAAAAACACTATGGCTTCGATCAACATTTGCATAATGATACATGAATATTTGTTTTAATTTTACCCATAATTCTCACATTATGAATAAATGGTCCAATCCTTTTTTCCTTTTCCAAGGTGACTATAGCTACCTTGGTACCACACTGAGGCAAAATGACATTGAGCCAATGCCGTCATTGTCGGACGTGCGGCAGGTTTTATCCCTCTATGGAATTTTACCATTGGGTATGAAAGTTATCAAGACATATTTAAAACAAAATGTCCAATACATAACTTGTGGCTTCAAAAGGACATCTGACATGTTGTCTGCAGGCTCTCAGGCGTTACATGAGAAGGCTCCCCTGATAAAGGCCATTCTACTGGCTGGGCCAGCTGGCGTCGGAAAGAAGATGTTGGTCCACACAATCTGCCGGGAAACGGGCTCTAACCTGTTTGATCTGTCTCCCATGAATACGGCAGGAAAATACCCAGGCAAGGGTGGTCTGGCAATGATGCTCCATGTGGTGTTCAAGGTAATGTATATTTGATAGAAAGCCGTAAATTAAACAGTCACGAAACAGCAACGTTTCTCCCTCTGTGTTTTGTGGTGTGCAGGACAGTATTGTCATGCTTCACCAGGTACTGATACATTTGAATATTTCCTGGTGAACTTTATGGAACATGAGAATTTTTTTACATAGGTTGCAAGATTGTTACAACCTTCGTTAATATGGATTGAAGACACAGAAAAAATATTCTACAAAAAAGTTCCCAAGGAAGAAAAAGAGGTATTTTCCAGAACACTATCATTCCATTGCTTAATTGTTTCTGTGTGCTCAATAATGACTGTTTTGTCTGCACACACAGTTAGACCCCAAGCGCTTGAAGAAAGACCTGCTCAAATGTCTCAAGCTGATCAAAGCAGAAGATCGGATTCTGATTGTAGGAACAACTAAAGATCCAATGAGTGCTGATATCAAGTCATTTTGTAAAATGTACAGCAAAATCATCCTCATCCCAAGACCTGACTATGGCGCACGAGTCTGTAAGACTAAAAACTATTTCAGCTTTTGCTACTTTGATGTGTTTTGTTGGCTGTTTTTAAAAATGACTTTGACTCTGTCTTTCAGTGCTGTGGAAGGAACTGATCAAAAAACAGGGTGGTGAAATAACCTGCAAGCTGGACCTCAGCTCTCTTGCTAAAATTTCAGATGGTTACACACCTGGTCACATGGTGCAGGTGATCCAGAATGTTCTCACCGAGCAGCGTGTCTCCCAACAACAAAAAGACCCACTGACTGCTGCTGAGTTTGTTCCTCCGTTAGTCAAAATTCATCCTGTTTTACAGGATGAAGAAGAGGCCTTGAAAGTACAGTGTCCTGTTTGTGCTCTGTAATATTTTCATAATTTTAGCTGTTGCACTACAATTTTCTATACTATATCTGTTTGCTTTATTCTATACTTTTGTGTTAACAGAATTGGTATTCCAAGACCCCCCTGGGAAAGAAAAGGATTATGCTTGCCACAGGAAATGAAGGAGAGGGGGTACCTGCCAAGGGCAAAGATGCAAAGAAGAAAAAGAAATAATTGGCCGTATTTATTGCAACTGAATGTGAAACAGATTTACAACTGCTATTTATTTTTGATGATTATGATATGTAAATTTTATCTCAATCATGTTCTTATGTGCATTTGTATTTATCATGAATATTGCATTGCGCGCGCTTCCTGGCTTCTGTACCTCCTGTGTTCCCGTTGCTCCTGTCTGTCCCTCACAATGATGTGCTGTATTGCTGAGGGTACATTGTATGTTAAAAGATGTTCCACTAATTTCTTATTTAGCCTTCAAATCTGAGCTGTTAAAGTTGTAACCTCCAGTACATAACAACATATAATGATGTTATGTGAAGAGGATTTTTTTTTTTGGCATTCTTTTTTGACTTTATTGTAATAAGGTAAAAAGGAACTACCAGCTGAGACACAGAGGGTAGTTCTACCACTCTAGTTTCCTACCTCCCAAAGAAAAAGAAGAATGCATTACGTCTGAGCAGACTGCACACTGTCTCTAAAATGAGTGATTGTGAGGACAAGAAGCCAGCCATCATCCAAGATTGGTATAGACAACCTAGAGGTGATCAAAAGAAACAGACTTACTGGAATGAGTAAAAATGCATTTAAAACTCCTTTTTGCTTATTTATATTCTTTCTCAAGCTACAGAAACACTATACAAATTATTTTTTTTATTTTCATGCCATTATTAAAGCTAAATATTATCTTGCAATAATACTGTCCTCAGTTTTCCTCATGATCATTTTACTCATCGTTTTTTTAACGGGCCGTTGTTCTAAACCATACTAATTATTTAACTTGTCTTAATTTCCATTCATGCACAGTAATCTGATGTGTATATAATTGTATGACTACAATAAGTCTAATCTGAAGCCATACAAATTGTCATGAAATGCATCAAATGTTAAAAGTGGTACGTTAGCCCATTCTTCCCCCTGATCCAGTGGGCTCCATCAGGGGGACACACTCCAATGGCTACAGTTATAAGACCAAAGGCCATGCTGAAATTAGATACTGTATGCCAAGACTGCCTCTCTTATTTGCTTCAGTCAAGGGCAATGAAGGTCGTTCTGTTGTCCGTCTGTGGTTTCCTATTTATGACACATCATAATGAACTCGGAATCTAGAAAGATACAACATTAATGTGAATTTAGACACAAAAAACAGCTTATTATTTCACAGAGCTGATGATCAGTCGACTAATGTAGATCTCATGCCGTATATTTATTGAACTATTATGACACTGTAGGTGTAGAGAGCCTGGCTCAGAGGAAATGTGACACATAGGACTTGGGTGAGTTTCTAAACAAGGATCCAGAGGCTTAGGTGGAGTGTTCAGCTGTTTTGTCAAGTTCTAATTTCACTCAACACATCCTCACATTGCCTTGGTTCCTTTAACGTTTCTCTATTTTTAGCCAATGTGTATCGTCGATAGGATGCTTTGCATGTGAATGCGTAGCATCCTATCGACGGTTGGTTGTCTCCAGCATGACAAGATTTGAAAATGACCAAATTATCCCATGAAAATGTATGTTCTTCTGTTGGGAAGAACTTTCCTTTCCCTCTCCAGAAATCTGTTAAAAGCTTTCATATAAAAGGTTGCTGAGGTCTTTCAAAGATGAGATCAGTTTAATGACACCAGTTAGCTTCTGGCCATCATTACCCTCTCTGTGATGATAAGTTGTTTTTTATTTGTGTCTCACTCAGACTGCACAAAGATTATCCTGCTGAGTTTCACTGGACTTAATAGTGCTCACTTGCACATGCGGCTGTCTGTCAAACTGAGGCAAACACAGCGCTACAGTGCGAACTTTCTTTTGTCATGCTGTTTTACGGGGGGCACTGCACACTTCAGCCTTGTTTGTGTTATGCGGACAAAAACACCACACACCAACAAATCACGGAAAAGACTGAGCTAGGGGAGTATGAAATTCATATCTGCTGTGTAACGCGATTTATTTGTTGCCACAGGAGCCCAAACTAAGAGCTTGGCTACTGTGAGAGAAAAACCGTCTCCATTTACTGTGACGTCAGCAAATGACCTCGCAAGGGAATACTGATTGGATTTCATTTAAGAGAGGAAATGTGTGGCTCAGCATTGTTTAATCTGTTGTGACCTCTGAAGTACAGCAGTGGTTGAAACTGTGGAGATGTGTGGAAGACGAGGTTTAGCACACTGACAGATATAGGTCAATATAGTAAGGATCACTTGATTAAAATTAAACACACGGGACGTGTTCATGTGGAGAACTGGGATTCCCATATGATTTATGATATATGTGCAGACAGTACAGACAGTTACGACTCACCCACGTCCTCATGCCATATAAAGATGACTAAGATGTTTTTAAGTAATTTCCACTAGGCGTACCTTTCAATCATTTGTACACTCTAGTAAACCATGAAACACATTAAGCCCATTGTGTACATTTTGATTGTTTTTGATAGGTCTACTGATGCTCGACACAACTCGCTGCACACTATGAAAGCCAAAGTTATCTTTGCCCCCATACTGACAGAAGGCTATTTTGGAGGTTAGTGTGTGGGGAGAGATATGTCAGCTGTTCAGCATTACACTCCATCACAGCAGGAAAAAAAGAGAAAGCCCTCCAGACTGCCTGCCTTGTGGACGGGGACGAAGATGCAAACCTGAGCTTTCTTTTGGCTAAGAATTTGTGAATCTGAAAGTCTTTGTGAGAAACTATTCAAAACTGTTGTCATGGTGACCTTTTCACAATTTTTTGTCGCCAGCATGATAAGATGACATGCAAGGATTTACTCTGTCAATAAAGTACTTCGTTAAAGTGAAGGTGGGTACATCACTGCATGTGATCTGCTATGTTTTGGTTTTTTCTGTATTAGAACTCTGTAGATCTTACACTTTTACGACTCGGATAATTGTCTTATTGAATTAAAGGAAATTCATACTCCCTGTTTTTTGAATTTGCCATATTTATTTGAAATTATTGTTACTTTTCAAAAAAACGAGCACTGTTTTTGCGAATCTCCAGGCCTCTGGAGTTAATCTAGGCGGCGGTTTGTGATATTGTTGAGTGACCTTTTGTGAAATATAATTTTGCCAATAAGTAATCAGATATAGCAACTATATTATTTCGTATGCTTATAGTTAGACAATGCGACATCAATCAATTTAGTAATTGCCACTTCTCAGTTGTCTGCTTGCTAGTTTTTTAAGCTTCCCAATTCAATGCATGCAGCCTCTTGTGGGTGACGTCAGAGCTGATGCTATGATCTGCCAAGTGAGGTGACAGGGATTAGTCTGCTCTTCGTTACTGAAGAAGTCTGGTATGCCATCACAGGGATCACCCATATGAGGGTGATGTCATTTATATCCATCTTGAATGTGTAGCCATTTTTGGAAGTGATGGTTTATATATTTCTATAATCCAGAGAAGAATTAATTTGAAGATATGAAGAGGTTTTAAATTTCATGAATTGTTGTGAGATGGTGGGTTTATGCTGAGCCAGGGTGTTACAAAATATTCCTTTTCATCATGTATTCTGTGTTAAAGCAGGTTAAGCAAGCAGGATTACCCTCTCACTGACAAAAGAGCAGAAAACATGGGAGAAAATAAACCTGGAGGAATATTAGCTGCTGCAAGTAAGTGCTATTCTTATATAATATTGTAAAAGTCAGTGTACTTCATGCCACATTTGAATCTCCATTGATGTCTGTGTATTGTTTTCTTGTGTGCCAGAGAACCGTCTAAAGGTGGTGAAGGGTTTGGAGGACATGGAAGTGTCTGAGTGTGAGAGCTGCTGCTTCGATGTGACCCTCAACCTCGCCTTTGTTGAGGGAGTGTGGACCAGAGATGGGATGCAACTCAAGTCGAAGCCCAACTGTCGTATCAGCACCCACGGGAAGAAGCATTCCCTCATCCTGAACAGGGTGGCTTTGGGAGATGCAGGCCTATTCTCTTTTCAGGCAAATGATGTTCAGACCTCCGGCAGGCTCAGTGTCAGAGGTAAGAGGGCACCAGTGAATGGCATTACTTCCATAAGAACAAATTTATTTTTGTGTCAATATGTCCATGTAAAGTGACTAAAAAAACACTCGGATTAGCTAAAGTAAATAAAGGTTGTTTTTCCTGTCAAAAATCCATTTGGATGCTGTCAACCCCAAAAAAGCATATTTATAATGTTCGGTTTTGTTGCTGTAACAAAGTTTAGAAGTTCAATAGTCTCTTTGATAATCTTTTACCAGCTAGGGACATCCACATTATGACAGAGCTGGAGGATGTTGACACAATGGAGCGTGAAGCTGTTAACTTCCTGTGTGAAGTGAACCAGGTGGATGTGGATGGTCGGTGGTACAGAGATGACTACCGCATTCGACCTGGGGATAACATCAAGATCAGACAACAGGGTAAGAGAACAGCCAGACTGTGTGCACATACGCACAAAAGGAGACATCAAAAATAATTTTTTTCTTTTTATTATTTTGCAGGTAGAACTCACACCTTGCTTTTTAAGTCTGTCAGGCCAGAACATGCTGGAGAGATCAGATTCACTGCAGGGCGTGTGTCATCCTATGCAACTCTCATGGTGAAAGGTGAGCCGTGAGACAATTTATCTTCAAATTCAAGGCAAATAAACAGAAACGGTCTGACCGTTTTCTTGTCGCATAAGGTCTAAACTTCCACCGCTATACTGATGACACAAGTTTATCTCAGCATCAAAACATCTACTCATCTCACTCACTCACTTCAATTGTCTGCATGAAAAAAAAACCATGGATGCCATCAAACCAGCTCAAGTTTAATAGCAGCAAAACTGAGTTCACGGTTGTGGCCTACAAGGCACTGCTTTGGAGCATTATTGATTTCCCTGTTTTTGTGGATGTCCCTTTCATCCTCTCCCGGCTGGAAGTCTGACACTTGGGAGTCATTCTGAACTCTACCCTCTCCTTCAACTCCCACATCCAGTTCATCGTAAAATCTCAATATTTACCAATTCAAAATCGTATCCATATTCTGGCCGTCACTTTCCGACTCTGTTGCAAAGATCTTCATCCACACATTGATCACTCCTTATTAGGACTTCTGTAGTGGTGTCCTTTTTGGTGTTTGGGGTATCTAGTATGGATACCCCAAACAGGCCATACTGGATACCCCAAACAGGGTATCCAGTATGTGATGTGTGATAGAAGAGTAGTGTGAAAGAAGAATGATGTGTGATAGAAGAGTGATGTGTGATAAAAGAGTTTCAGCTAAAATGAAAGTAAAGGTGTACAAAACTGTGGTGAGACCAGCGATGTTGTTTGATCTAGAGACAGTGTCACTGAGGAAAAGACAGGAGACAGAGCTGGAGGTAGCAGAGATGAAGATACTGAGGTTCTCTCTGGGAGTGACCAGGAAGGATAGGATCAGGAATGAGTACATCAGAGGGACAGCACATGTTAGAGGTTTTGGAGATAAAGTCAGAGAGGCCAGACTGAGATGGTTTGGACATGTCCAGAGGAGAGATAGTGAATATATTGGTAGAAGGATGCTGAGTTTTGAACTACCAGGCAGGAGGTCTCGAGGAAGACCAAAGAGGAGGTTTATGGATGTAGTGAAAGAGGACATGAAGGTAGTTGGTGTGAGAGAAGAGGATGCAAAGGACAGGGTTAGATGGAGGCAATTGATTCTCTGTGGCGACCCCTGAAAGGGAAAAGCCGAAAGGAGAAGAAGAACTGCCAGGAATTCCCGCACCAAGCCCAGAGACCTACCCCCTTCCTGCTTCATTGCCTCCAATCCAAGCTCTGCATGCCTACAAATCCCTCCATGCCCCCCCACACCAACATTTGGCTGTTCCTCTCCCATCCTCTAACCCACTCTAAAACCTGTGAACCTTAGACACCGGATTGATTTCCATTCCTATCAATGATGTAAGACCCTACGGTGGCAGAGCTTTCAGTACGGCAACCCCCATCCACTACCACTTACTCTCAGCTTTTGTGCACAATGCCCCCTTCTATGGATTTTTCAAAAAACTCACCTGTTGTCCACAACATTTTTATCACTAAATCACCTGGCCAACACTGCATGTTAGCAAATTTTCTTAGGTGTCTTACTTCATAAGGTGGCATTGAGTTCCCTGAAATATGTTTAAAAACTGTAAGTTTATTCTACTATTATTATTATTATTATTATTATTATTATTATTATTATTATTATTATTATTATTATTATTATTATTATTATTATCATTAATACTACTACTACTACTACTACTACTAATATTAATAATAATAATAATAAACATACATATTCCTTCTTCAGAGCTCCCAGTCCAAATTGTACGCCCCCTGAAGGTCAAGATAGCCATGTATCGACACAGGGGTCTCCTTGAATGCCAGGTGTCACGGCCAAATGCTCAGGTCAGGTGGTACAAGGGCAAGAAGGAGCTTCTGCCAAGTAAGAAGTACCAACTAATCAGCCAAGATGTCTTCAGGCAGCTGACCATCGACGATGTCCGCTCTTCAGATGAAGACACCTACACCTGCGATGCAGTAGATGACAAAACCTCTTGTCAGCTTCTAGTGGAGGGTGAGATAAGATGCTGTCCTAATAATCATGTCCCATACAAAGTTTACAGACATACTAAGTTTATGTTTTACATTGGTGACACGTATTATGTACATGTACATGCAGAGCAGGCTATCAGCATAGTTTGTGGAATGTGCTCAGTGGAGGTGATGGAGCCAGAGCCAGCAATGTTCCAAGTAGAGACCAGTCTGAAATCAGGGAGACCCCCTCGGTGGACTTTGAATGGTGCAGAGCTGGAGCCGAGCACCACAGTACATATTGACAGGAGGGGCACCCTCCACAGCCTCTGCATCACCTCCACAGACAGCTCCATGTCTGGTCCTGTGCTCTTCGTAGCCGGCAAGAGTCGCTCCACTGCTCATCTGACTGTCAGAGGTGAGTTGTTTGAACTTCATCAGAGTGAATATCAATTAATTATAATCGATAAAATGAATAAATTGTGTGGTGACTATAAAAGACTGTATCCACTCCAAATTAACTATTAATACTGATGTAAGCTTCTGCAAAAACCACATTTAGGTCAACAGTGTGTAAATGCATTGTTATGCAATTAGTTGAGCAGCTTTGAATCGCTCCACTTGTAGAGCGCCCCCTTCAGGTTTCCCACCCCTTGGAGGATGTAGAGGCAAAGGAAAGCAGCTCTGTGACTCTCAGCTGTGGGTTTGCCCCCTCGCCCCGGGTGGTAAGATGGTTCAAAGGTCGCACAGCTCTGAAGGCCTCAAACAAGTACAGCATGAAGAGAGAAGGGAAACAGGCAGAGCTGACTATTCATGGATTAACAGGAATGGACGCAGGACAGTACCACTGCATGGCCGGGGGTTCACAGAGCACAGCGCATGTTAAGATAGAAGGTAGGTTGAAAAAAATCAATGAGATGCAATTTAACATTTGCATTGGATATGCACTGCTTACGAGTTACTGTTGCATTGCCTGTTTTATGATGATTTGTAATCATTTGTTTCCCATTTTTGAAGTGCGAATGCTGAAGTTGGTCAAACACCTTGAGCCGGTGGAAATTGAGGAGGATGGCACTGCCACATTCTCATGTGAGCTAAACTACGTGGTTGCTACGGTGGAGTGGCTCCTCAACAACTTTAGACTCTATTCCAATGCCATCACCAGGATCCAACACATGGGCACGATTCACAGCCTCACAATCAAGAAACTGCGACCACAGGAGAGCAGGGTCACATTCAAAGCAGGGCTTCTGTGTGAGACAACTACATTAAAGGTCAAAGGTCGGCTGGTGATATAACTGATGTATAAGATTGGGTGTTTTTTTTGATACCTAATGTTGCATTTATCACTTGAGAAACATGCAATCATTCACTTTTCTTGGCTCCAGAGCGCCCAGCAGTGTTTCTGAGATCTCTAGAAGACGCAGTAGGAGAAGAGGAAGGGGAAGTTTGCCTGCAGTGTGAAACCTCCAAAGAAAGAGTGACCCCTGTTTGGAGGAAAGATGGTATAATCCTGACTCCTGATGATAAACATGAGTTTCTCCAGTTGGGTAAATCCATGACACTGATCATCCATTCGTTGACTAAGGATGATACTGGACATTACACCTGTGACCTGGGCACCAGTCACACCACAGCTAAAGTCACAGTACGTGGTGAGTAATCAGAAAAAAGATAGCGAATATTTTGTAGGATCTATATACTTCCAGCGCTCACATTAAAGTGCCTTTCTTTTTGAGAATTCAATCTTTCACTAAAGCACTTGCAACAAAGTCACGTTATTATGATTTATATGCAGATTTAATCATCAGCATTGCTCAGCGCATCAAGACCACATCTGTCCTGGAAGGTGAAATCTGCTCCTTTGATTGCCATCTCTCTCATGAGCTCAATGATGAGCCTTCCTGGAACATAAATGGTCAGGTGGTGGTCTGCAACTCCCGTGTCCTGATGATCAACCATGGCCGAAAATATAACATGACTATTAGAGAGGCCATGCTCTCTGATGCTGGAGAAGTGGTCTTTACGATTAAAGACCTGAGCTGTAGGACCATGCTCTTTGTCAAAGGTTTGATGATCTTCAAAAAAAAAAAAAAAAAAAATATAAAAAACTATTTTTGTGTTCTATGTGATGATTTATGTTTCTATTCTTTGCCATTTGTCACAAGTATGAGTGAATACATTCCCTCCCTTAGAAAAACCAGTGCGCATCTTCAGGGACTTGATAAACGTCAAGGCGGTACCGGGTGATGATGCAGAGCTGAGCTGTGAGATCACCAAATCAGATGTCACCATTCGCTGGCTGAAAAATGGCCGTTTCATCAGGCAGAGCCCAAAGTACAAGATGAGTGTGGAGAAGAACCTGGCAAAACTGGTGATCAAGAACACCACCATCAAAGACTCTGGGGAGTACTGCTGTGAGGCCGAAGGCATCGCCTCACGAGCCAAACTGGAAGTCAGAGGTAAGCAAAAACATTAGTAAATATTAGATGATGAGTGTGTACAACACAGTGTAATTACAGTGTAATTACATCCCACAAGGTGGTGATGTATTGTAACTGTCAGTGTTTGTGTGTTCGTCCGTCCGTCCACCAAATATCTTCACAACCATTCCAGATAGAAAGATGAAACAAAAAGACCTGGAAAAAAACATGGTTAAATTTCAACTTTTGTACATTTTCTTCCCACATATCTCAGGAACCGGATAAGATAGAAAGACAAAGCAAAAGGTGTTATATTCAGGGAGGCAAGGGGATTAAAATTAGATCAGAACCTTGACCTTGAAAAACTAGGTCAAGGTCAAATTTTCACTTTTATACTAATTATGCACACATCTCGGGCACCTGATGATATAATCACTAAAAAAATGCAACATTTTCAGGAAGCCAGAGGCACAAAAATATGATGATTTCGCGGAGTGTTGCAGTCTCTGACTGCCTTGTTCTTAGGTGAATCTGACATGATTACCTCTTGGTTTGTTGTTTAGACCATAAACTACAGTACAAATGAAATGAGGCTTCACTCAGTTGTTTAATCTTACCTTTCAGAGCTCCAGCACACTTTTGCGAGAGAGTTAAGGGACACAAAAGCAGAGGAAAAGGGAAAAGTGACCCTGGAGTGTGAGACAAGAAGGCCAGTAAAGCATGTGACCTGGCGTAAGGGCCTGATGGAGCTGAGGTCCGGTCGCAAGTACGTCATCAGGCAAAGGGGTGTGCTGCTGTCTCTGACCATCAACTGTCTGGAGAAATGTGACACAAATATTTACATTTGTGATGTAGGTACCATGCAGAGTCGGGCACAACTAACTGTAGAAGGTGAGACTAGTAAAGAGAACATTGAGTCTTTACATCACTGTGCTTCAGGGGGTTCATTTAAACTGATCACTCCATGAATTCCCTGCTCCTCTCAGGTCAGAAAGTGTTGATCCTGGATGAATTAGAGGACGTTATGTGTTTAGAGGGTGACACCGTCACATTTACGTGTCGAATTTGTCCTGACGACTATACTGGGGTCAAGTGGTATCTGGACGAGACCCTGCTGTACACAAATAACCTCAATGAGATCCAGATGATGCCTGGAGGCCAGCACACCCTCACGTTTAGACAGCTTGCCCGCAAAGACACTGGAACCATCTCATTTGCAGCAGGGGACAAAAGATCGTATGCATCGCTTCTGGTTAGAGGTGAGGCTTTTTGTCCAGCTTTTTGTGTCATGTTTCAGTTGTTCTTGAATCAATATAATCTCCTCATGTAAACAGAGAGGCGCCCCACCATCATTAAAGCACTGGAAGACTGCGAGGCTATCGAGGGCGGTGGGTTGATTCTGTCTTGTGTGACCTCCAAGCCCTGCCACATTCTGTGGTACAAAGATGGCTGCCTGATGTGGAATTCCTCCAGGTACTTTGCCAGCCGTTCCGGCTGCGAGGCCTGGCTGACTATCAGAGAGGTCTGCAGTAACGATGCTGGGGTGTATGAGTGCAGTGCTGGATCAGTTACGACGAGGGCCGTTGTAACTGTCAAAGGTATATATCATTTATTTAACCATTGCTATCGCTTATTTTTACCCATCATTAAAGGCATTATGGGTTCACAGAGGATTATGAATTGCTTACATTTTTAATAACATTTATATGTATGCTTTTTATCGGGATATTAGGCTTTCATAATAAAAAGGATGTTTTTTTTTAGCCATCCCAGCCGAGTTCACACAGCCTCTAAAGGCTGTGGAAGCCAAAGAGGGGGAGACTGTTACTCTCACCTGTGAATACTCTCTGCCTGGGGTCCAGTTCCACTGGCGGAGAGGTTTTGAGAATATCAGACCTGGAGATAAGTATGTGATGAAACAGAGGAAGACAGTCTATTCCCTAACCATCAGAGCCCTGAAGCCTCACGACTCAGGAGAATATTCCTGTCAGTGTAGAGATCACCGCACGAAAGCAAACCTCAAAGTGCACAGTACGTCTTTGAATTTTCCTTCACACACATTTTACATACCTGATATAACAAGAACCAAGTATTTTTTTCGCTTCTGTAACTTTGAGTCGTTGAATAAATTCTCTTTAATTGTTGTATCACTGATTTGATGTGGTTCTCTGCAGTAATACCAATTTATGCCCATTGACTTAACCTATAACATATATTGTGGTCACACATATTCGTTTTACCTAGCATCAAATGCAGCCTGTCACCACAAACATTTAACTTAAAATCAGAAATAAAAGCAGCAAATAAGAGTGGTTGTAAAGGGATTCAAGACATTTGATTGAGTGCTGCCTTGTCATTGTGTCCCCTCTTGTTTTGCAGCGGTCCCGATCACATTCATACAGCAGCTGAAGAACATGCAAGCAGAGGAGGGAAACAACATCCTGCTCCGCTGTGAGGTGTCTAAAACTGGTATTCCAGTGGAGTGGAGGAAAGGACATGAGCTGCTGAAGAATGGGGTGAAGTTCCAAATAAAGAAGAGGGAAGCCATCCTGGAGCTCCTGATATGGAAGCCTGTGCCTGGAGACAGTGGGCTCTACAGCTGTGTGTGTGCTGATCAGATGACATCAGCAACCGTCAAAATCACCGGTAGGACATGAGTTACAAATCAGGTCTAAAGAAGAGACTTTAAATGTCATTTGTGAATACATAATCATCATCGTTAATAATCAATTTATTTATCTCACCCACGACACCTCAGCTCTCCCAGTCGTCTTCAAGCAGAAGCTGAGGAACGTGTTGATTGAGGAGGGCAATACTGCAGTTTTCCGCAGTGAGTTGTCGAAACCCGGTCACACAGTGGAATGGAGGAAAAGGGGGAATGAAGTCATCAGAAATGGAGAGAAATATCACATGAGGCAGAGAGACACACTGATTGAGCTGAGGATCCTTGATGTGACGCCAGAGGACAGCGACATCTACACGTGCATCTGTGGCCTCATAGAGAGCACTGCTACTCTCACCGTTAATGGTAGCTGACACTTCTTTTTTTCACTATTTTCTTTTATCTCCTTTGATTAAACACAGATAATATTAATAAAGCAATTCAGTTACTCACAAAATGTATGTAATATTAAACAAATCAAAAAGCAGTCTTTGCCTGCAATACATAACTGCCACCAGGTTGTGATTTGTCAAAAAAAAAAAAAAAAAGTGGGGGGGATGTTTTGTTTTTTAAATTATGAAAAAATAAGCAATCAAAAAGCCTAATTCTTCTTTAGGTAACTGGTAGGCCCTATGAGCCTAAATTCCAAAAAATTGAACATTCTTATTGAATACAACCTTAAATGGACATGAAACATTTAGTTTTCTTTGTTGGAAACAATGTGGAAGATGGTGTAATTAGGCTTCAGGACCACGGATAAGGGCAAATCACGCAAACATGGCAAGAGGATTTAGTTTTCAATGCAAACAGTCTGTAAAACATAGCAACATCACCACACAGATTAAGATTTCATATGTCATGTAAGAATAAGTCATTGTAGATGTTGTTGTAGATGGAAGCTACTTTTGCCACAGTTCAAGCAGATAGCAGCAAAATAATACAAAAAAAATATTCACTTCACATAGTCTTTGCCTTTCAGCTCTTCCCATCACATTCAAGCAAAAGTTGAGGAACCTCCAAGTAGAGGAAGGACACAACATCATGCTAAATTGTGAGATCTCCAGACCTGGTGTCTCAGTGGAATGGAGACTTGGAGGAAATGTGCTAGAAGATGGGGACAAGTACCAAATCAAGCAGAGGGGCTCGTCCCTGGAGTTAATTATCGGAGATGCTGATCCAGAAGACAGTGGCGTCTACACCTGTGTGTGTAGAGAGCAGAAGACGAAGGCCACTGTTAAAGTTATTGGTATGTTCAATGTGTTACTGTGCTCAGGAGGCAACAGTTTACTGTAACACACCTCTTGTTTGTTCTTGCCTGTGTCCTGTCTTATTAAACTTACTTATCTGTGTTTGATTCCATAGCTGTTCCTGCCACATTCAGAGTGAGTCTGAAGAGCCAGGAGGCTGAGGAGGGAAACTGTGTGACTTTACGCTGTGAGCTGTCAAAGAAAGGAGTCCCGGTGCAGTGGCAGAAATGTGGTCGGGTGCTGTCCGAAGAAATATTTCGGGGAAAGTATGAGATGAAGCAAGAAGCAAAGATGGCCAAGATGACAATTTTCAACATCCAGCCAGAGGATGCAGGGAAGTACAGCTGCATCGCAGGAGATGAGAAAACCACCGCTGAAGTCAAAGTCATTCGTAAGTTAGAATCTTGTGAAGAACATTCTACAATGGATTGTTCTACTTCATACCAATTTTAGCTTTTAAATGCAGTTGCAACATGGCACTGCAACAGAGACTGCAATATTCCGTGAAGGGTAGGTCAGGGTACCCTGAAAGTAGTACCTGACAAGTGCATCGCTTTGACCTTTCAGGGTAGGTCAAAGCGATGCACTAGCTTTGACCATAGATCAAAGCACTAGCTTTGACCTACGTTCTTACTCACACTGGCTTTCTCTTTCTATCTTATCCGGTTCCAGAGTGTACAAAAGTTGAAATTTGACCTTGACCTAGTTTTCTCAACGTCATGGTCATCATCTCATCTTCATCCCTTTTGCTGCCTGAGTAATGTGCTTTTTGTTTCATCTTTCTATCTGCAATGGTTGCGATGATATTTGGTGGACATGCTAACGGACGGACGGACAAACAGACAAACACTGACAATTACAATACATCACCGCTTTCAAGCGGGATGTAATTATCTGGGTATTTAGAGTAGAGTAGGACTTTATTCATCCCTTCAGGAGGTTCCATCAGGGAAATTAAATTCCTTGTTATTTTAAAGATAACCTCTAAAATCTTTTGTTTTTGTTGATGCCTTTGGATGGCCTATAACTTAAATGCCTCCGTACAACTCTTACTAAGTTGTGCACTTGTGATAATCATATATAATATGAGATTATGAATATGTGTGTTATTTACATAAAGCAAAAAGCCAAATCTCCTACTTATCAAATTGCAATATTTGCAAAAAATTTAGGAGAATAGGAGCAGAAAAATGTAAGCACCAACAATAGTGCACTGCAACAGATAAAGAAAAGTGGAATCATTGCTGAACTCAAAATTTTCTAATATACAGTGCTTCCGGTGGTATTCAAACGAGAGACCCATAGCCTTGCAGTGAAGGAAGGAGACAGCGGAGTCTTCTCCTGTGAGCTCTCCAAACCCGGAGCTCCAGTGGAGTGGTGGAAAGGCAGAGTCATCCTGAAGCCTGGACAGAAATACGAAATGAAGCAGGAGGGACGCATCACTAAACTGGTTGTCAACAATGTGGAGGAGAACGATGCTGGGAAATACACCTGCAAGACTAAAGACAGTAAATCCACCGCTGAGCTCACTGTCCAAGGTGAGGGACATGGGGGACATAAGTCAAAACGCCCTCACATGCTTGTATGTTAGATTTATTCTTTGAACAAACGTGTTTTTCTTCCTTTTTTAAATTTTCCTAATGCATTCAACAGAATCACCTGAGCGCAGACGTCAAAGAGGTCAGCTCTCACGTAGTAAAAACCACATAGACTCAGTGGGTAATGCACTGTGTAACCTCCATTATTTTCTGGAATGGAGGAGTGATCATTTCATATCTTGCCATTTAATATGCTCATTATAGAATTCTGTGTATACTGTTCATTACCTCTGATGTGAGCTGGGAGAACACACACAGTAGATGGGATGCAGGTTTACAATCAGGTACATCCTAAATACACACTATATTGCCAGAAGTACTCATTCACCTGCCTTCATATGCGCATGAAAATGAGCAGCGTCTCATTCTTAAACCGCAGGAAATCATCTGACGTCAGTTGAGACTTTGCCGATCACAGTTTCAACTCATCTAGAAAGGCTTTCCACAAAGTTAAGAAGTGGGTTCATGCCAATTCTTGACCAGAAGTTTTGTGCACTAGTCATGTTTTTGAAGAAGATGGGGCCATCTCCAAATTATTTCCACAAGTTGGGAATATGAAATTGTCCAAAATGTTTTGGTATGCTGAATCATTAGGAGTTCCTTTCGATGGAAATAGGGGTCCGAGTCCAACTCTTGAAAAGTAATCCCACACCATAATCCCCCCTCCACTAAACTTTACACTTGGCATAAAGCAGTCAGACAAGTACACCTCTCTTGGTAACTGTTAAACCCAGAGTCTTCCATCAGATTGCCAGACTGTTCTAGAGCCTAGTTCTAGATTTTGTACACCTGTGTCCATGGAAGTGTTCAGAACACCTGATTTCAATATTTTGGCAATATAGTGTATGGTAGTCTTCGTAATCGCTCTAATGTTTTTCATGTAAGTAATATTACATGTTTGATCATTTTTTGCCGTGACATTCAACCAGAGACTTAAACTCATTTTCTACAATGGATTATGATTAACATAATCCATTTCTCTGTCCGCTTGTGAGCATTCCTGCCATTTTGCTTACATGACTCCTACAATATAACTTCATATAACATTTTTTGTGTTCCTTTATAGTGGTTTTTTTTTTTGCAAAAATATTATATGCATATAGTCATTTATCATGTATGCAATATTGTTTTTGATTTACAGGTTTACCGCCAAGATTTAAAATGCCACTGGTAAACCAGGAAGCGATGGAAGGCAATGCTGTGATCCTGCGCTGTGAACTGGACAAACCTGCCCCGTCGGTGGAGTGGAGAAGAGGAACAGAGGTGCTGAAGAATGGAAACAAATACCAGATTAGGAAGAAGGACTTGCAGATGGAGGTGAAGATCACTGAGCTTGAGCTAGAAGACACTGGAGAGTATGCCTGCGTCTGTGGAGAACAGATGACTGTAGCGTCAATCATTGTGAACGGTGAGTTCAGAATAAACAGTATGTCAAAATGTAATCTAAAATTACTTCAAATGCATATAGCAGTATTAAAATTACAGTTGGTTGATGGGAAGATAGAATATAGTGCAGTGAGGAGACATAAGTCTTAATAAGAATTAACAGAATATGTAGAATCTAGGTTTATATAAAACTAAACATTCCAGCTAGAAGATCCACTAGTGTTGTTTTCAATTCAGTGACAGATTTGCTTTGGTATTAACTAGAACACTCCAGTTTGTAATGTCAAATATTTCTTTATTTTTACTCTCACTTTAATTGCTATGTTCTTCTTTTGGTTAAAACTGTTGTAGAAGTACCTGAAACTTGTAAGCATTGGTCGTGCCTGGAGAGTATAAACACATATTCAACCAGGCATTAGTTTAATTTTGATATTTTTCCTCCTGTGGTTGCCTCCAGAACGACCCATCAAGTTCCTTCAAAAATTGAAGAACATTCAGGTGCAAGAAGGTAATGAAGTGACGCTAAGTTGTGAGCTATCCAGACCTGATGCTGCAGTGCTTTGGAAGAAAGGAGATGATATTCTGACCAACGGTGAAAAATATCAGATGAAACAGAACGGCTTAACTCTCGAGCTCCTCCTGAGGAAAAGCCAGCCTGAAGACAGCGGCACCTACAGCTGTGTTTGTGATGACATCAAAACCACTGCCACTATCATCATCACTGGTTGGACATTGTATAAGTTAAACAATGTTATGCTTAGATAATCTGCACAACTCATACAGCACTTTATCTCTGTATCACTCCTCAGGTATTCCAATAACTTTCAAGCAGAAGTTGAAGAATTTGGAAGCTGTGGAAGAGAGCAGCGTCATCCTGCGCTGTGAGCTCTCTAAAGCAGGAGTTCCAGTGGAGTGGAGGAAGGACGCACAACTCCTGAAGGAGGGAGACAAATATCAGATGAAGCAAGAAGGCAGAGTGGCTGAGATGCTGATCAGAGATCTAACTCTAGCAGATGCTGGGAAGTTCAGCTGTTTTGTTGGCAATGTTGAGACTACAGCCAACATAAATGTAAGAGGTGAGCATCCTGACACTGATGTGGTGATTTGGCTTCTTAGCCACAGTGAGACAGAAGTTTCCTCCAAAGTCAACACGAAATATTAATTAACATGTCTAGCAAAGACATAAGAGCAGGAGAGCCCTTCATCCAGTTTCAGATTTGATTTAATTTCTATTTCCTCAGAAATCCCTGTCACATTTAAAAAGGAGCTGGAGAATTTGGAGGTGAAGGAAGGGGACTACGGAGTTTTCTGTTGTGAACTCTCCAAACCTGGAGCTCCAGTGGATTGGAGGAAAGGCAGAGTTGTCCTGAAACCTGGATACAAATACGAGATGAAGCAGGAGGGACATCTGACTAAACTGATCATCAACAACGTAGAGGAGAGCGATGCTGGAAAATACACCTGCAAGACAAACGACAGCCAATCAACCGCTGAGCTCACTGTCAAATGTATGATGGAGAGGTCTCACTGGAAAAACAAACAGGAAATGTCTAAATCTTTTCAAGATTTGGAGAATAACCACTTTTTAATTTTTTTGTAGCCCCTCCAATCACTTTCACGACCAAACTGAAGGACCAGCAGGTGGAGGAGGAGAACGGCATGACGCTGACCTGTGAGTTGTCTAAACCTGGCCTTCCTGTGGAGTGGAGGAAAGGAAAAGAGCTTCTGAAGAATAATTTCAAATACCAGATAAAAAATCGAAACAGCCTTATGGAGCTGACCATTAGAAAAGCACAGCTGGAGGACAGTGGACTTTACAGCTGCATTTACGGTGATGCCAAGACCGTATCCAACGTCACAGTTACACGTAAGGCAGGCTTGTAAATACAAATGTGTGTTTTTCCATTCTTAACTATCCAGAATATGGAAACATTGACAAGTTCACTTTTTCAGTGTACAAGGTTGAAAGTTGTAGATTAAAAGGGAAGTAGTAAAATAATGCCAAAAGTTTGACCGAAAAATCAAAATATAAAGCCATTTTCTTGGCATTAGGGCATTTGCATACAACACACCTAAACACAGAACTTGGTTTTCCGACAGCTATCCCCATCAACTTTAAAATGGGTCTGAAGAACCAGGAGGCAGCTGAAGGAGGCAACGTGTCCCTTCGCTGTGAGCTGTCCAGGACTGGGGTGCCCGTCCAGTGGTTCAAGGGTGAGGATCAGCTCCTTCATGGGGGACGATACCAAATGACGCTGAGAGGGAACATAGCCGAGATGCAAATAAAGAACATCCAGCCTGAGGACGTTGGGGTCTACAGCTGTGTCCTGGGAGAGAAGAAGACGACAGCTGAAGTAAACGTGAAAGGTACGGCATACTCTCTTTTCCTCATAATAATCCTGCTAAACAATTTATGATGCTATTTTTACAATAGTGACAGGATTGAACTTCAGAAGAATGAGAAAAATAAACAAGAGTACAGGAATGAAGCACACAAAACAAAGTCCAAATCCAAAGTCCAATAAATGCACATGCATTTATTATCCAAAAAGTGAAAGAAAGGTGAAAGGGAAACAAAAATGGCACAAACACAAGAAAATGAAAGCATATCATGTGACACAAAGACTCTATAATAAAAAGAAAACAGGGAAAAATGAAACACAAAATCCAAATTTCACTAGTTGAACCACAGATATTAATGAGATTTTCTGGAAATTTAGGTTGAAAGTCAACTTTTCTGACATTATCTGCCTTTCTTTCTCAAACAGCGGCTGCATCCGTGTTCTTTGAGAAAGAACTCGAGAACCAAGTGGTGATGGAGGGTAAATCTGTGCTGCTGGCATGTGAAGTTTCCAGTGCCAACGTCCCAGTCACTTGGAAGAAAGACAACACCACGGTGGAGGATGGAGGCCGATGCATTATAAAGAAGAAAGGCCCCACGCACAGCCTGGAGATAAAGGCACTTCATCTGGATGATGCAGGAGAGTACTGCTGCATCACGAGAGGCAAGAGGACCACAGCCAGGCTGATTGTTAGGGGTAGGTGGACATCACAAGATATTTTGCTTAGTTCATTGACTGTTTAGAAGTACAGCATCAATAAAACCAATAAAATCATTTTTCACCTATTGTAAGTTGTTAAAGTTGTAAAATACATTCCATTCCATCTCCATTTCTAAAAATCCAGCTGTATATAGCTTCCTGTTCCTCCACAGAGCGTGTGCGGATTGTTACAGAGCTGACAGACAGAACGGTGACGGCGGGCGAGGATGCTGAGTTTGTGTGCGAGCTGAGCCATGCTAATGTGAGTAAGGGTGTCTGGTGGCTCGGGTCCAGCCCCCTGCAGAAGAATGAGATGAACCAGATGACGTGTGAGGGTTGGCAGCAACGACTGGTCCTCACCATGACAACGCCGGAGGAGACGGGCATTGTAGCGTTTGTGGTTGGCGAGGAGAGGACATCTGCACGTTTGCTTGTTGTTCCCAAGCCCAAAGGTCAGCAGATATAATGGAGAACCTCTTTAAAATTCAGCAATAATCTGGAATTTTAGCTAAATGAATTTCATCTGGACCATATTCTCTGATTTTAACTTCTAGTTTTATTCGAGGAGAAGCCTAAAGATGTTGTAGTTATGGAAGGCGAGACAGCCACTTTGTCCTGCAGGACCTCTGATTTGACCTCTCCAGTTTCGTGGCGGCGCAACCACATCCCCCTACAAAACAGTTATAAATACGAAATACGTAAGGAGGGAAAAGCTAACCTGTTGCTCATCCATGATGTGGATCCTCTGGATACCGGAATATACTCCTGTGACACAGGAGACGTACAGAGCAGCGCTAAACTCACTGTGACAGGTTTGAAACAAAGTTGCTTTTAGATATACTGACAACTATTTGTATAATGTGAAATGTATCCTCTTTTCCTTGAAATTCCAAGTAATTGTCTACATTCCTTTTGTTCCCCTCTCAGAATTACCTCCATTCTTCCAAGAAGAATTGCAGAGTTTGGAGGCTGAGGAGGGAGGTTCAACCTGTTTGTACTGTGAGCTGTCAAAATTGGGGGTGCCAATTCAATGGAAGAAGGACAGACAACCTCTTAGAGCCAGCAAGAGGCACGAGCTGAGGCAGGATGGCTGCTTCCTGCAGCTCCACATCAAGGAGCTCAAAGCTGAAGACAGTGGCAGCTACTCATGTCAGGCTGGAAATGCAGAAACCACAGCCACTGTGACAGTCAAAGGTTTGCATATGGCAGCTAACAGTTGTTCTATGTTTGATCAGAATGTCTTTAACCACACCAGCAAATATTCTGTATCAGCATACCATACATTACTGCCAAGCACAGCGTCTTCCAGGTAATTCCTGTGATTATGTGAATCTATGAATAAAATGACATCTTTCTGAATCTCTTTTCTCAGCACTCCCCCCATTCTTCAAGCGTGAATTAAGAAGTGTGGATGTTCTAGAAGGAGATGCAACCTCTTTGCGCTGTGAGCTGTCTAAACCTGGAGTTTCAGTGCAGTGGAAGAAGAACAAGCTGCCACTGAGAGCCAGCAGGAAGTATGAGATGAAACAAGATGGCTGTTTGCTCCAGCTCCACATTAAGGACCTCAAACCTGAGGATGGTGGCAGCTACTCGTGCCACGCAGGAAGTGCAGAGACCAGCGCAGCTGTATCAGTTAAAGGTTTGTATTTAAGGAATTTGCATTGAAGATTTTAAAGTGCCAACAACGTCTAAGTTAATTTTCTTATATTAATTGCCATTATCTAAAATTTGGGAAAATTAACATTATTTCATGTGAAATGGCGCAGATATTATTATTCTTTGAAATAGGTAGTTTACAAAGATGTCAGAATTTCTTATACTCATTTCTTGTTCAAGTTATTTGCTTCATTAGTCCTTATATTGCTCCCAGAGCTCGCACCATTTTTCAAAGAAGTTTTACAAGCTATTGAAGCTGAGGAGGGAGCTGCAGCCTCCCTGTGCTGTGAGCTGTCGAAGCCTGGAGTATCTGTTCAGTGGAAGAGAAACAATCTGTCACTGAGAGCCAGCAGGAAGTACGAGATGAAACAAGATGGCTGCTTCCTCCAGCTCTACATCAAGGAGCTCAAACCTGAGGACAGCGGCAGCTATTCCTGTCATGCAGGAAGTTCAGAGACCACGGCAACCCTATTCGTGAAAGGTTTCTCTACCAAAAATATGTTGATCTTCTACAAGTTTTATTTCTCAAATGTTATTTATGAGTCCCATCCCACCCTGTTACTATAAAAAATTTTATGTTCTACAGAGATCCTTCCGTTTTTCAAAGAAGAACTACAGAATGTGAAGGTAGAGGAGGGAGGTACGGCCACCCTGTGCTGTGAGCTGTCCAAGCCTGGAATATCAGTAAAATGGAGGAAGAACAAACTTCCACTGAGAGCCAGCAAGAAGTACGAGATGAGGCAAGATGGCTGCTTCCTGCAGCTCCACATCAAGGAGCTCAAACCTGAAGACAGTGGCAGCTACTCGTGCCACGAAGGGAATGCAGAGACCACTGCAACTGTGACTGTGAAAGGTGTCTATACTAGAACTTAACTGCACTTGATCAATTATATCAACAAGAAACATCTGTTGTATTGAGGTTTCAACCACTGTTCCATTTACATTGCTGGGTTGGAATCCTATTTGTCTTGTTTGTTTTTGTCAGAGCTCCCTCCATTCTTCACAAAAAACTTAGGAAGTATGGAGGCTGAGGAGGGAGATGCAGTCGATCTGTGCTGTGAGCTGTCTAAACCAGGAGCATATGTACAGTGGAAGAAGAACAAGCTGGCAATAAGAGCGAACAGTAAGTATGACATAAGTCAAGATGGCTGCCTCCTCCACCTCCACATTAAGGAGCTCAAACCTGAGGACAGTGGCAGATACTCGTGTCAAGCAGGAACTGCAGAGACCACAGCAACTGTCACAGTGACAGGTGTGTACATGCAATCATACAACGAGTTGAAGAAACCGAAACGTTTAATCAAAAAGTCTGCATCAAATATTGTGTCATAAATTCTACTTTTCATGCCTGTTTGTGCAGAGGTCGCACCATTCTTCAGCTCAGGGTTACAAAGCGTGGAGGAAGAGGAGGGAGCTGCAGCCTACCTTTACTGTGAACTGTCTAAACCTGCATTATCAGTGCAATGGAGGAAAGACAAGCTGCCACTGAGAGCCAGCAGGAAGTACGAGATGAAGCAGGATGTCTGCCTCCTCCAGCTCATCATCAAGGACCTCAAACCTGAGGATACGGGAAACTACGCCTGTCGTGCAGGAAATGCAGAGACGACAGCAACTGTGACAGTGACAGGTGTCTATATTTGAAGAATTTTTACTGTATTTCATCATTTTACTACTACAGTTGTTTCCTGATTTTCTCTCGTCAATTATTACAGAATACTGTCCGTCTTGTTGTATACGACAAGTCAAAGCACTCAGAAAAGCCTTCCTATCTTCTGTTATGAGGGTTAAACTACTGCTCCTGTTACATTACAGAGATGGAATACTATTTTTCCTGTCTGTTTCTATTTAGAACTCCCTCCATTCTTCACAAAAAACTTAGAAAGTGTGGAGGTTGAGGAGGGAGATGAAGTCGATCTGTGCTGTGAGCTGTCTAAACCAGGAGCATCTGTACAGTGGAGGAAGAACAAGCTGATACTGAGAGCCGGCAGGAAGTATGACATGAGTCAAGATGGCTGCCTCCTCCAGCTCCACATTAAGGAGCTCGAACCTGAGGACAGTGGCAGATACTCGTGTCATGAAGGGAATGCAGAGACCACAGCAACTGTCACAGTGACAGGTGTGTACATTTTGATCCTGAACGAAGTTCCATTTGCTCTCAATATATGTCTTGCGTTGGAATGTTACCATCAACGATTTGTTGGTTGAAAAGTCTTTATTAAATATTCCCCAGTTTCATAATTTCTAGTCACTTTTCACCCATTCATACCTGTTTCTGCAGAGGTTGCACCATTCTTCAGTACAGAGTTACAAAGTGTGGAGGAGGAGGAGGGAGCTACAGCCTACCTTCACTGTCAACTCTCTAAACCTGGAATATCAGTGCAATGGAGGAAAGACAAGCTTCCACTAAGAGCCAACAGGAAGTACGAGATGAAGCAGGATGACTGCCTCCTCCAGCTCATCATCAAGGACCTCAAACCTGATGACACTGGAAGCTACATGTGTCAAACAGGAAGTGCTGAGACCACTGCCAAACTATTAGTGAAAGGTTTGTGTTTATGTCGTGTTAGAGACCTACTCATAAAACCATGCACATTAGCATTAGAAGAACTGCTGTTTGTTCCAGCCTGTTGGTATGCTGGTAGGGTTGCTGACAAGAGAATGCACCGATACTTTGCCCCCAGGCATTATTTTTAGGTCCAAGTATTCCTAATTCTTAACTATTTTAACCAGAACTCCCACCATTCTTCAAGAAAGACTTGCAAAGGGTTGAAGTAGAGGAAGGAGCTTCAGCCTCCCTGTGTTGTGAGGTATCTAAACCTGGAGTTTCAGTGCAGTGGAAGAAGAACAACCTGCCACTGAGATCTAACAGAAAGTATGAGATGACACAAGACGGCTGCCTCCTCCAGCTCTTTATCAAGGATATCAAACCAGAAGACAGCGGAAGCTACACATGTCAAACAGGAAGTGCAACAACCATTGCGAATGTGTCAGTAAGAGGTGCGTGCATTTGATATTTGATGATTTTATAGTATACATGAGCTGAGAAAGGAATCATAGCGTTTCTTTTTTGTGATTATCTAAATCTCCTGGAACTGTTTGTAACTTCCAACACTCATAGACAAGCTCACATTATTTTTCTCTCTGCATGAAAATATTTCCCAGAACTTCCTCCATTCTTCAAGAAAGACTTGCAAAGTGTGAATGCTGAGGAAGGTGCTACAGCCACTATGTGTTGTGAGCTGTCAAAGCCTGGAGTGTCAATCCAATGGAAAAAGAACAACCTTCCACTCAGAGCTAACAGGAAGTACCAGATGAATCAAGACGGCTGCTTCCTCCAGCTCTGCATCAAGGATCTTAGACCCGAGGACAGTGGCAGCTACTCATGCCATGCACAAAGTGCAAAGGCCACTGCAACTGTGACAGTGAAAGGTGTGTATATTCATTCATTCATTCATTCATTCATTCATTCATTCATTCATTCATTCATTCATTCATACATTCATACATTTATTCATTTAATTTATGAAGAGGTAATTGTTAGCAGTGTAAATAACCAATTACACAGTAATTTTGAATTTGCACTAATTTTTGACAATAATGCCTGTTTAAGACATTTTTTATTGCTCAGTGCAATAAAAACCTTCCCATTTTAAAGTGCGCCCTCAATCTTTGCGGTTAATGCGTCCCAGGAACCACATGCGATTAACGAATTCGCGGTGAAGTCGCGAGCGTTAATGCGCGAGGGTGCACTGTATATTTATATAGTTTATACCCATTTCCCAGAGCTCCCGCCATTCTTCAAGAAGAGCCTAGAAAATGTGGAGGTAGAGGAGGGAGGTTCAGCCTATCTGTGCTGTGAACTGTCTAAACCTGGAGTGTCAGTGCAATGGAAGAAGAATAGTCTAGTACTAAGAGCAGGCAAGAAGTATGAGATGAAACAAGATGGCGGCCTCTTCCAGCTGCACATTATGCAGCTGAAGCCTGAGGACAGTGGAAACTACTTGTGTCAAGCAGGAAGTGCAGAGACAACAGCAACTGTGACTGTGAAAGGTGTGTGTACGTGGCTGGTGGGGTGACTGCATGCAAAAACTCTGTGCTAGAAATTATGAATAGAAATATGTAAATACTTAAAACACATTTGTGTTTGTATGAAAATGGATTTTCCTGTAATTCCAAAAAGCAATCTGGATTATGTAAACTATGTCAAACCAGTCAAACTAAATGCATTTACAAATGATATTTGGTGATATTTTGCAACTGGTATTTTGAGCTGCCCTGTCCCACTTACCCAGAGCTCACTCCATATTTCAACAAAGAGTTGCAAAGTTTAGAGGCTAAGGAGGGAGATACAGCCTCCTTTCACTGTGAACTGTCAAAGCCTGGAGTAGCAGTGACATGGAAGAAGAACAATTTACCATTGAGAGTTAAAGCTAACATGAAGTATGAGATGAAACAAGATGGCTGCCTGCTCCAGCTCCACATCAGTGAGCTCAAACCTGAGGACAGTGGTAGTTACTCATGTCATGCAGAAAGTGTATCAACCGCTGCAACCTTAACAGTGAAAGGTTCATCAAAATTACTTAATACATCGTACATCTTATCTCTGTCAAATGTTGTTTGTGTTTCACTAAAACATTTCAATGTGTTACTGCATAAACATTTTATATTCCATAGAGCTCCCTAAATATTTCAAAGAAGAATTACAGAATGTGAAGGTAGAGGAGGGAGGTACGGCCACCCTGTGCTGTGAGCTGTCCAAGCCTGGAATATCAGTACAATGGAGGAAGGACAAACTGCCACTTAGAGCCAGCAGGAAGTACGAGATGAAACAAGATGGCTGCTTCCTCCAGCTCCACATCAAGGAGCTCAAACCTGAAGACAGTGGCAGCTACTCGTGTCATGAAGGGAATGCAGAGACCATTGCAACTGTGACAGTGAAAGGTTCATGGACGTTGTTATGTCCTTGGCAAACTTACAGAAATAGTACAAGATTTGTTTTTTGTTGTTTTTATCTTGTCTATCTGTTTATCTATGTCCAGTCTCCAAGAACTGGTTCTCAACAAAATATTTCTTATTCTCTTGTGTAGCACTACAGCTGGACCCACCCAAGTTAGATCCTCCAACAGCAATGACTCAGGCAAAAGAAACGGTTTCCAAACCAATTGTTCATCCAGAGATTGATAAGTCTACTTCTCCAGAGCCCAAAACAAGAGCTACTCGGGAAGCATCATTTACAAGTTTAGAAAAAGATATAAATCAGTCCCTGTCAAGGGGGAATAATGAATACCAAAAGAGCATCCATCTTGCAGGGTCTTTGGACAAAGACTTTGTTATTGTAAAGAGTCCAACACAGCGGGAAGTACCTAAGAATGAAGACAGTGAGCTGTACAAGACTGGTGATGAGATAATGTCACCATTGGAGAAGGAAAATGAAGTTGACTGGAATGTAAAGGAACAACCGAAGCCGTTGGAAATGGACTCTAATGTTTACATAGAGGCAAGACAACCAGAGAGGAAGTATGAGAAACGAGACAAAGTGGAACCATATACAAGTCAGGCAACCAAAGTTGCTGGAGATGCTGCATTTGAGCAAAATAAACAGCCATTTATAAGTCTGGAAAAGGAGAAAGAAACTGCATTGATGTCAAAACAACCTGGAAAGACTTTAGAGAAACCTAAACCATCTGCTCAACCAGAGATTGAAAGGCCTGTTCCTCCAGAGCCCAAAAAGAGATCTAATAGGAAAGCATCCATCTCAAATATGGAAAAGGACATTGAGCCAGTGCTTGACATAAAGCAATCTATGCTAAGGGAGACTAATGAGGACCACAAGAGCATTCAGCCTGAAAGATCTATGAACGTTGATTTTGTAAAGCATGTAACACAAAAGCATGAGGATAAAGAAAGTGATGTGAGCAATGTAGTTGATAAGACAATGAGACTACTGCATAGGGAAGAAGAGGCAGAAAGGAAGATGGAAGAACAACCTAGGCCATTGGAAATGGAGAATGATGTTTTTACAGACACAAGAGAACCAGACAGACATTTAGAGAGCTCAGTAAAAGTTGATGATAATGTGAGTTGGCCAGACACAGGTCAGAGAGACACTGTGTTTGAGCAGAAGAGACAGCAGCTAATAAGCCCTGAGATAGAAAATGAACTTGAGCAGGTGTCTAAACAGCCTGGGAACACCTTAGAGAAAACAAAACTCATCAAAATAGCTCATCCAGCGAATGAAAGGCCTGTTCCCCCTGAGCCCAAAAAGAGGATTAATAAAAAAGCATCTTTTGGTTCAGAAAAACATGTGGATTCAATGTTTGACATAAAACAGCCCATGTTAAAGGAGACTAATGATGATCAAAAGGGCATCCAAGCTGCAAGGTCTATGGACAAAGACATCATACAAGTGGAAAAACACGAAAAGGAAGATAGTGAAGTGTACAATACAGCTGGTAAGCCAATAACACCACTTTTGAAGGACGATAGGGTTGACAGGGAGGAAGAGAAACCAACAAAAACTTTGGTTATGGAGAAAGGTGCTTTCATGGACACAAGAGATCCAGGAAGGAAGTCAGAGAATTTGGTGAGATTTGACCCTAAAGTAACTCAGTCAGACAAGATTCTGGGAGACACAGTGTTTGAGCAAAATCAGCGACCAGTAATAAGTATGGAACAGGGAAATGAACAGATGTCTAAACAAACTGGAGAATATTTAGAAAAAACAAGTAAAGCTGAGAGAAACGACAACCTATGGAAAAATAGCGAAGAAGAAAAGCCTGTTAAACCACTTGAAAAGTTTGTGAAAGAAGCAATAAATGAACAAAAGGAGAAGTGTATAAAGAAAAATGACGTAGATGAACCAGAACAAAAAGTCTCTAAACCGCCAATAAGAGCTAATGGAAAGGAAACAGCATCAGTTGAATCGATTAAGTATTATCCAAAAGAATGTGAAAAAATCATTGTCCAGTCAGTAGACTCATCTGTCAGTGATTATGCCAAAGACCACGCAGAGACAGACCATGTGAGACCAGTGTCCACAGAAAGAGAAGAAAAGAAAAAGCCACTGAATATAACAGATGATAAAGAGTCAAAAGAACAACCTGAAGAGACAGAAAAACAGGCTGAATTCACACCCCCAAAACCACCTATGAGAACAAAAAGCAAAGGAAAGGGGGGAGTAGAAAACCAGTATTCAAAGGACACAGAGACAGATCATGATGATCAACAGTTGACAAGAGCTGTAGCAAAAACTATTTATGATCGTCCAACTGAAGAGTCAACATTGTCTTTGAAAAAACAAGTTGAAGAGAAACAAAAACCTGAGAAGAAACAATCAGTGAAATCAGACACGGAGGTAGTTGAGAGACTTAAACCCCCTGTTAAAACTGTAGAAAGGGATGAAAACACCAAACAGCCGATCAAACAATCAGTAAAACCCATGAGAAAAGAACCTGAGGTAACCCAAGAAATTAAACTTGCAGTTGAGCCAATGAGAAGAGAGGAAGACGGGCATTCCAAGACGTCAGAAGACATTCCCCTTCTCTACATATCTGAAGATGAAACTTTCTTAGAGGCTTTGACTGAGATACCAGAGCCACACAGAGATGTAAGGCCCTCTGGCTCTTTTGCTGAAGGTTCATTCCAGCCCTGTCTTCTTCCTCCAATTCATACACCCCAGAAAGAAGAACTTCCAAAGGAAGCTATACTCGCAAGTAATGCCAGTATCGAGGAGGAACAACAACTCCAAGAGGCTGCGGTCAAGATTCAGGCTGCTTTCAAAGGTTACAAAATCCGTAAGGATATGCGGCCTGCTTTTAAAGAAGTGTTTAAGAACCAAAGTGCAGATCTTCATGGAACACTCACACTGGTGTGTAAAGTCGAAGGACAACCCACCACAGTAAGATGGTTGAAAAATAGCCAACAACTCACGAAAGACCATCGTTGTCATATTGAAACTACAGAAGGTGGCGTATGTACACTGGTGATCAAAAACCTCACCAGTAATGACAATGGGATCTACACATGCGAGGCAGTAAACAAGTTTGGTGTGACCTCCTACAATGGAAATATAACAGTTGTACACCCTCAGAAGCCTGCGGCGACAGTCCAGAAGCCTGTGCACCCACCACTTGCAGCCATAACACCACTGCAACTTGCTTATCCGAAGCCTGAGACCCAGTCCAACTCACAGACTCACAACCTTCCTCAGACCCCACCCCAGGTGCCCTCGTCACCTGCAGATGCTGGGACTTATGTAGAAAGTATGAGCCTCTCTCTGTGGGAGGCCTACAACCTGACCGAGCAGCAGGATGCTCACATGAGTCTGCAAGACAGGAGAGGGTCCTCGCTCATTACTGCCAGCTCCAGTGAGTAGGCACTCTTATTCTCTAACATACAGTAAAATAACAGTTCAGTTCATACAGTTTTCTTCTTTCAACAGTGTCAAGTCCTTCTGATTATGAGACAGCTCCGGAGACTTTCACAGCCATACCGCGGTCAGTATACCGAGGAAGAGTTTTCTCATACAAATTATCAATTTTTATTTAAGTGCCACTGTTTTCATGTTGAACAGGGAAGTGACCAAACCAGCAGACCAAGTCCCTGTGAAGGATGACAAAGAACAACTAGCTACTGCACAGCATCCAAAGAAACTACTAAAGGTTAAAGGTCAGAAATGTTATGAATTTTATTTAAGCTCTGTTTATCATCTCTCCACTGGTATTTGTTTCCTGTCAGGAGACAATAGATATCAAAGATATGTTCCTGTTTAATTTGTTAGGTTCTCATGAAGGCAGACTGAGGGCTGTATCTCCTAAACATCATCGCGGTCAGTCACCTTTGATAAGTGCTGTCTCTGGATCGGAGTCAGAAGGAGAAGAGGACCGACGAGAGGTACTGCTCTGTGTCCGTACACATTTTATGTTCAATAAATGTAATTGTGATTTATAATTGTCATAATTATGATATCACTGACATTTTGAAAAAATATTGTTTTGTATTTGAGTACGCTGCATAAAACCTAAATTTATGTGTTTGTACTTTTTCACTTCAGACATTTGAAATGTATGTGACCCGAGCTGACTGCATTCCAAACAGTGGACGTAAGGACAGTTTTGTTCTGAAGGAGGGACAGTTTGTAGAGATCCTGGACTCTGTTCATCCTGATAAATGGCTAGTGAGAACCAAGCCCACCAAAACTAACCCTGCTCGACAGGGCTGGGTGTGTCCAGCATACCTGGAGAAGAAGAGGAAGGTAGGGAGTATAAATCCAGATGTCAGTTCCAATACAGAATAAATGTGTTCTATGAGACGTCAATCAAACAATACTGAAATGTCATTTACTAAGTATATGAGCCTTTTAATAGCTAACACTCACATCAATCTCTTCAACAGGAAACCTTCTCACAGTTGAGAACACCTCAAGAAGATCTTGATGGAATTGGGTCAACAGGAGAAGAATACAAGAGAGCTATGAGGTCCATAACTCTACACTTATATCATGAAATGGGAGGAAAAATCTCTTGGCACCACTGTTTTGTATTATAATATTATGTTTTTGGAAATTATGTGTATTATCAAAATTATTTGCTTGTTTCATGCACTCATTTTGCAAATAACGTGGTTTTCATGATGGAGACTTTATATGTTCGGAACAGGAGAAAAAATAAAATAAAATTGCTGCATCTTTTCTAAAGCTGCATTAATTAAATTCCCATTTCCTTCAGCCAACTGATCCAAGGGCTGATTGATGGGGAAGAGGAGTTTGTAAAGGAGATGAAGACATTTACTAGTAATCATCTTAATCGTCTGGACTCAGGCCAACATGTTCCCTTTAATATCCTCAACCAGAAAGAGATTATTTTCAGGAATATCAAGACCATTGTATTTCTGCATGAGAGGTAAGGGAAATGTGTTATACTTACATTCAATGTTCTTGCAAAAATTTTCATTAAACATGCAAATAAACATATCTCATCAGGTTTCTCCTCCCCGGCCTGAGAGACTGTGTCACGGATGATGATGTAGCCATACATCTGATCAAGCACACTGAGGACTTTGAGAAGTATCTTCACTACATGGTTGGACAAGCACAAGCAGAGGCCAGCGTCACAGACAAGCCTACCCAACAGTATTTCAAAGTACTCACAAAATTTGTGTTTTAAGAAGAATGGAACAAGAAGTGTTTACATTGATCTAATTTGCTAAATTTATTTCTCAATTTGCTTCAGGAGTTAACAGATTCTGGAAAGCCTGACACTCATTCTATGGATGTACTCACTTTCCTCCAGCGGCCAGTGGAGAGGATTCAAACATACCAAGCTTTACTGAAGGTCAGCCTAGGGATTGATTTTAAAAATGGCTTTTGAAAGTTTCATCAGTAACATTGGTTTGATTGGAACGATAGTATGAAATTTATTATTGAAAGGCTATATGATATGTTAAGCTATTTTCTTATATCCCAAAAGAATAATTGCATTATGATATATATATTTATATGTTGGATTTTCTTTAGAATGATTTAAGATGGTTCTGCCATTCAATGTTTTTTATTTCAGTTGACATGTCATGTTTAAATTAAACTTTTACATGCAGGAGTTATTAAAGAATAAAGCAAAAAGTGGCCAGAACTGCTGTTTTTTGGAGGAGGCCTTTTCCATGGTGTCCTGTCTGGCTTGGAGGTCTGACAACCTGCACCAAGTATCACTCATTGAGAACTATCCAGCTCATTTAACCACGCTGGGTGAACCAGTGCGACAGGTATATTCAGATGACATCTTGTCTTTACAATAAATTCTGTGTCTGGTTGAAGCAATGTATTATATTGATTGTTAATTAACAGTTTTACCACTGCAAAACAGCCTCAATCAGTTCATGTAAGATAATGCAGAAAAGTATCGATTTTGAACTCATACCCATTGGTATACCATTGGGTACAATGGTCTGGTAATGGCAAGAACTTTTTTAGTCCATCACACTTTTGTGGTCGCAGAAATTTGAATGTCCAATTTTCTAACAAAGGTCTGCTCTGAAATTAATCTGGGTATTTTTCCTGCTTTTAAAAATGCACATTTTTCAGGTGATGCACATCCTTTGGTGCATCCACAATGAATCATCACTGGTATCATTCAAATCCAGACATACAATTCCAGCCTCTCACTGCCAATCTGGACAAATGATTTTCATGTTATGAGACTAACACCTTTACAGATATTGTCCCTTGTAGACTATTCTTCTTCTTTTCCTTTCGGCTTTTCCCTTCAGGGGTCGCCACAGCGAATCAATTGCCTCCATCTAACCCTGTCTTCTGCATCTTCTTCTCTCACACCAACTACCTTCGTGTCCTCTTTCACTATATCCATAAACCTCCTCTTTGGTCTTCCTCTAGGCCTCCTGCCTGGCAGTTCAAAACTCAGCATCCTTCTACCAATATATTCACTATCTCTCCTCTGGACATGTCCAAACCATCTCAGTCTGGCCTCTCTGACTTTGTCTCCAAAACCTCTAACATGTGCTGTCCCTCTGATGTACTCATTCCTGATCCTATCCTTCCTGGTCACTCCCAAAGAGAACCTCAGCATCTTCATCTCTGCTACCTCCAGCTCTGCCTCCTGTCTTTTCCTCAGCGACACTGTCTCTAGACCAAACAACATCGCTGGTCTCACCACAGTTTTGTACACCTTTCCTTTCATTTTAGCTGAAACTCTTCTATCACACATCACACCTGACACTTTTCTCCACCCGTTCCATCTTGCCTGTACACGCTTCTTCACCTCTTTTCCACACTCTCCATTGCTCTGGACTGTTGACCCTAAGTACTTAAAATCCTCCACCTTCTTGATCTCTTCTCCCTGTAACCTCACTCTTCCACTTGGGTCCCTCTCATTCACACACATGTACTCTGTCTTACTGCGGCCAACCTTCATCCCTCTCCTTTCCAGGACAAACCTCCACCTCTCTAGCTTCTTCTCCACCTGTTTCCTACTCTCACTGCAGATCACAATGTCATCTGCAAACATCATAGTCCATGGAGATTCCTGTCTAACCTCGTCTGTCAGCCTGTCCATCACCATAGTGAACAAAAAGGGGCTATGGTGATGGACAGGCTGACAGACGAGATTAGACAGGAATCTCCATGGACTCCATGTCCCTTATAGACTATATTGTCTTTTAAATCATTCAGACTTTGAGCTTTCTGAGAGATTTCTTCATTGTGTGTGATATATACTGCAGGATTAGATTTGTTCATGTGGTAATTCCATTGCAGGAACTGTGATATATAACATTTAATACAAAGAAAAAAAGCTCTCAATTTGAATTTGATAGGACAGAGAAAATTCTGATGTGTATATTTTCTAGACAGCTCTGAATGAGTTGTGGATTAATCAGAAGGATGCATCACTACAAACCATTTCACTGTGTGAACCTGGATCAAGGAGGTTCTGGGTTTGATTTCTTCACGTGTGTGGGTCCTCTCTGGGTTCTCTGGGTTCTTCTCACCTCTAATAAAATGCATTTTAAGTGAATTGGTCACTGTCTGTAGGTGTGAGAGTGAATATGTGTGTTTGTTTGTTGTTGATATGGCACCGTGATGACCTGGCATCTCATCCAGAGTGTACCATGCCTTTAACCCAACCCTGGGTTAAAGTAAATCTGCCTATATTACTCACATGATTATCAGCCTTGAACACGCACATGATTGGTTAAGAACACGTGAAGTCACACTTGTTCATCATGCTGTATTATTGTCCCCTGGCGTCTTCTCTTTAGGGAGTCTTCACAGTTTGGGAAGAAACTCCAGAAGTTACTACAACATCCAGAGAACATCAAAGACAAGTCTTCCTGTTTAAGGAATGTATTGTTCTGTGTAAACTGAAGAGAGACAATAGCAGCAGCGACACCTATATTTTCAAAAACAAAATGAAGGTATGACATGTGAATTACTGCTGTATTAATATCATTTTTAAAAATGTTTATTATTCTTATTGTTGTTGTATTATTAATCAAAAAAAATTAACCATTTCATTGCACATTTCGACAGTCTGATGACTACTTCCATACTTCAGAATACTCTCATAGCTGTCTCTTGAACTGTGAACTCCTCATCTCACTGAGCCATTGTTTCTCTCACCTTTGCAATCCACTCAGCTGAATGATGTGGAAATAAAGGAGACTGTGGATGGAGATGAAAAGTCCTGGGGCTTGTGGCATGAGCATAGGGGCTCATTGCGGAGGTACACACTGCAGGGTCGCTCCTCCCTGGTTAAACTCTCCTGGCTCAAAGACCTGAGGGAGCAACAACAACGTTCCAGCCTGCCATCAAACAGTAAATTTTTTATTCAAAGACAATATTACGCTGTTGGAGAATCTTCTTGTTTGTTTTCAGTTAGCTATCTCCATTCTTAAAATCCCAATGTCAGTTAAAGGCATGTGTTAAATTCTGAGTCCTCTAGTTGTCTTGGTGGTCTCTTACCCAGAGATTCTCTCATATTTTTGAATAATTGACAATCAGGCATCTTTTATGACATAGATGTAGTTAACATGTTTATTCCTACAAGTATTGAGTGTTTTCTGTATCTGTGTTTGTGTCCGTCAACAGGCCCACCAGTGTTTGAGTCACTGCTGTCTGACTGCACAACAAAAATAGGACATGCAATCAAACTGACCTGTAAAGTAACTGGATTACCACAACCAGGCATCAGCTGGCTCAAAGGTTAGGAGTATCTTACACAAATATATAAATAGAGTATGAACAATATTGGTCCATAATGCTACATATTGCAAAAAGCAATGTTTCACTTTTTCTATCTTTAATTTTCAGGGGAAATTTGCATGTAATGGATTATGTGAATTGGTTACTATGATGGATTTGCAGTAAAAATCTGACGTACACCTTTTAGATGGCCTTCCCTTAGAAGATGACCCCCACCATATCATCACAGCAGACCGGTCTGGCACCTGCAGCCTTGTTCTGGACAGTCTCACTGCAGAGGACTCTGGGCAGTATGCTTGCTATGCTAGCAACTTTATGGGCAGTGCTGGTACTTTGGCTAAGGTTGTGGTACAGGGTAAGTCTATGGATTCATCTTGAGTGTTAAGCCACTTTATGGCATAACAGGCAAATGTTCATGCCGCATCTGCACAGAGGAGCTGCATACTACAACCCTAATTATGATTATCAGTCAAACACTACTGCAATACGAGGTTATACTATGACTGCAGTTGGAGTTTTTACACCCCTGCTTTCCTGTTTTTCTGCTTTCTAAGGAAGTTTTGAAATTGTTGCATTTACAGAAATGAATTTATTTTGTGAAAGGAAACTTTTACTGCTTTAACTAATTATACTGATAATAGTGATACTACAACTATCAGTGAAACAAATAGTAACAAAGACAAACAACTATCATGATTGTCTTTGTTACTATTTGTTTTACTACCTCTTGCAATCTATTTATAATTGTAGACTATCTATAATTATATTCATGTTTTCCTCCATCACTTTAGCGCCACCAAGATTTGTGTCCCGGCTTGAGAGTGCTTGTCTGATAGAAGGAGAAGATATACAGTTCACCTGCTCCACACTCACCACTCCTTTACCACGAATCAGGTCCAGTAAATCAGAGAAAATTTAGTGGTTGTGGGGTTTTCTTTGATAGTTTTGTGTATTTGAGAGATACTTCTTTGGGTTTGAAAGGTGGTTGAAAGATGGCAAAGAGCTGACTGACCAGCAAAAATACTCCATCCATAATGACACTCGGAGTGGGATCATGTGTCTGACAGTCTTCAGTGCAACAAAGACAGATATTGGACAGTATGAGTGTGAGGTACAAACCCTCTTAAATAAAATCCACTTTGTCAAGATTGTCATTATTTGTGACATCAGAAATGTAGTTCATCAGGTATTTTCTTTTGTTTAGCTTTGGAATGAGTTTGGCTGTGTCAAGTGCAAAGCTGGACTATGTCCCGCCTATGTACCACCGGCTGAGATTGAGACCGACCAACCGCAGGACTTGCCTCCTAAAGGTAGGACTGCCAGACCTACTGGAGGTGAATATCTGCCACACGTGATGCAAGTCAACAACAGCATTTTCCTGTGGACGTCCCACAATCTATTAGTTGAGAGATGAAGCACATGCCATCACCCAGTTTCACTGCAGTTCACCGCCCTTCTGATCCTGTCATCCATTCTGCATCACATCATCACTGAACAACACTCTGCATCATATCCACTTCAGCCACTACCATTCATCCACTCTATTCAGATGATGGCAATTTGGCATCTTACTGACATTTTCCCATTTCACACATGTTCACGTTATAAATTGTGTACGTTATTGGCTGTTAGTACGTTATTGGCTTTAAAACTCCCTTAACTCATTGTACATACAGTATGTATCCAATTAAGCTTTACACTTTTGACTTACAATGTAATTCATTTATTTTTCATATGTATATATTGATTAATAATCAATACCAAAGCAAAAAAAAGGTCGCATTTCACACTGATCAATAACTATTTTCTAAGAACCATCTCTCGGCATAACCCAAAAGCATTTCATAGCAATCATTCAACATAGATCCCATGTTGCACTCACCAACATCCTTACCCATGAAATGACATCAATATATTAATCTTATGGAATGATTTTTGTGTTTTCATCATTGTTTTTCCACTTTCTGCGAAGGGATGAATTTCTTTCGATATACAGACACGATCCAGAAGATGCCCCTAGTGATAGTAGGCATTATTATTTTTCTGCTATAGTCAATAGTAATTAAATATTTCTATGTAGTTGTCATTTCTGTCAAGAATGTCAGCAATAGCTGTATGATGGAGTAGAATAGAACTCACAAATTCATCAAGATTACTAGATGTAGATGGAGATGTGAAGGATATCCTTTAAATGGTCAATAAAATTGTTTGTCTACATTTTTTCTATGTATTTGATACCAGTTCATCCTGTTTGCCCTTCCATTGTCTCTAACCTTTCTCCACCTTCCCTTTACGAGTCCTAAAGCAGGAGGTTCCTCACATGGACCATTCCATGTAAGTCATCATTGTCATGATAACACACAACATTCCCTTGTCTCCTCTTGCCAATGCATGCCCAGCTAACTCTCCATTGCTACGAATACAAGATGGTCATGTGCTGGCCAGGTGTTCCTTTTGCCCCATGCTGGAGTGGGCATGTGCCCATTTCCTGTTTGGTTAGTGGGGTTAGATCCTCAGGACCTCAGGTAAGAAATGTATTACTACTGTACCATGAATGTAAGGTAATGTACGTTTTCATTTTTATTTTTCCCAAGATTCAGGTAAGACAATAATCAAAAATAGTCCATACATTCCTGCTGAGTGACACTGTGTACTCTGTAGATGCAGACTCAGAGGGCTGGTCCACTGCCTTTGTGAAGAAATGGTTACAGACTGATTTCAGCACCTCCTCTATTGCTAAGATTCTTTTTCCTCCTGCAAACTCCAAACAGTAAGTTTGGTGTCACCAGCAGCTACTATAAAAAAAAAAGTAATCATTTGAATCCATGAAGATGCTTATCGGTAAATAAAAACATAATTGGTATTATTTGATAATCCTCCATTCATGTAATCGTATTCACACCCCCAGAGCTGAATGTGGTACAGAAGAAGCTATTCCTGCTTCACCATCCATGGCTCAGCTGCAACAAGAGCCTCCTTGTTACCTGGAGGATGAAGAGGAAGAGCTCTACATGTCAGAGTCAATGCAGGAAATTATGAATGGTATTCTCTTCTCTTAAAGATAGTAATGAGACTCCTTTCTAAATTGTGTGATTAGTAACTGATCAGATCCTCTGTTCAGCTCCTCCCTCCATTCAGGTACCTACAGAGGACATATGTGTAGAGCTGGGCCAGCCGGCTACATTTACTGCCATCATCACAGGAAGACCTACTCCTGAGATAAAATGGCACAAGGTAAGAGTTCTGTAAATCATTGAAGCCTTGGCCACAAACTTTCGTTATGGTGGAAATAATTACAAACAGTGTCACATTCCTACATTCCTACATGGATATAATACATTTCACAGGTCAAAATGAAGCACCTATATTGATGAAAATCTAGAACAGTACTGTACTTGTGTCAGCGGCACGGTGGCGTAGTGATGCCTCACAGCAAGAAGGTCAGGGGTTCAAACCCCATCATTTCCAACATGGCCTTTCTGTGAAGAGTTTGCATGTTCTCTCCGTGTCTGAATGGGTTTCCTCCGGGTTCTCCGGTTTCCCCCCATTATCAGGAAAAACATGTATCTAAGGAACATAAGGTCATGTTGGACTGTAGTGGCGGCGCGCCCAGGGTGCAGTGGCTCTGAACCAACTATCCATCTGGCCTTGAAATTTCGTTGTACTATCCCTGTGTGTGTATAATGACAAATAAAGAAAGTTTTGACTTTTGACTTTTTTTTTTACTGTGCTTTTTTTTTTTAGTTTATTCCTTTCTCTAAAAATGTGGAATAGTTTATAGATTGTCCAGAATTTGTAGACTCAGAAGTTCTGTGTATTAAGTCTCCTCTGTGATTGAAGGATGGAGAGGAGCTTTCAGCCAATGAGAATGTGAAGATTGTGCAGCAGGGTGCCAGATGTTCATTGACCATAGTGTGCCCAGAGAGTGAGGACAGCGGTGTCTACACGTGCTTTGCTTACAATGACTCTGGTCATGCTTCATGTCAGGCTCAGCTCACAATAGAGGAAGGTGAGACATTGCCTACTATGTATTATTATTATTTTATTAGTTGATCCACATTAAGGGTACTTATCACCATAGCTGTGTTGTAAAGCATGTAAATTCTTCTTCTTCTTCTTCTTCTTCTTCTTCTTCTTCTTATTATTATTATTATTATTATTATTATTATTATTATTATTATTATTATTATTATTATTATTATTATTATATTGATTGCTTTAACTAGTGCACGTTTTACTCACAGAGTTGTCTTTGCTTCAGGCCCACTGGAGTATCAGGAGAGAGAGGTGGACCTGGGGAGGAGAAGAAAGTTATTCTCAGTTTATGATGTGCATGAGGAGATTGGAAGGTGAGCCCATGCTTCATTCCGATGTAGTCCAACCTATGACTATGACTATGACTCCATATGATCGATACCATCTCTTTGTGTTTTAGAGGGACCTTTGGAGTAGTCAAGCGTGTAGTCCATAGACGGACAGGCGAAGTGTTTGCTGCCAAGTTCCTACCTTTGCGGAGCAGCGTGCGGACCAGGGCCTTTCAGGAGAGGGACTTGTTATCTCGTCTGGCTCATCCCAGAGTGGCCTGTTTGCTGGACTTCTTTTGCACCAGGCGAACTCTGGTGCTGATCACAGAGATGTATCTTTTTGCTGGATGCTACGATATGACCACAACTTTTACCCCACAGCGATGTCAGTTTGTTTGATTCAATATTTATTCAGTTAGCGTTCTTTAACATCAACTCCAGGTGCTGTTCTCATGGGTTGCTGGACCATTTATTTCTGAAAGGATCGGTCTCAGAGAAAGAGGTTCAAATATTCATGTGTCACCAACGAAATCTGTTGCAAATATTATGAATGATTCTTTAATAATATTCTGAATGTTATTTTAGGTCCAGTCATACATTCAGCAGATCCTTGAAGGGGTCGGTCATATTCACAGCATGAACATTTTGCATCTCGATATTAAAGTAAGATTTCCCATTAACAACATATTATCAATACGTACGTATAATTTTATCATAGTTCTTAACTCCATGTTTATTTTCACTTTCTTTAGCCTGATAACATCCTCATGGTGTATCCACCCAGAGATGAAATCAAGATCTGTGACTTTGGCTTCTGCCAAGAAATGGACACATCCAGACATCAGTACAGTTTGATCGGTACACCAGAGTTTGTTGCACCTGAGATTGTTCACCTAGAGCCAGTCACTTTTACCACTGACATTTGGTAAGTGAAATTATTCATTTTGGGTAGACTTGAAGCAGACAATTCTTGCAAATATATATTTTGTATATTTTTAAACTTTAATCTATGAAAAAAATAAAACAATCTGCAAAAATTAATGTACAATTACATACAGCATTACATTAATATATTTTTTGTCTCTGTCAGGTCTGTAGGTGTTATCACCTATATATGGTATGTGAAATCAAAATCTTCAATGTACTTTAAAAAAAATATTGTTCCTAACAGTTTTTCTTTCATTTGACAGTCTTGTGTGCCGATGCCCTTTTGCGGGTGAGACCGATCGAGCTACCCTGCTGAGGGTTGGAGAGGGAACCCTGAACTGGGACTCACCTGATGTGACATGCAGAAGCCAGGAGGCCCAAAACTTTCTCCATGTGCTCCTTCAGCCAGATCCAGAGTAGGCAACCTTGTTTTTATTAGTGCTGTTCATCAGACTGTCCCTTTACTTGCATATTAATTACTTACTTATTTACTTACGTCCATTACAAAGTTATCAAATGTATTATTAAATAGTTGCACAAACATTCACTTCTCATGTGAAAAATCAGTATCCACTACAGTGTCACTTAAATGAAACAGCAAAATTAAGTTGAGTGTCTGAGTCTCACCACTGTTGAGACTGGTGGCTGATGGGGCTGATGAAGGTGGTGGATCTGTAAAGACTATGTGGTGATTGGAAGGTGGATGGGTGTGCCTAACAGCTACATGAATTAATGATTGGCCAAAGAAGGAGCGTCACTGTGCTATTGGAAAGATTTGTTTATTTTATTTGTTTCTTTTTTATAATTTAGTATACTTTAATAATCCCCGAAGGGGAATTAGAAGCCAGATGAAACCAGATGATGAGATAAGTGCAATCTCAATTGGCTGTCAAAAACACTGACCCCAGAAAAATTTAATCAGAACATGCATGAGTTGTGAATGACAGGTATTAGAAATAAACTATAGTCTGAGTATGCATGGAAAGTCTTCCTGCAGTAGCACCTCTTTCAAAAATGCCAGTTGAATATTGAAAACCATGGCATGTAACACACAACACGACTGACCACTCTCAACTTCCCATTGCATAGGAATCGACCAACTGCCTTTGAGTGCTTGAGCCACAATTGGTTCCAGGTGAGATAAATCAAAATGCCATAGGTATTTTAATAAAACTCAGCTTTTGAAAAAACTGGGACTCAGGCACACATCTAATCACTCAAATGTTTCTAACTGGTCAGGATGAACATGCAGAAGAGGACGTTGACGAAATAAACACAAAGAGTTTGAAAGTCTTCATCTCAAAAAATAAATGGCAGGTGAGTGACTTGTCCCACAGTGATGAAGCTACTCCTCTAAGTGGAAAATGAAGCCAAGTGATTCCTGTTCATGTTGATAATCTTGAATTTCAGTGTAAATACAAGACAAACACATTATGTTTCTTCATCATTATATTTCCAATCTGTCCCCCCAGCGTTCTTTGACTTGTATTGGGTCAGTTCTGACATTGAGGCCCATACCTGAGCTGCTGGATGCTCCTCTCAGAGAAACTGCTGTGACCGTACCGCGTGAGCCACAGGAACACAGCAGCTCCTCTCTGAGCAGTGGCTCCTCATCTGAGTACGATGAAGCTGATTCTTGGGAGTTTTTCCAGCACTGCAGCCAGACTGAGGAGGACGAAGAAACAGAGGAGGACCATGACCCTTTAATGGAGAGAGCTCAGATCCCAGAACCTTTTACCAAGCTCCTTCTAGCTGTAGATGAGAGAGAAGAAGATGAAGCAACATTAGGGGATGAAGAGGATGAGGAGATAGAAGGAAGGAGAAGTTTGATAGAGCGAAGTACAAGCAGGCAGTCGGCTGTGTCATCAGATTTATCATACCAAGGCACACCTCAGATTGAGCGTAAATTCAGCAAAGATAGTAGTCCATCTCTCTGCTTATCTGATGGAGATGAGGGTTCAGGGAGTGAAGGAAGTCGTATCCCTCGTGGAACTTTAATCCGAAGCACCTTCTACAGCACCTCCCAGCAGCTTTCACCCATGTCTGCTAGACACATGACATTAAGAGACAAATTTCAAGCCAAAAAGCAGGAGAGAGGTCGCAAACCACTCCGGAGAAGCTTTTCAGGACGTCTGAATGAGCCTCTTATCGAATACGTGGAGGATGAGACAGAAACAAATCGTGGCCAGAGACGAGCGTCCATTCAGCAAACAATGCAGAAGTCCTGTTCATTGGACAGCGGTGTTGGGCTTGCCCACGCTAACATACCCCCTCACAGGAGGAGCAGGTCTCTTGATGAGTACTCACGACGATCTCCCAGTTCGCCCAAACACACAAAGTCAAGTGAAGAAGAAAGCTCTCAAAGTCTGAAGGAAGAATTCACAGATGATGAAGTAGCAGGAAGAAACCTGTTGGCCATTCCAAACCCTCAAAGACCCACAAGAAGAAGATGCTTTACCGCTCCAGCACAAGAGACTCACATGCTGGGGGGATCATCTGCTGACAGACTGAGCCCCAGGTTAGATGCAGAGCAGACCGAGGGTGACACCTTTGAGGGTTCTCAGGGTTCTCTGGCTGAGTCGTCTATTTTGGATCAAGGCGGGTCTGAGTCTTCAAGTAGGCTTGGCTCCTATGAGGAGCTAAGTCATGGTCATCTCAGAGGGTATAGATCTGGAGAGAGTGAAGGATATGATGAACAGGGGGCACCTCGGATTTCCCAATCTCCATGCTCATTCCAAGAAGTTAAACCCAGAGACTCATTTCCTCAAGCACCTCCACGGAACCGGACCCGCTCCAACCCCAACTTGTCTACAAACAGTAGAAGTCAGCTGGGCACCCCACTAACAGCAAGCTCCAGTCCCAGCCTCTCTTCTCTCCAGGCTCCAGAGAGACCTCCCAGGGCCAGGGACAAGAAGGAGGGCTATGGACTCCAAAGGCATGCATCTGCTCCCGCCCTTGAAGCCCAGACACCAACAGGAAAGTCACCTAAGCTGGGACTGCTAAAGATCTTTCGCAGGCAGTCCTGGACTGGACATTCATACTCTCATCTGGATGACACTGAGTTAGGACCCACACTAGGAGAAATCATGAAGCCAGATACTCCTACAATGTCTCTAAGGAAGAAAATGAGAGCTTCGGCCTCCAGCCTGACCAAACTTTTTTCCAGGTCTTCTAGTAATGAAGATGTGAGCAAAGGAGGTAAGCATTTCCAATTCTGTACTTTAAAACCCAACAAAAAATGTCAGGTGGCATATTTTTCTTTTCTTTTGGTATTGTTTGGCATACAGGGCCAATAGTCAAGGGATCAGGTCCCATCCCACCTGAAAGGGGCCATAGGACTGGTCTTGAGAGCCCAAAAAAGAGGACCTCCAAACTCCTGCCATCGTTCAAAATATCTGCATTCAAGAGGACAAAGGGTGATGACTTAAACTACATTCTGTTTATTTGTGGTTTAAATTAGAATTCCTGTTCTAATAATTTTGTTATGCTTTTGACTGTGTGATTTTTTTTCTCCTGTATCATTTCCAGATCTACCAGTACGTCCCAGTAAGGCTGACGTGCTCCGGTTAGATGGAGGAGGAGTCCTGCTGGTCTGGAGACCAATCCAGTCTAGTGACTCCATCACCTACTGTGTGCAGTATTGTACAGATGGTGAGGACTCAGGAATGATCCAGCAGTGTAGAAATAGGGTTAGGGTTGGAAAAGGAAAATAAATAATTGAACGGATTAATCTTTACTTTGATATTTATATAAAATGTTATCTGTTTTGAGGAGTACAGTATGAATTTCAGCTTTCGTATTTTTAAAAATTTTTTGTACCAAAAAGCCTTTTTGTATTACATTAGTCACCAACAAAAATCTCATCTGGCATGTACAGTATATAGGTCATTTTTTGCGCATCAGATATTTATCAATCAATCAACAGTTTACATCATTACAATTTGTTGAGATGTCCAATAGTTTTAGTGCGTTGACTTCAGAGGACCTTTCAAATATTACTCCTCTAATTTTAAACTAGCTTCCTTTTTACCCACAACTATCTTGCTATCTGGACACAATTTATTTTAGATTGTTTACTGACCAATAAGACTTCAATCAAGACAATTTTTTATTAAAGTACTTTGAAACTGGCCCCAATATTTTCTCTCCTATCCTTTGTAATATCAGTAACATGTAAATACTGTAGATTTCACAATATTTCATGTACGGTTCATGTCCTCAGGTGGGGAATGGACAGTCCTGTCAGAAGAGGTGAACGACAGCTGCTATGTGGTGAAGGATTTGCCCAGAGGAGCTTCTTACGTTTTCAGAGTGGGCTGCATCACAAAGACTGGAGCAGGACCTTTCAGCGATGCTTCAGCACCTGTCGTCATGGCTACTCATCTTGAGGGCAAGAGCAGTACTCTACAACATGTTTCCCTTTTCACAGATATTTTCATCGAAGGCCAGTTTTTTCAAATTTGGGTAACATTTCCCCACTGGTTCATTATTATGATTAACATATTTAAAGCAATAATAGACCCACTGATGACTCAATGTTACTGACACCAAATTCTGACTCTACTATCTGAATGTTGCAGAAGAAATTCAGACTCATCAGACCAGACAATGTTTTTCCAATCTTCTATTTACAATTTTTGTGAGTTGTGTGAATTGTAGCTTCAGTTTCCTGCTCTTAGCTGACAGGAGTGGCACCTAGTGTGGTCTTCTGCTAATGTAGAAGATCTGCCTCAAGGTTCAATGTGTTGTTAGTTCAGAGATGGTCCTCTGCATACTTTGTTTGTAAGGACTGGTTGTTTGAGTTTCTGTTCCCTTTCATCAGCTCAAACCAGGCTGACCATTCCCCTCTGATCTCTGGCATCAATAAGGCATTTTGGCCCACAGAACTGCCTCTGACTGGATATTATCTCTTTTTCGGACCATTTTCTGTAAACCCTAGAGATGGTTGTGCATAAAAATTCCAGTAGATCATCAGCTGCCTGTTTGGCACCATCAAGTACACTACGTTCATAGCCACTTAAATCCCCATTCTGATGCTTGGTTTGAACTGCAGCAGATTGTCTTGACCATATCTACATGCCTAAATCCATTAAGTTGCTGCCATATGATTGGCTGGTTAGAAATTTGAGTTAACAAGCAATTGCACAGGTGTGCCTAATAAAGTGGCCAGTGAGTATACATCTGGTGTGAATGTTCAGACAGGAACTGCATGGAGGGTTATAGTGTTTTCACCTGTTTCTACTCTGTTTTACAGAGACCCACATTCCTCTCATCCAGACTGCATCACTGGGGTCAAAGGGACAGATCACCAGACCAGATCAACAGAGTACACATAAAAGCTACAATTTTCTTGCAGAAATAAACAGGTGCAATTTTTAAGTTGAACCTGCAATTTCTACACTAATGTCAGAACTCTGGCACTTCGTCAATGTCACGGGAGAGCATGACATTCACTAGAACTGTTCATTGTCCTTGGTGCTATAAATTACTGCCTGTCAGTGCAACTCTTCATGTTTTATCTCCTTGTATGCCAGGGGTCGTTTTAGTGTGATAACCATGTGCAGGGACTCTGAGACCAGCCAAGTGTTTGCTGCTAAGATTACCCCTTACAAAGGAGAACAGAGGCAGCTGGTGCTGAGAGAATATCAGCTGCTGAGGAGGCTCCATCACCCCCACCTGGTGCAGCTGTATACTGCCTACATCACCCCCTGCTACATGGTGTTAGTGGAGGAGCTCTGTCCCGGCAAAGAGCTGCTCTACAGTCTGGCAGCAAGGTGAAGGAATGCTTGGAAAACATGGAACATTGACCTTTTTTTATATGGATTAATTTTTTTTGAAACTGCAGTGATTATTTATAGAAAAATATTCTATCCAAGACCTTTGTGTCTTACTTTTTATTTTATTTTATTTTTTGCCATGCTGTCTGATAATATTAGACAGATCTGCTTGTCAAAGATATGATTCTAGAGCAAGCCAGGTAGCCATCAAGTAAAAGAATCTGCCTGTTTTGTGCTTGTTAGAGATCTTTATGCAGAGACTCATGTGGCAGAGCTGCTGGTTCAGATTCTGAGTGCAGTCGACTACCTTCACGGCCGACGAGTCATCCACCTGGACCTGAAGTCTGACAACATGCTGGTGGACGACTGCAACCACTTGAAGATTGTTGACTTGGGCTCAGCTCAGTCCTTCACTCCTGGTCAGCCTCTCAGCATAGAGCACATCCATGGCCTGTCAGAGAGTAAAGGTACTGGTGAGTTTTAAAAGACTGTTCTCGAGTCTCCTGATGTATTAAACCAGACTGCTGACAACACCGTACGCAGTCTTTACAGGAGGATGGATTGATAGCTGCTTAACGTCCTTTGTAATTATTGATAGTAGCTACAGTGACTTTACAAACCACAAAACTACTTTACAATCACTTGCTTTATTATTCATATTTGCTCTGAGTCACCCTGCTAATTCAGAGAATTAAACATTTGAGTTTCTGTGCTTTTACCAGTGACATCACAGCTCTCCAAAAACTACCTCATGTTTCTGTTTTCCAGTTTACATCGTACTTCCAAAAGCTCCAGAAATCCTGGAAGGTCAAGGTGTCGGGCCTGAAACTGACATTTGGGCTATAGGCGTTCTCTCCTTCATCATGTAAGTGCAGTGGTGTAGGTGGAATAGCTGCGTATAAATTTTGTTTTTAAGGAAGTATTCAACCATGTTTCCAGGATTAAACTGTTTCTTTTTTAAGTGACATTTAATGATAAATGTCAAATTTGATTCTATGCCATGTGGTGGTTCTATGACACTACATGGTTACTATAGTTGAAATTTGATGTGTATCAATCAGCACTACAGTAAAATGTATTGTGAACCCCAACAGGCAGCCATTGATTTTAATGAGCATCTATTTAGCCTTATAATTCATTATCAATAACATCAATAATGTTATATAATTGATATACACATTCATAACTGTAGATGTCTTACAGATCATTTTAATTATCTCAGTTGATTGGAGCAGTTCTTGACTGAGCTACTTGAGAAGTATATGTTATTCTTGTGTTGGTTTATGTTTTTGTGTAATATATGCATTCATTACTAACTTGACCAGGTTGAGTGCTGACAGCCCGTTCCATCCAGAACACGGCTGGGATCAAGACAAAAACATTAGGAAAGGGAAGATCCAGTTTGGACACTGTTACCCTGGTCTGTCGGAGGGAGCATTAAACTTCATGAAGAGCAGCCTCAACAACAAATCCTGGTTAGTTACTAATTAACTAGTTAATTACTGGTTAGTTGGTTATTAGTATCAGCAGTAACAGCAGTAGTAGTATCAGTGGTAGTAGCATCAGTAGTAGTACCGGTAGTTGTATGAACAGTAGTACAGAAGTACCTTGAAATACGAGTTTCATTCGTTCCCTGACTGAGATCGTAAGTCAAACATTTACCCATTTAAAATATCTAATATAATTTTAATCCATTCCAGGCTTGTAAAAAAGCCACAAACCCTTTTAATTATTTAAAAATACAAAACTTTTTTTTAACCAATAGACATTCATACTTTGCCTGTGTATAATTATTTATGTGTAAGTTAAGTAAACAATGATACAGTATGAAACACACTCTATCAATGAGAACATGCTCCAGTCTCAGTTATTGTTCAATCAATCAATCAATCAATCAATCAATCAATCAATCAATCAATCAATCAATCAATCAATCAATCAATCAATCAATCAATCGATTGACTGGTTGATTGATTGATTGATCAATCAATCAATCAATCAATCAATCAATCAATCAATCAATCAATCAATCAATCAATCAATCAATCAAGCTGTATTTATAAAATGCTTAATCATGACAGCAGACATTTCAAAGCGTTTTAACAGATCCAACAGAACCCTCCAGGGCAAGCATAAACGACAGCCGTGGGGAAAAACTCCCTCATTGAGGAAGAAACTCCGGGCAGGACCGAGACTGTTTTGGGCCGCCATCCTCCGACACGTGGGAAAGAACGAGCTCCGGTCTCAACTGATCTTGTATCCGTCCTCCAACTAGCGGTGGTGTCCTGAAGCACGGCCCGTATGTCAGAAACTCTTGTATGTTGAGTAGCTCGTATCTCAAGGTACTACTATAGTAGTAGTAATACTAGTAGTAATGGTAGTAATAATATGAACAGTACTAGTAGAAGAGTAAAGGAGTCTAAGCCTTCTGAAAATAAATGGCTGTATTCTCATTCTTGTCATGTATTTACTCACCCGTGACTATAGGGGGCGACCTTCTGCAGCCGAGTGTCTCCAGAACCCCTGGCTACGCTCCCATCGTGCTCCACACAAAGGCCGGCACTCCAAAGTGTGTTTCTCAACAGACAAGCTTAAAGATTACCTCAAGCAGAAGGAGGAGAAGCGAGACCAGGTCCGCACCAAACTGCAGGGTCCCTTCTTCCAGTGAGGACCGCTGTGGTCGTGTCTCTCACCAACTTATTTTAACCAGACAAATGTTTCCTGCGTGATTCTTCTGGCTGAGCTGGAGCCAGATTGGATTTCTAAAATTCTTTGTGTCCTCTGATTTTGAAAATGTAATATGTCTTAATGAGATTTCAGAATGTTTCAATGTGTATTTATCCATTAGCTTGTACATGTGAGTGTCCTGAATTTTTTGGTGTTTTTTTTATGGAAATAATATAATCAGGGATTTGGTTTAGTCTAAGAAATAAGAGCATGAGTGCAACCTATGAGTGCATAACCATTTTATTATTAGAAAACACAACTGCTGCTTTGCTCACAAGTTGGCGAAACATGTTTTCTGTGATATTTTTACTCAATAGAAAACATTTATATGATTCTTTTCTGAGTGAAATAGTTTGAAACATACATGTTTAACCTAAGCGACAATCTATAATGTGAAATCAATCGAAGTTATAGTTTTCTTTTTGGATGGTTCTAAGTTTCATTATTCTTCAATATTATGAGTTTGAAAATGAAATATGAATTAAATATTGTCATTATCCTCATGTTCTTTATGCATTTTATTTGTATCCAAACACACCAACACATATACATTGTTTTGAATGTCATGCATGCAGTGATTTTGATAATAATCAAATAATATGCAATACAAAAATGTATATTTAAATAACATCGATCATAAATGCAGGTCAACGTTTTCACTTAACTGCAAGATAATTGCTAACTACTGCTAACCAAACAACAGACAGTGTAACCATTTGTTTTCTGTGCTACATGTGGACTGCCGATGGTGCTGGTACTGGACCAGTATCATACTGTGGGTTATGAAGACCAAATGCTGCAGATCATTTGGCAAGTGTACCAATTGGTTTTCTTTTATTGTGCCAGACATGTTATTTTCATATCTTTATTGCAACCATTGATTTGGCTAACTAACACAAGAGCCCCTTCTCATAGCTTTGAACAAAAATCCTTCAATTCCATATTCATGTTTCTCTTTTCTGTTTGATCGTCATCGTGTGTAAAACCTCCGACCACATGACAGAGGGTATTAGAAAAACCTGTGTGTGTTTGAATGGGTCCCACATGTCGTTCTTCTGTCCCTGAGCAGACACATTTGAATTACTGTTGACTTCTTATGATTTTGCTTCTTGAACTTTTTGGATTTCCTGTATGAAAAAGAGGGATAGTTTCACATTTTGTGTGTTTCACTATATTGTCTCACGCAGAGCATTTTAAATAATAAAAGATTAATGCAACAGCTGCCAAGCACCGTTAGCCAAGAGAGAGCAATGATACAGTTTTACTCACATCGTTCAGGATGTCTTTGAGCTCTTCGTAGGCCCTTTCTAAGTCATCATTGATGATAACTACATCAAAAACACCTGGCTCCTTACCTAAGAAATACAACTGAATCAGATGAAGTGTTTAATTCTGCATCATATCCAAGTAGACCTGCAGAGAAACTCACTGAGCTCCATGTCAATACGAGCTGCCTCCAGGCGCTTCTGTAAACTCTCCTCTGTTTCCGTCTGCCTGTCCCTCAGACGTTTTTCCTGCGGGACAATAAAACATGGAGTCATTTCACTGCAACCCTGCAAGTTTCACAGAGTACTATTTGTTTTTTCTGTTTTTCCTCACACTATTTCATTCTTATCATTTCATCTTTACCTGGATTTTTCACAACAATAAATCTTGATGTCAATTAAAAATGACTTTCAAAGTATGAAGAGGAAGCAAGTATAAGTCATAAGTTAGTCAAAGATATATAGTTGAAAGACTAATTTGGACATGAATATAGCATATTTAATAATATAACCTGAAAGGTATGTTATATCGCATCAATTTGTCGACTTTGATTTTTACCAGGATCTCCATGGAGGGAGGCTGGATAGAGATAAAGATGGGGTTCAGGTCAGTTTCTTTTATCCTCTTCACTCCTTGGATGTCCACGTCTAAGATGCAGATTAGGTTCTTGGCTTGCACGTCTTCTACAGCAGCTTTACTAGAGAACGGATGGATTGTTGTGTTATAGAATTACAGAAAACCTTTTCGAACAGCCAGGTTCACGCAGCAGCGTATGCATAGGTTTAACACTGGCCACTTTTGGTATTCAGAGTATAACTGTTATGATGTGCTTGTCACGTACGGTGACTTAGAGGTTTGTCAGAGCGACTGGAGCAGCTCAGTCTCTAACCCGGTGAGCGTGTGTTATCTTCACAATAAGGGCACCAGATTACACATGAGGTGCTAAGCCACAGCATTGCTCTTTTTGACATAATAGGGTTAAAGCGCCATCTGTGACCAGACTGTTATACAGTATATCCTCTTTATGCCTGGGGGTTTTCTCTTATATATAGCAACAGTATTTATTTAATGACAGGAGCTTAACATATTTCTGACAGTAATATCAGTGACAAAGGCTTTTTGTGTATTCACTCATCTAAATAACGCTTAACTATACACATGAAGATTGTTCAGGAAGGTGATGGTTCAAGTACAGTTGCCTAATAATTATTGAACCTGGTGAACATCTTGATATTAGATGTGTCTAAAAAAAAGAGAAAATTCAGTGACTATGCATTTAAATCATTTATCAGTCAATATTCACCTTGTTCCATACATGTTGCCAGAAAACTCAGCATTCTCAATGAAGTCTCCTTTGTCGATTCCCTCCTGCATGGCCTCCTTGGTTGAAAAGTGGTAGTCTACAAGATAAAACATTAATAATAAATCAAGCTCTGCCATGAAAAAAACCATGGATGAGATGACAACAATGTGGTGAAAGATGACCTCAGTTTCATCACAACAACAGGGAAATAAAAGAAAATCCTAGAAAATCCTATAGTTTTGCATGATGTTGTCTGAACTAAATTTGAAACTAAGCGTTAAAATCAGAAGAAAACATGAATTTTATAAGTCCTTTATAAGTGTGCAAGATGATGAAATAATTTTATCAAATATGTATAATATTCCATTAACTGTTGGAGAGAAAATTAGATCAGATCCACACTGCAGGTCTTTATCTTCACAACATCAAAAACCTCTGTGCATATGAAAAAAAACAGAGCCTAAGAAACAAACACTTGACTATGTCCTATCACTAATGGGCACTACGATAGCACACAATCATTAGCATGACAACATCAACATGTTCACACTGAAGAAAGCAATGTACTGGAGAGACTAGGGAATGCCTGTGCTGGAACCAGATGGATAATAAGCCTGAAAACTGGACAGGGGACGGCACAGAGAAAAAACTTGGAATGCTTCTGTGCAGGATTGAAATCTGGTTTTGACCCAAAGTGAGCAAAATCCTCTACTGTGGTTGGTAAAGGTTAGTGCAAATAAATTATAGGTGTCCAATACTGTCAATAGCACATTAAAAGAAAAGAGTTTTATCAGATGACAGAATTTCAAACAGTGGTTCCTGGGATAGAAAGTGTTTTGATGAATCATGACCAATCAGAAAAAAGTAATAAAATGGAATCTTACTTAGAATTTGTTCATCCTTGTTTTATCAGCCACAGGAGGAAACAAAACTTATTTTCTGGACACTAAACCTCACAGGACTGGAAATGGGAATCACCGACGAGGCATAACAGGGGGCTATTTTCAAAAGGGTTTTACTCCAAAGTGTCAACTGTCCGATTCTGATTCCTTAGTTTCAGTTTTTCTGGTTTGGTTTGTCACATGACCAGTTGGTACTACAGTAATTCCCTGAAAGCATGTGGGGATGATGAAAGTAACCCCCATCCCTCTGCCTTAAAAACTGTGATCAGGAATCACACTGGTGTCACCTTTATCTGTGGTTTCTGATTCGTTTGGGCACGAAAATGAGGTGGACATTTCTAAGTCCTCAGAGGAGAAGACGTCTGCTACGGGCAGTAAAGTAGCCCCCAGAAGCATGGGGAGCATGTTCAACCCTATGGAGAGAGCAAAAAAGGCACAGAAAGAAATTTATCCCTTTTATATCAAGGGAGCTATACAAGGGGACAGAATTTGTGCAGCTCACTTGGGAGTAAGAAGTGCTGTTGGATCATTAAATACTGCGCAGGACAGGAGGGGAGGGAACTTGGTACAGATGCAAGAGATAACCAGTGTGATGTGAAAACATCAAGCACCCACTTGTAACACAACATAGAGAATTCAAGGCTCCCAAACTGATTTGAGCCACAACTACTGTACCTTTGCCGTCTTCCTCTCCAGGTCGAGGGTTTCTTGTCGTGTCTGTACAGAGGAAACTTTATGATCATCGCCGTTCAAAAAACTCAGCATTAAAACATTTACTGATATGTGGCACGTTAATCTGATAACACTGTTTCATGTATTTCTTTTACAAAGCAAAAAATTTATAATTATACACACAAACATACGTGAAACACTAAATCCAAAGACGCCCTCGTGTTCCTTCATCAGCCTCTTCAGCAGGGTGCTCTTCCCGGCCCCAGAGGGGCCACTCAGAACCACGGGCCTCGGTCCTGACATTGCTGTGAGACAGACAGATGGAGGAGAGGAGGGGTCGGGTTTGTAAAGCAGATTAAAATCTTTTCTGCTACTGTTGAATAATCTTAATTTGACATTCTGTTCAAAAGTGGTTTGGAATTCATGATTTTTGACCTTAGATTGGGAATTTTAAACTCCTCTTTTACGTCCGTTGTGACTGCACTGATGGAGTGTACTAGCTATCCCATTAACTGGTATAATATGAAGCGGGGCTAATCCGTTTAGCGTCTCTTAACCAACTACACTGTCATAAAGAAAGATACTGACAGGCACATCGAGGGTTAAAACCAGACCATTGTGCTTACATTATTATATTTCTAATCTTCAGTAATAATTAATAGACACTTAGGAAATTATCCTTCCCGTTCCCTAAATTAAAATATTGAAGCATGTCCATGACCTAATTGCTGACTCGTCAGACAGCGAGAGGCCCGGGGTTAAGATGCCTGGTAATGAAGTCATGATGGGTCAGTCAGCAGGATTAATTGGATCTGGGCCAGGTGGCACCAAGGCTCTAGAATAGGTGACCCGTTTACCTGCTGTGCTAAAAAAGGATGATGTGTCAGGGACACTTTTGAATCAATCCATTTAGAATTCAAATGAAGGTAATTACTTAATAATAGAACCAAAATAATTCCAGCCTTTCCCTTCAACACACTGGGTAGCAAAATATTCATTGGCTTCACTTCCTGTTTAGAACGAGACATTACTAATGTTTTTATTTCTAAAATTTTTTCTCAAACCTGTTGATTTCTTTTCAAAAAAGTGTTCTGTTGCGAACTATTGTACCAAATGATTATTTTAGGCAATTCACTGTACCGAAAACAAGTACTGTACATATTATAATTGTGTAGTATAACAGATGTACCTTTAGGACTACACTGCAGCTAAAATTAGTTTTTCTTACTGTATCATTCAGTCAAACAGTCAAATTAGTGACTGAATGTTTAATTTATTAAAGCTAATAAATCATGATATAAAGAAAAAACAAAGTAGAATGTGCAGACGTCTCCCCTTACCTTCTGTCTGTACGCGCTGAGTGATAGAACCGTTCACCAGCAGGAGATTCCTCACCCAGGCCTCTTAATGATCTGGCTCCAATGAGTGTTTGTTGTCCGAGGGATTCAGTAGAGCAGCTCATTGTCAACATGAATTACCACCACCTCCCTTCAGCTCCATGACCAATGACACACACACACACGTGTGCGCACAAAACACACACTCACAGTCCAAAACATACAAAGGAGGTCTGGAAGTGCAAACACACACACACACACACACACACACACACACACACACACACACACACACACACACACGCGCACACACACACACACACACACACACACACACACACACACACACACACACAGAGTGACACAGTGTGTTTGTAACCACACAGCACCATGTGAGCAGAGTAGAAGACTTATAATCACTGTTGAATGATTATAATATACTGCTTCGTAGGAGAAGACAGGTTAAGGAGATGAATACTCATTTCTACTTGTAATTCTAGTATTTGCTTGTGCAAATCTAAAAAAAAGAGAAAAAAAAAACCAAACAAATGCAGGTATACCAGTACAAAACTGTCTGGAAGCACTGTTTTATTTATCCTGGATGGTTTCATTTGACCGTTGCTCTTTCATTTAAGTACCACATTCATACATAAACCTGGAAGAAGCATTCTACAGCCACATTGAGTTAAGTAGCTTTTTTAGAGTAATTGGAGGTCAAATTTTGCCCTTTTCTTTCAATGATGTCTCTGCAAAACAGTCACATTTTGACAAATGGGTGAAATTTAACATGTAAAAACAAAATGAAAAAACTGATTGCTCTTGAATTCTCACATTATCCTGCTATTAACTACCATGGAATTGTGGTATTTTCCTTTTTTATGTGTTTTGACCTTGTATGGACCTAAGTGGTCTTGTGTTCCCGACATGGTGAAAGCCCAGAATAGAAAGGTTTAGTGTCCCTCTACTCCGGATGAGCTGCGATGGACTGTGCGTGGCTAATCCTGCAGCGACCCACTTCTTGATGGAGTAACAAAACAGAAGCCTGACCAAAGCAAGATGCTTCTACCCACAAACACCTGAATTCAACAAGTGAATATTCATTTTATTCTTACTGCTAATGCCACTTCGTAACACGTTTTATTGTAGTTACAATAATAAAATTAGATTAAATGAAACTATATAAAAACACATCAATGGCAAAGACAAAATGAGTTTGAATGTGACTAGAATACAGTAAATGTTTCTACATGAGCTACACAAATAAACAATCTAAATGAAGATTATCTCTGTACAGTAAATACTGTTGGGTTGTTCTACTATTCAACATCATATACACACATCAATCCAAACATACACAAAAGTATGTACATGTGCTTTTCATTTGATTAAACTTTTTTTTTCTTTTCATAAAAGGGTTACAAAATTGATAAATATTGTCCCAAAGCATTTTGTTTTTTGTTGCCTGAGCTCTCAGTTTACAGTTTTATTCTGATCTGGTTGCAGCAGAAACATCAACTTTGTACAGGGTTGTATTGGAAGGTTAAAGGTCACGCTACTTCTTCAGCTATTCAACAGGAAAGAACAGGAATGGGTGGGGAGGAGGACGCAGAGAGTGGGAGTCTCGGGCAGGCCAGCTGCCCACAAGTCCATCCCTAAGTGGTTAAAGCAGAAGAAGTCCCTCCTCCTCATCTGTGAATGGCTGCATCACAGGAAGACCCGCCTTAGGTCTCCAGGTGAGGTGATGGTGTTGCACTGAGGACACAACTTCTTTGCTCCCTAAAAAAAAAAAAAAAAAAGGTGAAATGAGACTATAAGAATGTACACACTGTACTGTATTGGTATAATTAAAAAAGGAAAATAAAAAATTGTAACATGAAAGTTTAAAAAAAAGTAATTTGAAAGTTTTATTTAGAAAAGTATATCATGTCTGTGTAGGTTCTTAGTTATCCAGGTCGTGGTTATCCAAAGCTGTTTAAGTCAATCCACTGGACGTTAAGAAAGTTCTTGAAAATGTTTCGTCTCTCATCCAAGAGACTTCTTCAGTTGTTCAGTTCTGAAGAATGGAATTGACTTAAATAGCTTTGGATATACTCTCATCATTTAACTTTGATTTTATGTGGGCATGAATCGAAAAAATTCTGTGATGTTTTACCAGCGTTCGAAGCCAACACTCCTCACAGTGAACATGCCAGCACTGGATGGAGGTGAGAGGGGTCGTGTAGGTGTCCTGTAGAGAAAACGCAGCCGTGAGTCTTCACCTGTAGTACCAAAAGCTACCACTAGATGTCCACATCAATCTACAATAAAGCATTAAAAAGCCTCTGGGCAAAAGTAAGTTTAATTGAGACAAAGCTGGATTGTTTGGTTATTCATTATGCTGTATTAATTTAGTTGAAATAAATGTGAGTACATATCCATAAATTTAAAAAAAAAAGTTAAGAAAAAGTAATAATTTTTCACATTTGTATAGTGTATTGATATGGAATAAAACTAGACCTGAACCAATACTTTGACATATGTTATATTAACATGCATTTCAAATTCATCAAATTTATCAGTTAATAAATTTTTATATAAAATATGAATTGGTGGAATTTATGTTTTTCTGAAGTTCTCAAAGGTCAGGGAAGTATCTTCTAATAGTTTATTTTGTTTTATGACATGAGACAGAGTAAAGCAACATATTCTGACTTTTTAGAATCTGGAAAATAAGTTGACTTTCTGTATATCAGTTTTTAGGTGAGTCATTGAAGAATGAAAGAAAAAATGGTCTTGAAAAACCTGTGCCCCAGCCAAGAGTCAAAATGAAGCTTTGTTTAATTTATCAATACATGTCACATAGTGCAGAAATATCACAATAAAAGTATTTAGATACAAATTATGAATGTAAAAAAATTGTTTTTAATTATATAACAAATAAAAATATCATCATCCCCGTATTTATATTTCGCTTGACAGCCTGACCAATAATGTTGAAATGTTAACATATATCCCTGAAAGGAATAACAGCGGTTTCTGCATTACTGCGCTCTTCTCTCTATTTTGTGTGTCTGCTCTGTTGATTTAATTTGCCACTGTGCTCACCATGCAGATGAGGCATTTAAATCTGTCTCCTTTAGACAACTGTTTCTCCAAATCCCGTATCCGAGCTTTAAGTGCATCCAGGGTTGTCAGTGTGGAGTCCTCTGAGAGTCTGTACACACACACACACGCACACACACACACACACACGCACACACACGGATGAACAGTAACAGAATGGTAGATGGGAGAGTTAGCCACACACTGGAGAGTCATTTATAAATTGAAGACAGATTAAATTATTCGCTGGCCAACATGGATATTGAGCATGAAATTTATCAGCAATCACATTGCCTGCATTGGCTGTCTCATTTATCATAGGCTGAGAGTGTTGGTGGGGGATGAGGTGAGGCATTAAAGTCGTCACAGACAGACTATATGTGCAAACATACAGTACAGGCAGGCAGGCTGCAATGCATTAAGCGTGATGACATGTACGTGTCGCCTGTTGTGACCTTGATTGATGATATCATCACATTGATATAGTATTGTGTATCACGCTAGGAGGAGCAAGGGCAGCCAGGAATACAACACAGAACGTACGGCAACCAAAATACACTTTACAGTAAGGAAAAGCGACACCTCCTTCGCCCTGATTGGCTGATTTGCACCTGGGCTTCACTAAAACCAAATAATCTCACTCTCACCAGTGAGATCTTTGTTATTTGATTAATGTTTGACTGTTTCTCTCAGACAAATGAAGTTATAGTGTGCACATTGAAGTCAAAAATTGGGGGGAGAGTTCCTTTTTGTATTATTATAATATTCCAAATTTAGAAAAGGCTTGTTTCTTTTTACAGTAAATGTAAAAACCTTTAGTCAGTAATTAATTAAAGTCCTGAAAGTGTGATACGCCTAAAAATTAAACTATGAATCACAACCAGTGAGCGGTCAGGATGTTTTTGGAAGTTAGAAAAGTGAGTATTTTTAACTCTGAATGACCCCAGAAACACATTATACAGACTTACATTTCGATCTCAGCGTTTTTGCAGGTTGTTTGGAGACGAGCTAGATTGTCATCCACTTTCTCTCCACTGCTTGTGGACGGAGTGCCTGAGTGAACACGAGAGCAAACAAAACAAATTTAATTTCGTTTCCTAAATAATATAATTGGATCACAGTTAAATGAACTCACCATCATTTGACCATTTTGGAAATTCAAGGTTCACTCTGGAGTCCGGCAAAGAGTTGCTACTACTGCTGAACAAAGAGGATAAGACAGACATTTAAAAAAGTGAAAATGACCGGGAAGACAAGATTTGCTATTTTTAATCCATTGGTTGGGGTACATACTTTCCTGTTGTCTCCTTGGAGCTTTCTCCCACACAGGGGATGACATCTGTCTCAGAGTATCTGAGGACAAAGGTCAGGAAACAAAAAGCTAACAGCACTTTATAACCTGTAAAATGTTGAAAATTTATAAAACTGGGACAATTTGTTGAAGAGGTTGACAGAAAATTAGAGAATAGACATGAATCCCAAATCCATTAATCACAGTTTTCTTACAAGTGAAGCATCTTGACTATTCCCACTCACTTAGCAAACTTAAAAATACTTTGTCCATCTAAAGTTAATGTCATTCTTGACTACTAATGTTAAGGATACTGGGCTCTGCCGTACTCCAGAGTATCATCTCCATCCACGTCCAGGTCGGCGTCGCTGTCTCGACATTCCTTGGATGTCGTGCTCACCAGGACTCCACCTTGGAGACGTTTCACAACACACATTCTGTTGGTGTTCTAGTGGAACAACATGTGCTTTTCATGTGCTTTTCACAGTTCACTGGCTGTCAGTTAGTGTGTAACCAGTCTGCAGGTCAGATCTTCACTCTCAGCTGAAAGAAACCATCGCTTTAAACCCTTCCTTCGAGGTATTCTGCTCCACAGTAATGTGGACTGAAAAGTTCAGTGATTTTCTAACTGTCACTCAGTCACATTATTCACTCTTGACTGAACGTGATCACACACACGAGTACCTTTATGGCACACACATACAATTTCATGCTTACCTTTAAATCCTCCGACCAGAGACGTCATCTGTATCCTTTTCCTTTCATTCCACTCATCCTCCAGTTGCACAAAGTCCAGTGAACCCTCCTAAAATAGACACACACACACACACACACACACACACACACACACACACACACACACACACACACACACACACACAGAGTACACAATGTTTCAGTGAATATGTCCATATGCCTCCCATAGCCTCCAGCCACATATCTGCGTCTGAATTTTGATCTCTGTGAACGGATGCCAGCAGGGTTTTCACATGGATACACGGTGAGATGACAGTGATCCTGATGCAACATGAACAAAAGCAATCAGCAGAGTCAGAAGCGTTCGGACCATCGACATTCTCTTAACCTGAGGTCTGCCCCTAGTATTTTCATCTCCGATGAAATTAAAATGTCAAAGAAACAAAACATTTTTGTCATTCTACTTGGAAGAAAAATTGAAAGTACCTGTCCTTCTTCTTGTTTCCTCCTCTTCAGCTTCCCGATCCTGACTAGAAACAAACAGAAGAGAGACAGGGATGAGATTTTGTTAGAGGTAATAACAGAGACTTTTTTATTAGGTTGTGAGTTCTCTTAGTTGCAGTCTCAAAATTGTAAATCGCCTTTTTTCTAATTCAAGCAGCACTTAAACGTTTTTTTTTTTTTATATCTGACGGCAGATATGCATGAATTAAGAGGAATCAGGGGCTTGTTCTCGTTAAAAAAATATTTGTGTGTAATAGAATAGAAATTTGTATTCCTCACACAAAATGTGACACATGGAGGAAGCTAAAAATGGTTTCTGACTTAAGTCACAGAAAAAATAAAGTGACAAAATTAAAGTTAACAAAGCGGGTCAGGAAAGGACACAGAGGGCAATTTGGATGACGGTCAAAGTTTTAGCTTTTCTGGCTATGAAAGCACATTGTGTTCTCATCTTACATTTATATGTAATGTATGCCCTCAAAGTTTCTTGTCTGTTTCAGGATATCTAAATAGCGGTGTTTATTTTTTATGATTAGAATATGTGTAAAAGGTCATGTGAAGCCGGAAGATCAGCCACTGCCAAAACACTCATAAGTGCAGATATCCAATCAGACATTCCAAAGTGTCCCGTAGGTGTCCCCCACACTAGACAGGTCAGGTGTAGACTTTAAAAGTAAAACCTACACCTGAATGTGGACTGTATGTCCCCACAACCCAGCGGGAGGTGTCTTTAAAATCGATTGAGATAAGTAGGACTTTCCAGACTTCTTAAACAACATCTAACAAAACAAACCACACCGGGGTTAAAGGGTCAGTTATGCTCCCTCTGCGTACGGAATTGAGCAACGGGACACGGTCGAACCGTCAACGCCTCCATGCTCCCATATATCATATACTGTATGTTCGCATCAATAAAACGCAACCACAGGAGGGTAAAGAAGGCCTAAAAGTTTCAACAACAAATATTTCCTCTGTCTGGTCCAATGAACGTTAAACCACAGAAAATTTCCACCTTAATCCCTAATACCACAACCACTTTTTCTTTTGGGCTGCGGATGCAAATCAGTTCCTCCCATCACCATCCCGTCTTCTCTGACTCTCTTCCCCGATATAAAAGTCAACACGGCAGAACACCTGCACATCCACTCCCACTGTGACCTGACTGACTGCAGATTGCATAAGGGGACATTAACTTTTAGGACCCTCTAATTCCTGCTGGATGGCCCCCATGGGGAGGCGGGTGGACACACAGAAAGGAGAGACCTGGTGGCCGTGACACGATCTGAAGGAACATAATGAGGGTTAAAGAGACTGTCATAGATGAGGAAGAGCTCATCAAACAGGGGGGGAGGGGGTCAGCAGAGGAGGCCACTCTTCTTCCTCTCTTCTTCCTATTCCTCCCTGACACGCATTTAGAAGCTCATTATGCTGTCCTGTATAAAGACCCAATAAAGGCTAACAGACCTCAGCAGCACACACAGTTTGACGAGTCAGCAAAGAGCAGAGGATCAGTGGTGATAACAACAGCAGGAGGTTTGTTTCAGCTCCAACACACTATTACATCACGACTGACAGGGTTTGAAACAGCTTAAATGTCTGTTGCTTCATCATTGCTTGTTCAATCGTATTAATTAGTTTATTTATTAAAACTCCCGTGGAGTTTGCCCTGCCTCACGCCCTAAGACAGCTAGGATAGGCTCCAGCTCCCCGTGACCCACTACGGCAGATAAAGCGGTTCAGTAGATGAATGAATGAATTAGCGTTTATTTTCAGAAGGCAAACAGATGAAAACAATGGTTTCATTATTGTTATCAATTATTTTCTTTGCCTCACAGATAATAACAACATTCGTTATTAATGCTGTACTTAGGGAACAAACAGCAGCACATAAGTTTAAAACATCTTATATCCTGTAAAGTTCACATAATAGAGATTCTTCATGATGAAGAGGAGCTGCTGGTTACAGCTGATGATGAAGGAGGTTCTTCTTCATGTGTCTTACCAGCTTGTGTGCAGTCTAGGTGGGCTCCTGCGCTGTGGGGGCGTAATGGGGCAGATTTGACGTAGCACCTGCACCAGCAGAGGTCATCGACTGTTAACATATCAAGAGGTCAAAGTTGAAAGGTTAATTGCTCCTCTGCTCGTGTGGGCGCTAGGCCAGTGGAGATGTAGAGGGAAAGGGGTGACGTGAACAACCGGCGAGGAGGTGGGGGGGAAACACAAAACTGGCCATTTCAGTGTGAACAAAGGACGGAGGATGTTTGAAAACTCCACAAGGTGCAGCACTGACACACAACAGTCTGTGTTCACTGACGTACCGTTTAGTCTGGTGTGTCTGTTGGCACGCACACGGAGAAACGTCTGTAACACACACACAACATCTGTCATTCACCTCTCTATCAAAAAAGAAGAACCGTTTCACAGTGTAAAAAGTAAGACATTAACACACCACATGTCTTTAACTGTAACAGATATTGGAAAATTTTGTGAAGTTTTTAAAAAATATATGTTTCTCCTAGTGGAAACATGTATTTTTTTATTTTTTTCTTTTTTTTTTGATTCCTCCACTGCTGATTTTCTGAAAAGATCTTTACGTAAAATATCTTTCAGGTCGTGAAAATCAGCATTTTTGAAGCTACAAATAAAATTAGCTGGACTTGAATCCAGATGGAGCAGTTTAAGTGAGTGCTTAGCACTGAGTCACTGGCTCTAAACCAGGAACAAAAATTGTTTTTATGATGTCGTTAACCATTAGTTGTTGGCTGCTGTATTAGTGCACTAATCAAATGCACGACTACACACATTTGGTGATGTGTACAAACTCCTGGTGTAAAAAAAAAATTAATAAAAAACTGTCAGAAAAGTAATTCCCCTTCAGCATTAAACTAAATGTAATAACTTAGATGCATTAATTTCTGTTTTCCCTTAAAGTCTAGTAAATACACAACTGCTTTGGCTAACTTGTTCTAAATATTTTCCATCACTTCTTCTATATTTGATTCCCAAGAGAAATGCACACATGCAATAATTGCAATGATTTTATTTAGTGACTCTGAAATTCCTGATCGTCTGTCGCTGGTTTGTGTTATTTTCTGAACCTCACCTGGTATCGGTCAGAGCCGGCATCCTCGGGCGGTCGAGGAGGTGACGTGGGAGAACCCGCTTCACGCTTGATTAGAAGAGAGAGTGACAGAGACTGTAGAGAGAAATGGTGGCAAAAAAAGTGATAAAGATAGTCAAGAGCAGGATAAAAACCCTTGTGCTCACTTTAAACCCGTAAACCATAACAACTGTTTACCTTTGGTGACCTAATGAGGGGGTTTTGCTGCACTGGGGCGGCGCTGCAGAGAAAAGGAGCAAATAATACAGAAGCTCATGTCAAAAAAGCTTGAAAAGCAAACACACACACACACACACACACACACAAATATAAATCAGCTTCAACATGTCCCTATGAAATATATAAATAATTTATTTTACGTTAAATGTCATCTCGTAAATAATCTTTTATCATGTCTGAATTTATGAGTTTACATACATACAGATAGGGACCTCTCTCTCTCTCTCTCTCTCTCTCTCTCTCACACACACACACACACACACACACACACACATACAAATACACACACTGTCCCCGAAGGCCAAGTTCAATTTGAAACCATTACTGTCCACGGAACGGTCGTTAAGCAGATTTGGAGTGTAATGTCTTTATTGGAGGAATCATTCTTCTGGTCTAAGCAGCAGTGTGTGTGTGTGTGTGTGTGTGTGTGTGTGTGTGTGTGTGTGTGCGTGTGCGTGTGCGTGTGTGTGTGTGTGTGTGTGTGTGTGTGTGTGTGTGTGTGGGTGTGTGTTTGCACCTCCAGACCTCCTTTGTATGTTTTAGACCGTGAGTGTGTGTTTGTGCGCGCATGTGTGTTTGTGTCTGTGTTTGTGTGTGTGTGTGTGTGTGTGTGCGTGCGTGCGTGTGTGCTGCTCAAAGCAGCCATTATCAGGACATTATCTGCCCGCTGTATGATTTGTGGCCTCCAGGCCGGAGGCTGTAATATGAAATATGTTGGGAACAATGAGGCAGCTTGTAAACACTGCACACAGGTGACAGAAAGACGGGAGATACCACTTGGGGAAACTGGAGGGAGGAGGGGACCTCTAGCTGCGAAATCTGTCAACATTAATTATCACCTGAAAGCTGAACATAAAAACTCTTAACATAAAAAGAAAGAAAATGACAAACAGATACATAGAAAAGTAGATGTGAAAGCTGTGATTCTGATGACTTATCATTAAATCTAGAGATTTATTGAGATACCTGATTTGTATCTGAGCGACTTTGGCCAGCTCCTGCTCCATGTGGTCCTGCAGCTCTCCTGGTCTCAGAATGGTGTGGCAGACGGGACACACTGGGGCCTGAGCGTCATAGAGACCCTTCACTTTGCCTGGATAAAAAGAGAGATTTTTAGTCATAATGGTTTTGCCCATTAGAAAATAGAACATTTATGACATAAATAGATATAAAACACATCATTCAAAAACTCTCAGGCAGGTAATTTCCTATTTTTTTTTTAAGAAAAAAGACTTTTTTTTTCTTTTTTTTTTTCCTTTTCAAATGAGTAATTCCTGAGACATACACATCTATGTGTGAACTATCACACATACAGTAAGTCATGGTCACTTCATTGTAAATATCTGCTTACATGCACAGACAAACACAAACGGTATCCAGACAAAGAAACTGAAATATGCGTATCCGTCATCACTTTTAGGTACAACATGTCATGAATAAAGACGACAGATGAGAGGGATGGACCGGACTACAAGGTATCAATGTGAACCCTGGACTCAAAACACATTTAAATCATAACAGTTTTGCTCCTGAGAACAACTGTTCCGGTGTGTGTGGCCAGTAGACTCATCTGTACTATTGATAGACAGAGACAGTAAAATAAGGTTACACACATAAACACACAGACTCGCTGCTATGGCCCCCTGCTGTCAGTGTGTTGACATCATAGTCTGTCAATAGGGAACATTACCCAGAGGGTCACTCGGCCCATTGGGCCCCACTGATGGATTACTGCCATAAGCAGCCAGCTGGGAGCTGGAGGAGCTCTGCTATATCAAGATTTTACCTAGTAGATGAGGTGATTTACTCCTGAAAGCCATCAATCACATGCAGAGGGATAGTTGGTAAGATGCACCTAATTTCTCAACTCTGCACAGACCCAAAAAAAAAGGTTTAAGACTTTAAATTTAGACAATTACAGAGACATAACAGTTTCTAACCTCTCAGATCAAAGTGGACTGAACATCTTGACGAGTTTAATCCAAACACAAGATGTTTCGACACCTTTTCCAGCTCCACTCCATAATGAGCTCTGATGCCGTCACCTGAGCTTTGAGCCCTCATAATGAGGAACAAAGTTGGGCGAAATGGCCTCTAAATAAAACATAGGGTGGGAAGGAAAGCAGAGTCGGGTGTCCTTGGGAGAGTGACAGCTCTCTTCGTTTCTCCCCCGCCCCTCCTTTGCCTTTTTTGCATCCTCTCGCGGAAGCCTAAATGACTTTTCCCGACATGCATCGAACGTTCCCCGGCTTTCTGCGCTCTGCAGCCCGGAACATGCAGGCATCAGTAAACAATGAAATCTCTTGGCTGAAATTGAATTTATAACCACATTACCTGAACAGATAACGTCTCTGAATGGCGCCGCGATAAGAGCAATGGGATTTGATTTTCAGGTGTTTTATTGGTCCACTTTTTGGATAAGGCTCCCTCCTCCAACTACAGCCTCCCCCTCCACCCTTCACCTCTGCTCCACACAAACATCAGATTTAATGGTGTGAGAGAGGGCATGCATGGATAATGGTGTGTGTATGTGTGTGTGTGTGTGTGTGTGTGTGTGTGTGTGTGTGTGTGTGTGTGTGTGTGTGTGTGTGTGTGTGTGTGTGTGTGTGTGCGTGTGTGTGTGTGTGTGCGGGGCTCTCGTAAGTGACAGTTGTTCGTGTGGTGCTTCATGACCATCTTTTTACACGTCTCCATCCCCCTGCTGGCCTGCGCCCCCACCCAAATAAATTCTGTCAGTATCAGTCAGCCTCAGCCCCTCTTCAGCTTGGGAGGTCTCAGACACACAACAGGGGGGCTGTAAAACCTGCCTGTGAGCCTTCCTAACTGTTCCCTCACTACGGCAACTGGCTGCGATGAATTGGCTGTGCTGACTTTGACTGGCCCGTCTCCAAATGGATTCCCTGTGTATCTGATTGTTTCCTTCTTCTGTCTTTGTGTCTCGCCAGTTCAGGACCTCCTTTCCTGAATTCCAAGCCATTGTCCAGCTGCAATTTGGTCTCTTCATTTGCTGACCCCACTTGGGAAGAACCTCTTTGGCTATATCTCATGTTTTACTCATAAAATAAATTGAGTGGGCCACTTTTTGTGATCCCATTTAAATTTCAATGACCTATTTTGAAATAATTTCACATTAGTGCCTCCATGTAAATCCCGGAATGCCACAGTTGCACAAATACCTGAACATAATTTCTACGTTATGACCCTGTGGATTTAAACATTCCTGAGGGAAAATAAGTGAACAAAGAGCTGACATCTACCTACTCCACCTCTGCTATCAAGAGCATTTGAGAAGGTAAAGTTTATGTTTTGAAAGAAAGCCAGACATCCTCATCTTCCTCATGCTTCTGTATGAATGATGGTCAAATTCAATTTCTGTTGTTTTGCATCAAGGCGTGGACTATGACTGTCCAACATTCAGTGCTCACCACAGAAACAGAGATCAGAATACCGCTGACAAATCCTCAAAGCATGGAGTTCCCCCGAGGGCCTGGGTAATGGTTGATGCCAGCGCCCATATGATGGCTGCCAGTTCTGCTGATGCGGACAGAGCGGAGATGCCTAACGTGACCTTTAGTGAATGCCACATCACATCAGGTCTGGATGTCACCCGTTGACATTATGCAGGGGCATGAAAAGGCTGTTCTGCAGGGAAGACACAGTGATGAACATCCCCCCGGTGACAAACCTATGGACACGGTATAATTCTGATTGACATGACGAGGACTGGATGGCTTTGAATGACAGCGGACAAACAACCAGGCATCCATGGACGATGCGGCACTTGTTTGGAGTAAACTGGGTCTGGTTTCCTCCTTGTTCATTAGCGATAAAGTGCTGAGACAAGTCACTTCAACTGGCATCATTATCCCGATCATCAAACAATTCTCTAAGCACATCAGAAATCCCTCTATAAAGTCATAACAAGGAAAGACTCTATATAACCAGTAGGCATGTAAGACTGGGGGGAGTAAAGTTAATGCTTGGCAGCTAACAGTGGTAGTGGGTTATGTAGGCAGGTCCTTGGCACACTTTCAGAGGAGTTGGAGAGCTATAAAAGCCACTGGCTCCTGCCACACCTGTACTCCACCTTATCCCACTGCCTGCTTCCTATTTAAAAGCATCACATGCAGGATATTAGTCAGTGCTTTTTGCCGTCTGTGAGGTCGAAATAACCTCTAAAGCGAAGGGGGAGAGGGAAAGTATACAGGCCGCCGTTTGTTTTTTATTGGGGAAATAATGGTCTATTGAGAAGTTGGGTATTTAATGAGCAACATAATAGGCCCTGTACTAACACATCTGCTATGAGCAGTCATTTCCTCAGCTTTCAAAGGCTGCAGCTCCAGCCTTTGAAACAGCAAGTCCACTTGCCTTTGACTTAGTACTTCAAGATATCTGCTTTCTATTAATTGCAGAATTGCTACGCCGGTAATAGATTAACAACAAATGTGCTGCTGGGATCCGTGTTCAATCCAAACCTAATTTAATGGCAGAAGAAGGTACATACACTTCCTCCAATGGCTTGACCTCAAATCTCTAACTGTCCAAAGTAATTCCAGCATCCTTCAAAAATATCCCCCCTACTCTACAATCAATTGTGTTTAATGTATTAAAGACACTCACCACAACCTTTGGCCCTTGCACAAATCAATGCCTCGTTAGACCACTAATGATCATTCATTGACTAATAAGATCTGTATCAACCTCTTGTAGAACATTGATTGGCCTTTGGCCTCTGTAGTGCTCTGTGCATTAGATGGACACTGTGGAGATGGCAGCTCTAAATCCTGGGGAGTCAGATGATGAAAAAGCTCCTGCTGGACATGGACAGGAATCCTAAACCCCAAATAGACTCATTCTGAAGCACCTCAGGCCAAAGCCCTTTTATTCTGCCCCACAGATCAATGAACATAACTTCTCTGACCACAGGTCAATCAGCACACAAAGCCCTAATATCTCTCCTTCCCCCTATTGTTCTTTCTCTCTCATCTTCTCTTGTAGTCTCTACAATTGCTTCATCAGGTGCAGGCGTGGCTCAGCATGTATGTGTGCAATCATCTCATTGATGGAGAGTAGACTGGGTAGCTGCGAGACTGTGTCCATGTGTCCATATTTCTCTTCTCAGGACCGGAGGGCAAAGATCGAACTCTGCCTCTGCTTTGCTCCAACCAATCAATCTGGCCCTCATTGAGATGCATGGTTCAGTGATCTTTGATGGTGACACACAGATCTGTGGGTAGGTGTGGAGGTCAGGGGAAAGTTAGGACTGTCCTTGGTGTCTATCATAACACGAGGTTACTTAAATACCATCAGATGTTCTCTTTAGTAATATCAAGTCTATCTAGGGACAGAACTTATATGTACCCATTCTATTGTTGCAGGCTTGGGAGTCTGTAGTGCTTTTCTGAGAGCATGTTCATTCTGGGCCTTTATTCCATCCCCCAGCATCTGTTTGAATGCAGTGGAGGAATAAGGAGGGGGTTAGTTTGTTGCACCTCTGTGATGCCTCGGGACACAGTAAAAGCAAGGAAACACACGCCTGTATGAATGGAGTGTCCAAGTGTTGGAGAATGTGTGTGCTGCAGTAGTAATACATTCAGGTGTGTAACCTTACCCAAGGATCTAACAAAAGGAGGTGACAGAAAGCCCATTATTTAACAAAAAAACACTGAATTTGGCCACCAGACTGGCAGGGTGTGGAAATAAGTTAGCTTTTGTCCTTCTTGTTGAGTCATCACCCCTATTAATGTTGAGGAATGCTGTGAACGCACAGGCTTGGCTTCAAAATCTGGGCTCATGCGAATTTATCCTTGTTTATTTTTGAATAATTTCACCGTATTTTGGAATCAGATCTCGAGTGAATTGTTTGTGTGAGTTTTCGTTTGCTTTCCCACCTTCATAACACAATACCACCAGGAACCTTTGGGCCATGTCTCTTCCTTTCTGTCCTTGCTTCTTCTTTCCCTTACTTATTGTCATCTGTCTACCATCAGAATAACTGATAAAGGAGTGCAAATGCCAACTGAGGTGCTCAATTAGAATTTCAGGAAAGGAAACAATGAACTCCAGCATTTATGAACCTCTAGAAGTTGAAATGAAACCAAGCTCACGGGGCAGCAAATGTCAAATCCAGACGGTGACATCTGTCTGCTGTTTGCTGTCTGTCAGTCATGCTGGATGAAGAAGCCACTGACGGCGGACAGCGATAGAGCTGTTCGCTGGTGGCCTGTCACTCATTCTGATGCTATCAACCTGCATTCGCTGGAGAGACAGAAAGACATAGACATCCAACTCTGTCACACTATATCATACTGTCGGGACGCAAACCTCTCTCAGCACACTTCAGACAATTAAACGCCATAGTCTGTTTATGTTTAGCAGTTTAATAATAATGACTGAAGACGCTGTCATGTGACATACTCTGAAAAACACGAGGGTGTCTCTTTGTCCCGAGGACGTACTGTACAAATATTTATGTTACAGTTTGATGTTGGCTGTGTGATGACTCAAATCTATACATTGTGATGATTATCATCCACCAGAGAGAGATAGAGAGAGAGAGAGAGAGAGAGAGAGAGAGAGAGAGAGAGAGAGAGATTATTAATGTGTATTAATCAATGGTCTGGGTAATGATGATCTATATTTTTGGAAACAATCTAATTATCTTCTAATGAGGGATCATGATCTGTTTGTTAGCTTCTTGATTACTCTGTCTCTCTCTCTCTCTCTCTCTCTCTCTCTCTCTCTCACACACACACACACACACACACACACACACACACACACACACACACACACACACACTGCTTGTCTCTCCCTTATTATTTCTGTCATCACTTTGCTCTCATTTTCTTTTCCTCTCTCACTCTTTCTCTCAATTAGTGGCTAATAAGGAGAAAATGAGACGATCGCTCTTTTGCCTACATCAAGTGTTCAACTTTTCTAAACAGTCTCACAAACAGTGTGTGGAACTCACTGAAGAGTGTAATTAACACACCCTCACCAGTGGTACTCTAACACCTACAACAAACACAGTACAAAATTCTGACTTTAATAGTGATGCCAGTTTTTTCCTACAGTAGTGGCCAGCAAACGGGAGGCTACAGTCGTTTATTGCACCAATGCTTCGGTTTTACACTTTTATTTATTTATATATCATCTGCTCAGCTGTTGAGCGTTGAATGTGTTATTGTTTTCCTGCCTCTGAGGTGTAACATCATTAATGTGAGGCTGGTTTTGTTCTAGTTAGCTCCAGCCTTCATTATTAGAGAAATGAACTACATCTGAGTTGTGGGTAATGCAAGAGCTTTAAGATTTGAAAGCCAAGTATTTTGATTATCGTTAATTATCGTCCAGAGAATGCAAGACAACTGGACATAATGCTATTCATTACATGACATCACATCATTAATGCATTTTAACCATCAGTACTGTCAACATACTAGAATCATGGCTATACCAACATGAGGTGTAATATTGGTAGTTCAATGCTATTCTTCTCAAAATAATAAATGAACAGCTGTGTCTGGTTTAATTTATTTCAAATCTTTTCATGAACATGGCAGCAAGTGAAATTTGAACAAATAAATCTATTTTCACATTTGTAACAATGCTGATTAAAGTTTGGTAAAAGTGGTATGAGCTATGCTTGTGTGCGACGTGATGGGGTTTTTGCATTTCACCAGGTATGTGTCCAGTCCACACATGGAAGATTCCAGAAAGCTAGAAACATTCAGCAGCAAACTCAAACACAGATTTCAACTAAATCGTCTTCACATTCAGTGGATTGTAGAGGTCCAGGAGATTCTAAGGGGCACGTTCTCTATGATAGAACGGTTTACAATTCCTAAAATTCCTTGGAAATTAAATCCACACATCAAACCCTGAAACATTTGTAAGACGTAAACGACTACAGTGTCAACTCTAAATATCAGTGTTTTACACATGACAGGGCTCAGGCTCCTAAACCCTCTGAGCAACATCCATGTGAACAATTCCACCGGCAACTTTTTTGTTTTGTTTTGTTTTGTTGTTTTCAATTTCATTTTGTGCATTAAATACTGCTGCTGTTGGGTGATTGAAAACCATTATGTAAATTCAGATAAAGTGAGAGGATTGATGGACAGTTACTCACATGGTTACAGTACAAGAGATGTCTTATCATTATGACTATAAATGAGCAAGATGGGACAAAACGAGAATGAAGGGATAAAAAGAGACAAAAGAAAAGGAAATTTAATATACTAGAACCACATTTCAGAGATGGAAAAATCATTAAAATTATCATGTTTTTATATAGAATTTAGTTTCATTTCTTCTCTGTTATGGCTCCATATTTATTTTATTGATGAATCAATCAAAGAACTCTTTGAACTATGGTATTGAACGATGATTATTTTTCTTTTCTACTTCCTTTTTTGCACTCGTCACTGTTCGTTATCTGAACTTGTGGATTTGTTGTGCTATTCTTGTCATGAAAGCTGAAGCACACAGCCATACCAACCAACTCAGTGCTGTCATGTTATAATAGAGGGAAAAGAATGAGAAACAAAGCCATGCAAAGACAGATGTCCATGACAGCAACATTTTCATCTGACAAACTGACAGTAAAATAGTTTTACTGGGTTTAAAATTACTTACACATTTTCTGCACAAAGACTTTATTGTAGCAGTCCTTGGAAAGGTTTTGACAATAATCCAGGATTATCAGAAGAACCCACCATGGCACCGGCACGCCAATGACATTAATGCATCAAATGGTATTTTTGTTGAATAAAGATGTTTGAAAGTACATTTTCTTTTCCAACCTTTAATGTGGGGCAGCTGAGGAACAAACAAGGACAAACAAATCCTTAAGACATGACCACAGATCCTCAAAGCTGTCCGTGTGCTTCAAACAGAGTGTAAACTGTTATGTGTTAACAGTAGATATGCCCGATTTGTGGCCTCAAAAGCCCCGCATTGAGCACTAATCACAATGCAAGAAGACATCAGACCAGTCAGAACTTGTTGACACCACCCTAGAGCATCCCTCCCTGCACCCATCAGTGGGCAGCGTTACAGATAAAGCACCTATCCCTCCCACCACTCCCCCAGATAAGATCTGATACTGTCAGAAACTGTGTTGACTGCTGCTGGTAGAGGAGCAACACGAGCAGCTGGCCCTCTGTGATGCACCTGTGTTTGGGTTTGTCACACTTCCTAAAAGGAAGCTATTTTGTCTGTCTGGGTTAGAAAACAATTATAGCAGATGATGGTTTTGGTTTCTACTAGCATAACGATATGGCTGATTGAGCAGCTTATCTCCAGTAACTCACATTAAAGGAAAGAAAAATCAGGATCACTTGAAGCACTGGGGTTCCCAGGGATTAATTAATTTCAAAGGGTATAAAAATCTGGGCATTTTTCCAAGAAAAACAGTGGCAAATTATTTTTAGCAGATTTTTTATAAAGGTGAGTAATTCAATTCCTGTGTGCAGGGTTTTTGATCAAAATACTGAACCCCATTTGCTCCCAGTGACTCCTTTGGTGTGTGAATGCGTAGCTGAATGGGTGAATGCTGACTTGTATTATAAAGTGCTTTGACCTGTGAGTAAAGACAAAACAAAAAGTAATGTAAGTACATTTACAATTCATAATATTTGTATTTGTGTTGCATTAAAATGATTAAGTGATTCATGATTTATGTGATTTTCTTGTTGCTTCCTAAATTATCTGTCTGCTGACTTTTTTTTTTTTTAACAGAAATCTCTCTGAGGACTGACTTTTAAAACTGTCATAAAGAGGCAAAAACACCAATAAATCTAAAGGAAAAAAAGGGTTTGAACTGAAAGTAAACGTCTTTTGAAGGAATTATTTAGATGATACCGGAAATCATAATATCAATCAATCAATCAACTTTTATTTATATAGCGCTAAATCATATCTGAAGACATTTCAAAGCGCTTTACAGATAGAAAGCTAACAATGCCAACAATATCATGTCTCCACTGTCTGTCTTCATGCTAATATCTACTGTGTGGTTTAAGCGTTACACTCAAAGGTGAGCAGTAAATAAATGTCTCACAGTTGTTGGTGTTTTCTTTCCCAGATAAAGGGTAGAGCATCCCTGTGTTCTGTGTGAGGTATCCCAGCAGCAGACTGACTCCACTCTCCAGCCCCGGAGCCTCGCTGAGAGAAAGTTGTATTGAACTTCAATACATCGACTGAGTGGATAGACAACCCATCAAATCACTACTGCTGATAGATAAATGTGTGTGTGTGTGTGTGTGTGTGTGCGTGTGCGTGTGTGTGTGTGCGTGTGTGTGAATAGCATTGCATACTGTATTCAAGCGTTTGACAAAGAGAATTTAAGTGAAAAAAAAGGCACATCAAAAATCTTTGTGTGTTTGTATGTGGGTTCAGAATAAATTGTGTAGAAACATTTCCAAGTTTGTCAGTGTTCATGTGTGTATCATTTACACACACATAAACACACACACACTATGGTGCAGCCCCGGTGAGCGCAGCGCAGCGTGATGCCCGTCGATACGCCCCTACAAACTCCCCTGTAAGCAGACGCAGGAGAACAAAGCGGCCTGTCGCGGTGCCAGTGGGTATAGATCTTCTCCCCTGTGTTCTGGCTCAATGAGGTCGCGCGGAGCTGCTCACAGTTCAATCTCCTCTACTTGACTGATCAGGAGCTCTGCGCTGCTGCTAATGAGACTGGACCCTTTCCTGTCTGCGGGACCGTGAACCGGCCCACCCAGACTAAATCTATGTAGAGCTCCGAGTCCACACAGTGACAAGCAGCCGGCATTCCAGATAAAGCTAATTAAAAGTGATTATTGGTTATGGGCATCCATCAAAGATCATCACAGTCATTTACTTAGTAGAGGCAGACATATTATGAGACCGTAGGTTCTTTGGAAACCACTGTCTCAGTGTAAATGACATGGAGTTTACAGTGAAATTGAATTCATTATATTTTGAAAATTGAAAGTCGTAACAGAAAAAATAACAAAAACAACAAATACAAGTCAAATACTGCAGTGATGCCGTGCAGACTCACACTTTAAATAGGTTTGACTAAAATATATTAGAAGACATTAATATTTAAAGTATTTAAAGAATTTCCCCAAGAGGGATAAATAAAGTACAGATTATCATTATTATTATTATTATTATTATTATTATTATTATTATTATTATTATTATTATTATTATTATTATTATTATTATTATTATTATTTTCTAGGGTGGATTTGAACTGCTTATATTTGGGGGAATTTCAGCTATTTTAAATGAATTATATTTGATCATTTTGATTAACACCATAAATCCACTAAATATTATTACATGCAAAAGTATTGGATTGCAGTTGGCCATGTTCAGATAAAAAAATCCTTCATCATAACAACCAGTGCAACATTTCCTTCTTATGAGAGGCAAACAACACACACAGCTTGGCAAGGGATCTGTCAGAAGTAAATTTAACTTCATCTTTAAAAATAACAAAAGTGCATCAGTAATTTTATATATAATTCATTTGAAAAAAAAAAGTCATTACACTGTATTGAATTCTGACAGTAGCTGGAACATCTAGTCAAGGCTGCTGCGTGACTTCTTATGTGACACCTGGCTGCAGCAGCCACTCGATGTGTTACTGTATACTGGTGTCATTTACATGAAAACAATCACTGGCATGCACCCCACAATCACTCAGTGATTGATTTGTAATTGTACTAATAGGGTCACGACCGAGACAATAGAATGTGTTAAAGCACAGTTCTTGCTCTTACTCAGCATCACACACTCTCAGCGGGCCTGCTGAGCGCTGCATGTGTGGTCTGTGGAGACAATTAGCACAATCTCCATACTAATGGCGCCTGCAATGGACACTGCTGAGCCTGCCAGCCATTGTGTATGTGATCCTATGAGTTTGCATGTGTGTGTGAGGGAATTTGTGCATACGTGCATATCCTTCATTGTGAGCCTTCCTGTGTGTGGTTGAGTGTCTGCCTGCAATTTTGGTGTGTGTGTGTGTGTGTGTGTGTGTGTGTGTGTGTGTGTGTGTGTGTGTGTGTGTGTGTGTGTGTGTGTGTGTGTGTGTGTGTGTGTGTGTGTGTGTGTGTGTGTGTGTGTGTGTGTCTGTGTCTGTGTCTGTGTCTTACCTGTTCACTGCATTAAGAGTTTCTGTACTTTTGAATTTATATACATGTGTGTTAGCCTTTCTGCCGTGTGTGTGTGAGTGGCAGCAGCCTATATGTTAGCGAGGTAAGCCATCCCCTCCACCCTCTTAGCACACAGCTCTAACCCTGATCAACTGCCACTCATTAGCACCATAATAAAGAGTTGAGACGACAAGTAAAAGGTTATATACTGCTGAACTGCTGTTTTCCTATCAATTACCCAGCCTGTGATTTATGGCCCAGACTCAATGCTATTCTCTGAGGAGAATTGGGGGAGTGTTTATGCCCTTACACAGCAGGGGTGAAGGGTCAGTCCTGGTAAACTTTGACCTTTACGCCGAGATGCACCAACAACGATGGGAGTTTGCAAACGGCACAGCATCACTGGAAGTGACCGAATAGATGAGTGCATTTTTTTATGGATGCATGTTTAAAGTGATCTACCTTTTCGTTTTAGATACACTTGGTGTTAACTGTTGTATGTGAGTATAAAAAAAATTGAAGATGAAGATGGCATGTGTCCATGGCATGTCCACTAATTTCTGGAAACAGTTTCAGAAGGACACAAGCAAGTGTCCAAGTAGATTTCTCTGAGTGTGTGATTTACAACTATGTGGGAGTCAAGATGGAGCCAAGGCAGTGATACAGGATGTGTCTCGCATTTTTGTTCTTCTGTTCTTGTAAATGTCCCCATTTTATTAGAATTCTAAAAATTACCAAAACATTTAACTCTTCCTCACTAAAACCACTGAAAGACGTTACGATGCTGCACACAGCTGGCAGAACTGAGACTGTGAGCACGAGTGACGAGTGTAAGGTGTGTATGAGGAAAACACACACCTGCTGTGCGTTACATACATGTTTAACCCCAGCATTTGGCCTTCCTGGCCTCCCTATCTGCCTGACTGATTTGTGGGACTCTGGGGAGAGAGGGTATGTGTGTGCGTGTGTGTGTGTATGTGTGTGTGTGTGTGTGTGTGTGTGTGTGTGTGCGTGCGTGCGCGTGTGTGTGTGTGTGTATGTGTGTGTGTTTGCTTGCATGCGTGCTTTCCACATCTCCTGTCTTTGATGTGAGATCAGAAATGGTGAACACAAAGCAATCAGGACAGTGAAGAGAGGATGCAAAGAGAAGGAATGATGACTTTTGATTCAATAACCCCTGCACTCATTATAACACTCATTATGAATGGTCTTGCAACACGTGCTTTTAAATAAATCTGCAAAAGAAGTGTGAGTAGATTTATATTTTATATACATGTTGAGCAGCATTTTCTAACCTGTGTGACACAAACGTTTTCAGAGCAGATATTATGTTTGTCCAGTTTGCAGATGTCGTTGGTGATTCTGTCATCCAGGTCATGGTAGATCTCATTGTTGAACATATTCAACTGGACTTGTAGGAAGCTGGAAGACCTTCTGAACACTGTGGAACTGAAGAAGCCTCTTTGATAAGAGAAGAAACAACTTCAAGTTGTCTTGATTCAACATAGAAACCCAGTCTGCAGACATTTTCACTGCTCTTCTTGAGTTGAGCTGCTAACTGCTGTGTAATAAAGTCACAATAGATCTGTACTGAACAAGATCCGTAAAAGGGTGTCCCCTGTCAGCATACCCCCTCTCCCTCTTGATATAAAGTGCTGTAGGTCTGGGCTGATGGCATCAGGAAATGGAGGAAGATACAAAGTAAAGCTAAAGGATCTGCGACCACCATCTACCAGGTGCTGATGGACAACACAAGAAAAAACCCACATACACCCACATTAATGGATGTCTCCATGCTACACTCATTTAATAGTATCGTCACCAGCATACCGTGTGGTCCAACAGCCAACACTCTGAAACTTACTAGGATTCATAAGCAAATATTGTGTAATGTTCACAAATACGCAACAACAAGAAAATCTACACGAGGAAAGTACTTCCATGCTCACTTCTCTCCAGCCACTATAAAATAAAGGGAGGGAGGTAAAAAGCCAAAGAGAGTTTCCCTCCTGCCAGGATGAAAGTATCTTTTACTTGGGAGAACATTAGGAGAACAAACTACCATCACAACAGGAGGGGGAACAGTCATCCATAACGTGGTCTCACATCAAACACAAGCACCATTAGTATTGTAATGCTTCCTCTCTGTGTGTTTGAAATCAAGAAGAAGACTAACAGTGTGGTCGCCGAGAAAGCTGGTTGCAGATGTCGCTTGTCCGGCATAGAGGAGCCTTAAACAGACACTGTGGTTGAGCTAAATGTTGCTGTCAGGAACAGTGTTTGGTTTCTTGTCTTTCACATTTCCTTTTATTAGTCTAAAACATGGGTTGTAAACTTGACAGGAAATGAAACCTTTTTTCTTTTTCAAGATTTAATTTTTTTCTCTGTTTGTGTGTATTTCACTTTCTAAAACTTCCTTGTTTTTCACTGCGGATGCTGGTTTATTTCATCTGTTTTGATTCTTACAAACAGAAGTCCAACACCAAACATGTTCATGTTCAAACCAAAATCACAAATTTACAACAACAACAAGGAAACTAGCCCGAAAAAATATGCTAACTACAACTGTTGATTCATCTAAAGCTCACGTGAGTCTGCCTGTTTAGAAATATAAACCCTGGGAATAATAGCAGGTGTCAGATACTATATGTGTATGCATGAGTATCGAGTGGTTGCTATTGATCTCCTGTGGTCTGCCAGTGGGATGTAAACACTGTGTCTTTCAACAGGAAGCTCCTCTCAATACCAGCAGCCGTCAGCGGCTACATGAAAAACACAGCGCACAGACTCCCCCGTTATCAAATCAGCACACACAGATAGAGTATACAAGCTAGAGTGTCTACATGTGCATGTGTGTGTGTGAACATGTGTGTGTGTGTGTGTGTGTGTGTGAGAGAGAGATACGTCAATCGATTGTACAAACTTACATCTTTAAATAAGTGTATGAAGAGGATGCAGAAACCTGTCTGCTGGAGGCGGTAAACTGTAATTATTTTGATGATTTTCATATTTAAGGACCAAGTGGCCGCTCGCTCACACAATTCACACTTCACTATAGAGATGACCCAGAGAGCAGACCTGAGACATGAGGTCCTTCTCTTTTGCACTCATTTCGTTTTGGAGATGCAATTTAAAATTATAATTTACATGTTGTGTAAATTTTCTCAGACTTTCTAGTGACATTCCAACTATTCAAAGTGAGAAAAAAGTTGCAGCTGTCACCATAGCAGTTTTGTTCGACAAAGGGGATTTCACTAAATTTGAAACATGGACGCCGCAACATCACGGTTTTGCTTCCCCTTCCTTTTGAAATATTTTCACTCATCGAAATAAACAACATATTTTCAGCAGCTCATCTGCACACAAAAGGGAAGCCTTGTCATTGGCTTGAGAAGAGAAGTAGATGAGACTCTACTTAAAGCTTTATTAAACAGGTAAACTCACTGCTTTACTTTACTGACAGCAACGCACACGTGTTCCACGTATCAGATCACAAGGCCCTCAAACATCTGGCTCCAGTTACCACAACTCTCACTTCACTTTGCCAACACAGTCAGATGCAGACTCACACACATGCACCACTCAGCATCTGGCCACAGTGTATTTTGCCACTCAGGATTCCCAAACTGGTGTGTCTGGTAAAGAACCATTTCAGTTCCAGTTCAGGCCTGGAGCGGAAAGCATCTCCCAGAGGAAAATAAGCATGACTCGCTCCAGTGAAGACATCTGCCCTTTGAAAGCAAGTGGGGCTGTTTGAACAGCTGTTGGAGCACGCTGTGCATTTCAGGCCTTCACTGATAAAACAGAGGCATTCTGGGAGTGAAAATGAATGGAAGAAAGATGCTAAGCGAACAGAAGGAGATGTCCGCTAACAGTAGAAACAGGTGCCCTGCTTACCGGTTGCATCAAGAAGCTACATATGAGAGGAATGACATAGTTTGGTTACTGCGATTAGACTAAATGTGACACTTCACTTTGTCCAAAACACTAGTGCAAACAAAAATTGTTGATTTGTTCAAATGAAAGCCGATGTGAGCATCGTTTAATATCAGACACAGAGATGCAGCGCAGGAAGGTTTTATTAAATCACAGAATTCATTCATGTTCATGTTCATGTTCATGTTATGATTCTTAAAACTAGTTTCTTTTCTTATTTTTCCGATCTCAGGCATCACTCCTCCAGTAGTATTGGGTTTGCCCCGTCTTTCAGGCAGTGTCAAGGGTATTCATAATGCCTAACAAGAAGTCTCAGACAAACCCATACAGAACAAGGAACACACATGACCCCAAACACAGGAGGTCACTTCAACAATGAGGAAACCTTTAAAAAGATAGAATTAGGTTTCCATTTTTCAGTTTGTACTTCAGTCAGTATTTGCATAGCCAGCGCAGCAGTATGTGAGCAACAGACGCTCTCAGAGCCAGAGAAGATTTCAAGCTTAACATTCAAGAGTTCTGGTCCTGAAGTGACTGTCTGTTACCCAGTCAAGAGGAACAAGTGGATGTCAGACTTAGAAAAGTGCTGGGAGCTCAATTGCATTAAAGCTCTTAGTTTGCCTGAGCTCAAATCTAATTGGATAAAGCTGGAAAAGCAGCTTCCAATGTGTTGAATCCATTTTTTTTTTTTTCTTCAAACTGAGATTTTGGGAGGAGAGATGCCCTCCCTCCCCCCCGCCCCCCGTGTTCTTTTCCACCCCATCTTTTGTCCTTGTCAACATTCCCCAAATGAGATTCCCAAAATCAGGAGGTGAGGGGAAGCATGCACGCTCGAGTGCACAGAGCAAACATTGTCAGACAGACACACCTCTCACACCAGCATGTCGGCTGGCTCCTCGTTCCTTTCCTGTCCTTATTAAAATTCCATATTGAGATTCCTTCCTGCCAGTCCGCCTTCCTGGCCCTGTCACTCAGCCACCAACCGGCGACAAAAAACCCCAAGTTTCAACAGAGACGCACACATATGCATGGAGACACAAACGGCACACAATTCAAACTTTTCTTAAGACAACTCGTCCCTGCCCCCCCCCCCCCCCCCCTCATGTGTGGGATGAAAGTTTCCTTTAGGTGATATGTGTGAGAGCGTTGTATCAGCGTCTCCCCCTCCTGCCTTCGCTTCTCTCCATCTCTGCAGCCCCCCCCCCTCTCATTGTCATTATTTTCGATGGTGTCCCCCTCTGATCTGCTGAGCCTTTGGGTGCTCTCTCCTCTCTCTCTCTCTCTCTTTCTGTCTTTCTCTGGTACCTTTCATCTGTCAGACGCTCCCCTTGGCGACCGCCACTGAGGGGGTTTGATTTCCCATCATGCCTAGCATTGCCTCTCTGACTTCGGCTCCCTCTCAACCCACCTCCCCCCTCTCTACCTCTGAGGCGAGTATTGTGCCCCCGCATCGTTGGGCAATTATCCCCAGGAGTAATGAGGAGCGTCTCTCCCTCCACGGCACACTGACTGACACCTCTCCCACTCATTTGTCAACAAATCAGACGGCTGGTGTGGGCGGCCATATTGAGCTGAGGGTTTTCGTTGGGAAGCTTGGGCTGAGGCGCATCACTGCATCTCTCTCTCTCTCTCCCTCCCTCCCTCTCCCTCTCTCTCTCTTTTCCTCCATCCTCCTCCATCCCTTCGTCTCTATCTCTGCCACCTCGTTATCTCTGACAGGGTGTCATTCGTTCTAACTCTCACTCCTCCTGTGTCAGCCCTCCACACGCTTCAATGTATTTGTGTTCCTCAGCCACCAAGAAAAGTCTTACTTCCAACAGACCTAATGGTCATATATAGCTAATGATCACTAAGCTGAACAAGTGACACTGTACAATTTTATCTGACTTTGTGTCAAAGTCAAACACAGGCAGTCACTGTAAACACTTTGTCCAACTAGACCACGGAGACTAGAAAGCAAAAGGGAAACTATTTTCAGATGAGTCTTTGCTCATAAAGGGTTCTTTAAATTTGTCACCAGAGATCGACCCAGCAGAGGATGACATTATAATAATAATAATACAAAACAGTCATCTGGTGTGTCAGGTCACCGATGTACCAGTTAACGCTGTGTATTTCAAAGCATAATTCAAAGTTTCTGACTGTAAGTGAACATCAGATGTGTTGAGATGTGTTTACATACTGAAACACACATCAGAAGTGTGTGCGTGCGTGCATTCGTGAGTGTGTGTGTGTGCGTATAGTGTGTACTCACTGTGCTCTTTGCGCTCCTCTGGGCTTGATAAAGCCTCTCCATCAGACAACAGGCCAGACATGGAGAACAGCCTTCGCCCCGACTCCTCCACAGCTTTGAGGGATCCTCCCGGGGAGCCAAAGTCAAACTCCTTCCCCTCCACCTCCGGAAAGCAGCTTTTCATCCTTTTAGCAGGGGTGAAAGCTGAATGGTAAACCCCTGACTCCCTCTCCTCTTGTGGAGAGGAGAAAGGTCGGAAGGCTCCCACTCCGCTGTGGTTGAGCATGCTCAGGGTGGAGCAGTCCAGGTTTGGTGGGGTGAACTGAGGGTGCAGGTGGAGCAAGGATGCTGGAAAGTCTCGGGAGGGAAAAGTACCTGACATAGGGGCCTGGCGTTGATACATGGAGGTGAAGGTGTAAGAAGCTGAGGGGAAAGGAAGGTGGAGATCCTTCTCCACAGAAGCGGGGACACCAAAGGGTCTGGGAGCCTGGCAGGGGACGGAGGCGTCTCGACCGGCTTCAGCAGTCGAGGCAAGGACCATCAGGGCGGGGGAGGCCAGTGGAGCTGGCAGATAGGAAGGGCTGTCCATCTTGAAGGGGCGGTGGAGGTCCATTCACCTCCCTGTCTCTGGTCCTGAGGAGAGGCGGAGGTGACGGACAAACGGAGGAGAGAGGTGAGGGTGAGCACAAACATCGAGCTACAGCGGGACATGAAAAGAAATTACAAAGGGCTTCAAATGCTTCTCTTTTTAATTTGATGTTAATAAATAAATAAATGCTAAAGTTATTGTTATTAATGATTTGAGACTTTGAGCTTTTACACAGGAAACAAATACTTAATCTTACAAAGTTTACATGGAATTTTTCTAAATGATCCAAGAGTGTATAAAATGTGGAATTTTGTTAAACACACTGGGGTGAATGTGAGGCCGTTTTGCACTTAAAGTTTTGGACTAATTTCAATACAAACTGGTTGGTCCAAGGCTGTTAATAATTAGGATGAGCTAAATTGCCAGCAAAATGTGGAGGTAAATCAGGAAAATCCTGAAAACATGAAAAAGAGCAAGTTGTTTAAGATCTTCTCTAATTAATTGTCTCGGTAAATCAGCAAACTGTAAATAGTACCGATTGTACCCGTTAAAAATAAATTGAGGTTTCCAACGTGAAACAATTACTTGCACGAAAACATCAGGAAATTGGAGAGGATGATTGGTCACTAATGTTTTATTTATTTAATAATTGCAAACATTTAAAAGAAAATCTATTTTGCTGAATTAGTTTGTAATGAATAATTGACATTTAACAGTTTAAGTTTTACGTCATCAATCTTATTTTCAGTTCATGAATTAAAATAAATATTGTTCTTCCAATTGAACACTTCGTGTCGTAAATTATTAAAATCATTTTTTTTTAAATGTATATGTGTGTTGCTATTAAGAGACAAGTCAGCACAATTCATGAGTTTAAAACAAAATAATAGCGCAAACTTTGAGCTTTGATTCCGTCACATCCCCAAAACGTAACATTTCTGAGTTTATTTTTAAATGGTTTTTAAACCCGACAAGTTTTCTAATGAGCGCGCACAAGTTTTCTCAACTACCACAAAGCAATCAAATAACCAATTAATCAATTAGAACGTTATTATTGTCGCACTTACCTTGAACGCAACACGAGGTTTAGATCTGCGTTAAAAAAAAAACAAAACAAAAAAAACCAAAAACAACTAAATAAATAAATAAAATCTCACTCTCCTCTCTTAACTTTTAAAATTTCAACGCGACACTTTGTTCTGGCAGCGCAGGAAATAAAAAGAGGAAGGAGGAGACGCGCCGGCTTCCCGGAGCTCCTCCAGATGTTTCAGGAGGTTTCAGGCTGAAACGGCTGAAGTTCAGAGATGTTGATCCGCAGCGCTTCAGCGTCAGGATCAAGGCATCAGTGATCGGACCGGCTGCAGGTCGGTCTCTGTTGGTCTCTCGTTCATGCGCTCCGTGTGGTAACCCCCTCCTTCTCCCCTCACTTTTCCCTGCCCTCTTTCTCTGTAGCCTCCCCCACCCCCCCATCTTCACTCATTCCCACTGAGACGGACTCATTCAGATTAATGTTCTACCTAGATGTGTTCCAGTGAGACAAAAGTAAAATGCAGTGTTCTATGCTCTGGGGGGAAAAAAAAAAAAAAAAAAGACAAGTTTTTGTTCTAAGGGGTTTGAAAGCATGTGGAATAAAAAACAAAAACATCTTTATTCTTGATAGCAACTATGAATATCTGAAAAAGTTTAAGATATTCTACCAAATATCTCTGTATTAGTAAAGACATACCCCATATGAAGAACTTTATCTTTTTGACTAAAGTTATTATCCTCACTGTGTGTCTGTTTTACTGAAAGCCCAGTGATGGAGTTATCAACTGCTCCATGGTTTCCCAGAACACACCGTCTCCAGTCGGTGTGACTGACACTTGGGAACATTCCCTTTTGATGAGACACAATGCAAAGCAACGGTATTATTTGTCACAGATAATCTGCTTTCAACTCTGACACATTACACACAGCCTAATATCCACATTATTCATATCTTATTTCCAGCGCATCGGCAGAAAGCACAGCACAGAGTATCACAAATCAGCCCAAATCACTCTTAATTTGTTTTTATCGGTATTGGTATTGCTTAAAGAGTTTTTGAAATAATGTAATTGAAATAATTCCTTACTCCCCCGAGCCAATCCAGAGGCTTTACACTGCTAATCTAATGTGACACGCAATTTCCGTCTCTCAGACGATTGCTTCCCCTCAGGTCCCTGTCTTTAATGAACAGCCATTTGGCTGTGAGCCTGTGTATGCGCAATCAGAGAACAAGAACGAGTCCTGCGATAAGGAATGAGTGAACTGGGAATATCACCGTGAAGAGAAAGACACAAGGACAAGGATTTTTGGGGAGACAATACTGTAAATCAGGGGGTCTACTGTGCTAACACAGAGAATAATTGGGATATAAAAATAAATATTGACTCTCCAGTCTGGGCAATACTCCCTATGACGGAGCGGACCCCTGATTTAGGCTGGGCAGTTCATCTGACCTGCTTATCCACATTGTGATCGCTGAGATGGAGCTTCCTGTGAATGTCACCCAACCTAAAGACAGCCTGCTGAGAAGGTGGAGGGCCAGACAGCAGATGCAGACCTTTAAATGGGTTCATAAACCAGAGGCTAGACTGACTCTAACAGTCCTGCCGTCGCACCAATATGGGGGAATGTCACACATGTCTTCCTTGTGACAAAGCAAGGTCATTACTCTACTTAGAGAGCATGCTCTCTCCCTCACACACTGTTTTCAGGTTAGACAACTGCTTGTCACCGCACACACACACACACTGTTAAGCAGACAAACATAGTCCAGGGTGACACCATAAACATCAAGATGTTACAAACTATGAAAGGACTGGATTTCCCAACTACATCTGCAAAATCTGACTCAATATTAATAGATTATCATAAGTAAAGTAATGAAAATGTTGTTTATACCTTTACAGGAAATGCAAAACAAAATATTCACCGGCTGATCAGTGAACACACGACAAGAGGCTCCATTGACATTAGGATTTTTATTTCTACCCTGTGCCCCCAATTTGCCTGCTGTGGCTGTGGATGCTGTGTGGTTGATGACGGGTGTGTGTCCTGCAGGCCCAGTGAAGTGTTAATGATGTCCCCACTGCCTCAGCCAGGTTATGGCACAGGGGCCGTTAGCCGCCCTAGGTAAACTGTATGGCTCCCAGAATAAATTGCCACCCGGAGCCACGCAGGCTGGTCAGCCAGCCAATTACAGGCCTGCCCGCTCAGCTGAGGATGATGGGATACGATGTTAATTGTACGTCTTCATTTTCTGGCAGAAGGTGAGTCACTTGGCTGTCTTCAGGACTGACGCGCACGCATGGAGCGTAACGTCTCGATGTTTATGCTTTGATTCAGTCTTTTTGCACATTTTGTTTTATATGTAGACATTTAATATTGAGGTTAAACACAGTTCTAAATCACATCCAAGCAATTTTATTGACATACATTTTTTTACAGCATAGTTTCTGTTGTCTTCAGTGTACATCACAACAAATAAGAGATGAGCTGAAGCCAGTTAAATCCACATGATTAAAGTTATCCACATCTTTTATTACCATACCAGGGGCCATCACTTGAGTCTTTTAACTTTCACCATGTGTAATTGGAGTGGTGAGCAGTAAATAGTCACATCTTTATTTTTCTTTCCTAGTTTTTATTTCTCCGGCATCGAGTAAATTAAGTTACTGCAGTAATCACCACAGACCAATTACTGATCATTATCTTTTTACCATGAGACTCACAATCTCCAGTTAGAGCTGATTGCATTCAAAAATACAAGATTCTCCTGATCAGAGACAAAGAGTGAGAATATAAAGAAAAAACTTGTTTTCTCAAGTATTTCTTTTATTTTCTGGAATAGCAGCACATAAATGTGAGGTTTCAGACCGTGTAGGACGACAGGAGGGTCTAGCAGGATCCTCCCAGTGGCAGCAGCGGCGGTGGCGATGAAGAGTGCTCACTTCTCTGGAGTCAGTTGGGTAGGAGTTGTGTGGTGAAGGGCTACACTCCTCAGTATATCAACATAGAGACTGCGTGGTAGTAGCAGTGCTATGGAGAGAGAGGTTAGCTACTATATTAACATAGGGAGAGACAGCGCCAGAGCAGAGCAGCCTGCCAAACACCGAGCAGCGGAAGTGAGACGGAGAGAGGCCATCGACCAGACAGCTACAAGATGGAGTGGAAGGGAACGCGTGAGAGATGAGCTGTCGAACATGTGACAATGCATGTGTGGGAAAGTGGAAGCATGTGTGTGTGTGTGTGTGTGTGTGTGTGTGTGTGTGTGTGTGTGTGTGTGTGTGTGTGTGTGTGTGTGTGTGTGAGAGAGAGAGAGAGAGAGAGAGATCCCCAAAGCAAGCAGTGAATGTGAGGAGGAATACAGAGAGGTGCATTATGGTCTCAATCATTGATCGCTTCCTCCCAAGGGGCTGGTGACTGAACCTCACACCATCACCACACACACACACACACACACACACACACACACACACACACACACACACACACACACACACACACACACACACACACACACACACACACATTTACACATTCACAGCACACCCTTGCCGGCTGACACTGTTTGCTTGTACTCAGGTGTGTTTCTATATTGCTGAAGTTAAAGTTGCTGAACAAACCCTGGATTCAAATGATGGAAAAAAAAATTGATTTGGGAACAAAATTCAGAAAATGTACTGTGTGATAGGCGATAAGATTTTGATTAATCTAATAATATTATCATTATATTTCCTAATAATAAGCCCATGGACAGATCAGGACCATCAGTATATTAGTCCTCCTGCCATGTCCTGCCACAGACAGACCATATCAGCTGATCTGGCTCAAACCTGTATTCTATCTATTACCCCGGAGGGAGGTGACCCCACTGGTTGCAAAAATTGTAACCTTAGAGAAAAAATGATGTTAATTTTTAACAATTTTTGACCTACGCCACACAAACCCTCATCTGACAGCTTTTGTTACCATAGAAGTGGAAAATAATAAAAATTTAAGTTCCTAAATAGTAAAAGCCTCACCACATGACTGAAGTGTGTATGATGTTAAAATAGTAAACAGTATTTGACTTGGAAGGAAAATCTTCTCGCGGAAAAATACTAATAACATATGCAAAAAAGAAGATGACTAATAATTTCCCCATTATGTGGACAAATAAAGTGATTTAATAACAACTGGAGAGAGCCATTTCTAACTTATAGTCCAATCTTCACTTAATTTGTGCAAGGATAATAAAGGAGGGTATGCTTTGGGCTGCGGCTACCTTGTGATTTCTACTATGGTGTGTTCTTACATGAGAGACACTCAAAATAAAAGGTGATATTAACAATGTGCCTCGTCCCAGCTCCAGCACCCCTTCCTCATTCGGTCGCTTCTGCATCCAAAATCCTACGCTGGAGTTGGATCTCAGCAATATGCAAACCAATGGGCACTCACTGAGGGTAATGTTGCCCAAATGAATTTTACGTATGATGTAAATACTCTATATAAATTCATGTTTAAAAACATAAGTAAAAATGAATGCCATGTTTATGAAAAGATGTATTTTAATGAAACTACATAAAACAATTGACAGTCGTTGAAAAAATCATATAACTGTGGTACGAGGTTACCAGTCCCACGCATAAACATCTATGGGGGAGAAGATCTTTGGATTTCTCGTATGTACGTGTGTCAGATTGTCTTATGTAAGCTGGAGAAAGTGATAGGCTCCTCATTCAAATGATTTGCTAACTCACAGGTTAATCTCTGGCCTCCACTGTTTCTCTATTGTCACACAAAAAAGAGAAAATTGTTCATTTGGGGGGGATTTTTTTTTTTAATCAGTTGGGGATTGAAACGCATTTGTTGTACATTTAAATATTATTAGGAGTAGGACCAATGGAATGGATTAAAAATTAACTGCAGAGTGCATGTGAGTGTTTCATTGAGGATGATTGATGTTTTTATAGAAAATGAATAAAAATAAGGATCTGCTACTAAAATGAATAAGAAGTTTGAGGCTTTAAATGCACAAATACTGTGTATAAATAAAATAATGGTTAATAGAAAAAACAAAACAGTATCTGCTTTGCCCTTTTTGATATATTTGCATTCTAGACCTCTGTGTGTCTCTTCAGGACAGAAACAGAATCCTCGCCGCGAGGCGAAGAGTAGAGTGCAGTAACAGCCGGCATCATCACCTCACCGCCGCCACTTCATTCTACACCCATATACCCACATAAACACAATGCTGCCCACCACCAAACATCACACCCTTTCTCATCCCCTCACTTGCCGCCTCACCCATCCATGCAGCCTGGGCCTCAGTCCTTTCTCCTCTCTCACCGCCACGAGGCTGACACTAATGTGACACTCTGGAAAATAATTACCAACAAACGCACTGCTGACTGCAAACAGCTCGCTCCCCTCAGTGGACTGTCACTAGTCATTAGTCTGAACCCTGGGAGAGGACAGGACCACTGAGGGGGGGATGATGAGGAGGGCCATACCATGGCGAAGGAGGAAATAAAGGAGAGTAAGGGAGACCTGACAGGTGAAATGGATATGATCTGCTTCCCAGTTGTAAAGCATGTAAAACCGAGGGTGGTGAGGCTGTGTGTCTGGATGGGTCGCAGTCAGTTCTTCTGCTTCATCTTCATCATTGGCTGGCCGGTTTACCTTATATTTACTGCAGCACAGCAGCAAATATAAGGTATATTTATTCAAGGGAGTCCTAAAAGAGTAAAAAAAAAATTGTTTTCTAGCATCGACTGTGCAGCTCTGATTTCCATCTGAAGAATCTTCAGGGATTTGATGGCGAAGCAACATTGAAAAGAGCATCTGAGACACAATCCAAAAATTTGTAGGTGAAGAATCTTTAGTCCAGGTAAGCTAAGGAGCAAAATGAAGAAAGGCTGTTCAGCCTGAAAACTGTTCAAGCTGCAATTTCAACACAATTATCCAAATGCCACAGGGTACATCAATTCTTTGAGAACTGACCCCCCCCCCATCCCACCCCTCCTGAACAGCATTATTTGAGTTGCCTTGAGGGGCAGTGGTGCCAGTGAGAGATTAAATTTTTTTTAGAGCTTCCACAATGGCCAATATTAAAATGTCTTAATACATCTGCCTTACTATTTTGATTGGTAACTTAACCCCTGACTTCTAAGCAGAAACGGCCCGTTCTCTGAGCTATTGTCACCAGGCTGGAGTCTAATTCTTGTATGATTCAGGCTAATGAGCTGGTAATAGGTCCTGTGTGTGCAGATGAGGAGGATATTACAGTGTAATGCAGAGATGAGGAGGAGGGCAGGGGTGGAGTGTCCCATTGTTCATTAATGGGAGACTATGTGGTTTAATCTGTGAGCAAAGTTTCCTCTCTGTGACCTACTGCAGGGTTTTCATCGGTTTCCACATAAACAAGCAGCCTTTGCTGAAATAAGAGTTCCTGCTTCTGTTCTCAGGTCAAGACAGCAGCAGCGAACAAGAAATAGGGAGTTAAAGAGTAAGTGAAAGTGTGTCTGTCTGTGTGTCACCCAGCCAATTGCTTGATCCAGCCTTATCCTGAACCATGAAACCATAGTGCATGACACCCTTCTATGCGCTGCACAGATATGGCTATTCACTGTTAGCACAGAGATTTGACAAGCCAGACTGCTCTCACTCAACAGCCTGGGTCAAATGGCTGACTGTCACAATCTTTTTATCTTCCTCCTCTTCTCCATTCCACTCTGTGCACCCTCCTTCTACTCACCACTTTGCCACCAATCTCCCAACTTTGCTTGTTCAAATTGACAAATTCAACCAGCTACAAAAGAATAAATGGAAGTGGGGAGAGGAGACCTCTGAAGGGGATAATCTCGGCAGAGGAAACGCTGTGGTTGACTGGGAGACAAGCAGGTGAACACATTCACTGTAAACATTCAAATGTAAATGTTTTTTTCAAAACTGTGTCAAAGGTAAAGCATTGAAAATGTTAATTTTTTTTTTTTAACCTTAACAAAGTTAGGGGCTGAAATGGAATATGACATGGTTACTTGGATTTTTATTATTAACATCAAAGAACAAAAAAAGAAATTGCTTTTTATAATTTTATTTTCTGGATCACATTTTTGGATGCTGGTGTCTGCGTGGGTTCTCTCCGGGTTCTTTGGCTTCCTCCCACCTCCAAAAACATGCGCTTCAAGTTAATTGGCCAGTCCCAAATTGACCGTAGGTATGAGTGTGTGCGTGCGTGTTTGTCTGTGTCGCTGTGTGGTCCAAAGTGCACTGGCGTTGCACCCGGAGTTTCTTCCGCCTCACAACCTAAACCAGCTAGGACAGGCTCAAGCTTCCCGTGACCCACGACAGCGGATGAAGCGGTGACAGAAAATGGATGGAAGGATTTTGAGCAGATTTAAATCATGGGAGAGATGTGTATATACTGAATACTACTATGTATGTACTGTATATTATAATTACTGCCCTGAGAGCAAAATATTCAGGACAGTGGTGTACCAGTGTTTGCTATGAGTCTGTACTTTTATTTGTGTATTTCACACAAGTTTATAGGTGATGCATTTAAACCCTGTAAATCATTTTGGGATATTTTACTGATCCAGCATCAAATACAGAGAGAAGCACATCCATGTGACGACGACAGCTGTGAGGAGACAACATGAAATTTGGAAGGTTTTCAGAGAAACTTTTCTGTAAATGTTTTTATGCTTACAGATTTGCTTCACCTCAAAGATTTGCATTTACTTTTTCTTTGTTTTAAAGAAAACGTCATTGTCCGTCATGGAAGGGAAATTAAAACTATACATCAAAATTTCCTGGTGTAAAATCCCCACCTTAAAAGCAGCAAGAAGCCTCAAATGATGGGTAGAACAGAAGTGTTGAGACTTAGTTTTAGTCGACATACCTTAAAATTAATCTTTTATTACATTTTCCTTCATTTTGCCTTCATTCCTGCTTGCTTCTGTTTATCCTCTAAATATGTCTGTTTGAATGAATGAATGAATTCATTCATTCATATATCATCGTATATCATATACATAATAATGGGTTCCTGCTATGGTGCATCAACTCTGTCCACTATCCACCTCTAAGCCCCATGAAGACCATTCATGGCTTTTGTGTGTGTCAAAATTCTAATCACCACGCATTTACAAGCCCCTACACACACACACACACACACACATACACACACACACACACACACACACACACACACACACAGTCTATCGGTGTTCAGTCAGGTAAAGGTCTCTCAGTCGTGCTCTGTGAGTGGCCTCTGCTCAAACAGATCAATAAGCACTGGCATGTCCCTCCACCAACCAAGAGAAAACAATTAAAAGCCATCGATCCTGTGCCAGGCTCCTGCATGAATATGCATGTGTCCTTGACCTTCCCTTGAAGAGGAGAGGAGAGGAAGGAGAGTGAGAGACTGATCGACTGACGTGCAGGACTGCTCACTATTTTCCCCTCATGTAATCATAACCAGATTGTGGTTAAATTAATCTGAATTGTTCTTTTCTGGGAATTCCTTCACATCAAATCTTCAGCTTGCCCCCCCCAAAGCTTACATGAGGCGAATCATCACATTAAAGCCTGCAAAACCAGTTGCTCTTTTCTACGCCAGTTTTAGGAGGATGTTTGTCTTTTTAGAGCCATGTCGGGAACGCTGATCAAGCGGCCCCATAAGAATTGTCCCCTTCAGCGCTCCCACTGCCCGCATCTGGTCTAATTACAGATGTGTGACATGCACATAAGGACGTCTACATGTTAGCACATCACTGTGCCTGTCCTGACACATCCTGTGGTCACAACAGCAGGGCTGCAGGGGACAGCCCTGCCCTGTACCCCGTCACTGGGGATTAGCATTAGCATGCTAACATGACCCTCCAGGGAATGCTGTGTTAAGGGTCAGGTTGACAACTGTCAGCAGCCTGCTTTAATTAGCTGAGCCTGTTCATCATGGAGCTATGTTAACTATGACTACATTCAAAGTCCTGTTTACCCAAAATATATTTTTTTAAAAAAGCACAAAAAGCATCACGTCGTCTTTTGTTTGATGGTAACTGACAGGATTCAATCCTGACATGTGGAGGTGTTGTGTCTAAAAATTTGAGTATTACCCTTGTATTTCCTGTAATCCATAACTCGCCATCAATCCTCATTCCTCCGATCCAGTGTCTTTTTGCTTTACATCAACAGTCAACCGTGTTGAGTGTTGATATGTCACATTGTCAGACTGCTAACCTGACAGCATCAAGATAGCGTTGTCATAGGCCTGAGGAAGAGGTGAGAAGCAGAGTGTGGTGAGAGGTGGAGTGTATCGTCAGTCAGACAGTGCATTATCCAGCTGTTCTGTGGCTGTCTACCTTTTTCTGTGCTGGGGTAATGGGAGTGTCACACACTAGCAAGACAGTTGGAGTCTCACTATTGAGCTGAGAGTTCACATCCATACACACCGCCTGCTAACTGACTGCCAACGCTGCCGAGGATGTCCTGTCTGCCCCACAATGACTGTCAGTGGCAACCTGGGGGCTGGCTGGCGTGACTGTCAGCAACTGGTCACAAAGCATTTACCTGCTGACAGAATTGCAATTAGTCCAGGGAATGTTGTTCTGGGAGAAAGAATAAGAGAGACAGAGGGGAACCCGAGAGATGGGGGGTTTGCGGGGGGAGACATAAAGGACGAGAGGCAGAGAAAGACTGGATAGATGGAGAGTGAGAGGTGGGGAGATAAAGAGTAGAGAAGGTGTGTTTTGGTGGTGGTGGGGGGAGGTGAGAGCAGACGCAGAGCTAACGGCAATGCCAAGTGACTGGATGAAGGAAGGTAAAAGAAGACTGTCAAGGGTGGACAGGTCCATCCCCCTTGTGTGTCTGTGTGTTAGAGCCACAATCCTAATGAAGGTCCCCAGTCACATATCACACACATCCCCAATGACCAAATGGAATAACTGGTTTCTTTGTCTAGAAAGAGGGATCTTTTAATAAGTAAGTGTTTTCAGCACCATGGACAGCTTGTTTTTCTTGTCTGGACAGAACTTCTTCACATTCAGGAACCAGTGATGACTAGACTTCTACATAAACACAAATACGTCACACAAAACCAGCACCAGTGTAGTCTCCTACAAACTCTGGATCTCATCAACATCCACTAATGACCTCCTCTTTGTCTGCAAGCTAGTGAAGCTGCCTTCTTGCCTTTGACTTTGCTCTCTCTCTGTCCCAGACACTCTTTGTGTGCTCTCTGCCTGATAAGAGAGTGGCAGGGGCTCCTCCCTGGCCCCTAAGGGAGAGACGGAGCGTGACCGAAACTGTAGTTCCAAACCAAACACAAGTGGAAATTGGTCTATGGGCCAGGATCAATAGTGAATTAGTCAGTACGCTGGTTCTACGGAGCCTTTTTCAGCTCTGATCTGATGATCCATAGTAAGAGGCAGCAAGTGGAGTCTTGAGACGAGCACGGAGGCAAAGGGTGTTTCATGGTTGTGGAGGTATCCTTTATCCAGTGGTGACCTACTCAAACTGAAGTGTATTTCAAGAGACTTTAAATGTATAGCAGGAAGTGCAAGAACATGTCCACAAATTCCAAATAAATTACATTACTGACTGAAGGAGGTTTGATAATTGTCTGTCAGAAGAAAAGGAAGTAGTGAGGAGATACAATCACAGAGCCAAAAAGTATTTTGGGTGTATTGGAAATATGTGTCACTTTTTACTCCCCACAAACCTGAACATGTGAATGGTGGTAAATTCAATGATGCAAAGAGGAAAACAAAGGCAGTAAAGGTTGACATGTTCTAATAGTCAATGGAATGAAGCTCCATTAATGCTAGGTCCTCCACCAGACCACACCTGCCTGCTAAACACCTTTTTCTCAAAAGAATGTCTTAACAGACGTACCAGGAACCATTGACAGAAAAAGACTAAATACCAACGATAAAACAGAGAATGTGAATATAATCCTTTAGCTGCTGCATTTCATCCTCAGGAAGCCTTCAGAGGCCACGGTCATCGTCAGTGGATGTGAGGTGTCGCCTCGTACCAACAGGCTGCTTGTGGTGCAGGTGTGAGTGCTGCACTAAATTAACCCCACTGTTCATCACTGCCTGCACTGATCCTGTGTGTGTGTGTGTGTGTGTGTGTGTGTGTGTGTGTGTGTGTGTGTGTGTGTGTGTGTGTGTGTGTGTGTGTGTGTGTGTCTGTCTGTCTGTCTGTCTGTCTGTCTGTCTGTCTGTCTGTCTGTCCAGTGATTAATGGGTAGCAAATCCTGATGGATTGTCATGATCACAGAAAGGACAACATGACACCACACACACACACACACACACACACACACACACACACACACACACACACACACATGCACATGCACGCACACACACACGCACACATGCAAACACATATATGGACACACGCACAAACACAGACACACACACACTCAAAGTTTACGTTAACACACATATGATCACACATTCAAAGACTTTAAGCTCACGTACACACGCTGCGTGCATTCACAATACACACACACACGCACAGACACACACACACACACACACATACACACACACACACACACACACACACACAGTACACAGAGTTAACTGCTATCAGTCTATTTCAACACGAACAGCCATTTTTCCATCTGTTGCTTAAGGCAAGTACATATGTATATGCGTGCTCACACACACACACACATACAGTGTATATCACACACAGACACACACGCACACACACACACACACACACACACACACACACACACACACACACACACACACACACACACACACACACATACACACACACACACACACACACACACAGACACACATACACACACACAAACTACTCAACTTGCTGCACCTGGTCTAGCAGAGTGAAGAAGTTCGTAGAGGTGAGTGTGTGACCTGAGTGGGTCAACATCATCTTCATCTCATCTATCTTGAAGTTGGTGATGTGGTCATGAGATGAGAGGCATCTTTGTAACCTCAGGCAGGAAACACAAACGAAGAAACACACATAAAATCCACCTCTTACCTCAAGCCTCAGCGGTGGACAGATGTGACAACGCACCTCGTGTCGACTCTCTGTCCGGGGTGTTTCTTTCTTTCTGGAGTTCTTATGGTGATTTGGATGGAGTAGGAATTTATTGGGTCCAGAGAATCACCTTGATGTAATCCCATTTTGTAACACAATCAAATGCAAAAGTGTGAACACTTAAAAACAGATACACATTTACCCACAAGTAGTCTGATAAGGTTGCCTTATCGGGGATGAAAGGGGAGGAAAGCGAATGGAGGTAGCTGTGTGATAATGTCTTTCACCAAATCCCTTCTCTGTCACAGATTAAAATGCCTACTTGGAGAGCATTAGCAATCTTTCTTTTCATCTGTCTCCACACCTCCCAGCCCCCGCCGTTGGGGAGTGCCTTCGGATTTCTGGGCCAATCTATTGTCACAGTCCTGCCATACATACAAGGAGAAGTCAACCTCAATCTGATAGGCCATTGTCTTATTCTCCCCATCGCTGATTCCTGCTCATAGTATTGATCGCCATGCTGTCCCTCTCACATCTCATCACATTGCTCCATGTGATGGAGTGTTTGTGTGTCTGTTTGTGCTTGTGTCAGTTGGTCTGATGGAAGATGTGGTCAGTGCCTCACTGGAGGAGTTTCCTCACTAGAGAAAATGTCCAAATTGGACATTTTCCTGTAATCATCCAGAGGTGTAGGAGTCTGGATCTCATACTGGGACCATGTAGAACTGGGCCCAGCAGATTCCCACCTAATCTGGTCACTCCAGGTATCCTGAGATCACAGCCGTGGAAGAAACAAGCCACTGGAAACTAACTGTGACACTGCTCAGCCACCTTCCCAGTAATATCCCATCACCACCTCCTCCTTCACCTCCTCTTTCTCTTCGCTCATGCGCCTCCTCCAGCGTGCCTCACAGGCCCGTCTGTCACCCCTCTATAATTATGAGGAGTGAGAGTAATGTGTTGCAGTATGAATAGGATTGTCGGCCTGATTGTGATGTATAGGCTTTCATTACCATGTCCAGGCCTGTGCCCTTCGCAATGTAGGAAATCCTATTTAGGCCCTAATTTGGGAGCCTCCCCGACCGTCCCGCCTGATAGCAATCACACGCCGTAATTGTGTGCTGGGGCAACTGACAAGAGTGGAGGCTCAGACGTAAGGAGAGGCAAAGAAAGGATGGGAAGAGGAGGGAGGAGGTCCTGACAATGATCTATCCGCACAGTTTGGTACATTATTCAAGTCATCCTCTGCACGATATGTGTTTTTGTTTATATTGACTTATTTTCAAGTGCTTGGTTAGCAATGAGGGTAATTCAGAGGTACTCAGAACAAGAAGGGGGACATCCTTGTCTAATATTTGTGTGATCTTGTAATGGAGAGCTTCCTCCTCTTCCTTCACTTATTCTACTTTAACAGGAGTACATGGCTAATTGACAGAGGAGATCACGCTGACTTCATAATCATGATTTATGAGACAATCTCCAGTGGGTATTACATATTCTGCCCTGATCTGACCAGAACATGTAACCAGCCCTCTAGCGAACCAATATTTATACAATATTTGTCTAAGTTGTTAACTTTTTTAATATTTCATTAGTTCTTCTCAACAACATTTATGCAGATCTGACTCCATTTACGTGCTTGTAGATAATGAATGTGTAATTGACTCATTTAAATACTGTTTGCCTGCAGGAGGGCCTTTGCATTAAATGTTTGATTGCCCTCATATTAACTGTCATTAATCCCCTCTGCTCTTAATAAGGACTTTATGAGGCTTTCTTTAAAACTTCTCATCTACCTCACTATTCTCTTTACATAATTAAGTAGGATATTCAAAAATATGGAAATGAAGAAGCTCTCCTGATTTGACTAATGGTCTTGGTGCCACATAATTCTAATTGTAGGCAAATCTTTGTATTTTCCCAATTGCGTTGGGTCATGCTCCATTAGACTGGGTTAATACGGGTCGGTCGAGTTAACTCCTCTGTTTAATGTCCAGCTAGAGTCATCTTTTAATACCATGTGCAGTCTTTGATCCAAACCACTGAATTTGTGACACCTGCTGTTTGCTGACACAAGAGGTAAGGCACAATCCAGCTCTGTCGGTGAAGATATACAGCACAGAGAGAACTTTTGACAGCCATTACAAACTGTCACTGCTCCACAGTGGGTGAGAGACACAAAGTTGTCTGTGTTTATAGCTTAACTGATCCTCTTCTGCCTGCTACTCCACTAGTCTCTGTGCTCTGCCCTAATCTCTTCGGGGATTTTACTGGCCCAGGGTGACAAATGGGAAGGAGAGGCCAGCCAAGCGTGGGCTCTGTGGAGAGGCTCAGGCCGTGGGTCTCACTAAGCCCTCTCAGCTCACCCTGGATCATCTCTGACATGGCCTCCACTAACCCCGAGGATGAAGACGCCACACTGATCACACCCAAACTCAGGTATATAACAAGACCATATATGATTCCACATGTATGAAAATACACAAATAAAAATGGTTGGAGTGATAAAGTTCTGATTAGTACGCTACTCCTGATCACTCCTATACCCTGTATTGTACTGTATCTTACAAGCCAAAAGTTTGAACACATTTACCCATGGGAAGGTGAGTCTAAACTTTTGACTGGTACTCTACATACAGTATGCCTCCAACTTGTGACACCTCTCAGCTGCTCCAACAATCCACAGCAGGTATTTATGAATGTCAGCTCAGAACTTCTGTCACCAGATAAAACCCAGCGAGCTCTATTTAAAATACACAGTCCAGCTCAATAAGAGCATGTACTAAATGATTGCAATGTAATGAGTGGTTGTGCTATACTCAGAGCTGCGACACTGACAGCGCATGAGAAAGTAATGCGCTGAAGCCCCCCCTTCCTGACTTTCACTCCCTGCTCCTTTGCGCCCCGCTGCCTCTCAGCCACGGGATCAGCTGCAGGCGCTAATGAAACGTCAGTCAGGTAATTGCGGCTGTGGTGTTGGCGGGCCAGCCAGGCAACCAGTCAGCCTCTGCGGGTGATGACATCAGGACACCAGCAGAGACAGAACCTCAGCAACCCTCCATGAAGAACTGCTCCAGGACCCAGCGGGGTGTAAAGTAGTGCGTTCAGGCAAACATTTCCCTTATATCTTCTTATTTGTATAAGGGAGAAATGTGAGCAATAAGTAATAAGGTGTATACTGTGTAATCAAGAAGACAACTCAAGCAGAGATTGTTAACCTGCTGCTGCTGGTGAAGAGGATGTTCTGCCAGCAGCACAAGTGACAGAGGTTAAAATCCTTTGTTATTGGACCCCAGAGTGATGCTACCATCCCTGCCGTCCGCTGACCTGCTCAGCACCCCCATTGAGTTATGGGTAATGTTTAATTCCCTTGCCATGACAGCTGCGGATCCACATGGTAATTGGATTTTTTTTTTTTTTTTTTTTGTTCGAGTTGTGCTTGTACAGATCAAGAGAGGGGCGTTTGGTGCACTGGTTTGTAAAGGTAACTCGTCACATTTAGTTCAGAGGCCTCTTTATTTGACAAATCAAGTCAAACGGGTTGGTTTCTGTGGGTTGATGGTGGAGCAGAGGTTGTTTGTCTAACCTGCTCTTGTTTATGGTCATGCAATCTTAGGTCTGATCTGAATATATCACACTCTGCTCACCTCAGTGCAACCCTTGTCTTCATCACGTTAGCTACCAAAACAGTGTTCATGGGGGTGTGATGATCTTAATTTACATTTGTTGTGCACCCAGAGATAAAAGTCCAGATCAGTGGTAATATTGCTCATTTTTTGCTGGATAACTAAATTGTACAAGAAATACTTACACTTACACCATAGCAATGTATGATGAGGTGGAATTAAAGTATGTGGACATTCCTGCTTTCAGCCACTTCAACAATCAATTATCATTGAGTGGGTTTCGAGAAATATACTACAGTATAATTCCATTTCTTCACATAAAATAATGAATAATCTCTTCAACCACTTCCAAACAAAAATACTTGAAGATACCACAATGCACTGAGCTTATCTTTCTCCTTTCCACCTTCCTCTGCAGACATTCACGAGTCATTAATGTATTTTACTGACCTCATCTCTCCGGTTACCCTGGAATGTGGTCGGACCTACCGCCTTGCTTGCTTCCATTTGCTGCTGTTATTTTTTTTATTGCCAATCATTACAATCAGAACCATAATGTATAATAATTTATTATAAAGTTGATACTATTTATAATATTTGTTTTATAGCTGTAATTATAGTTGCTGTACATTTCTGTATATTCCTCTTCCTCTACCACTTTCCAGAAAACCTAATGATTAACAATTTAATTATTGTATTTGGAAGTGTCTAGGAGAGGTGGCAGTAGAGTTTCTGACTGGGTTGTTCAACAGGATCTTAGATAGTGAGAAGATGCCTGAGGAGTGGAGGAGAAGTGTGCTGGTGCCCATTTTTAAGAACAAGGGAGATGTGCAGAGTTGTGGCAACTACAGAGGAATAAAGCTGATGAGCCATACAATAAAGTTATGGGAAAGAGTAGTGGAAGCTAGACTAAGGGCAGAAGTGAGCATTTGTGAGCAGCAGTATGGTTTCATGCCAAAAAAGAGTACTACAGATGCAGTATTTGCTTTGAGGATGTTAATAGAGAAGTACAGAGAAGGCCAGACGGAGCTGCATTGTGTTTTTGTAGATCTGGACAAAGCTTATGACAGGGTGCCCAGAGAGGAACTGTGGTATTGTATGAGGAAGTCTGGAGTGGCAGAGAAGTATGTTAGAGCGGTGCAGGACATGTATGAGGACTGTAAGACAGCGGTGAGGAGTGCTGTAGGTGTGACAGAGGAGTTCAAGGTGGAGGTGGGACTGCATCAGGGATCAGCTCTGAGCCCCTTCTTGTTCGCTATGGTGATGGACAGGCTGACAGACGAGGTTAGACAGGAATCTCCATGGACTATGATGTTTGCAGATGACATTGTGATCTGCAGTGAGAGTAGGGAAGAGGTGGAGGAGAAGCTAGAGAGGTGGACGTTTGTCCTGGAAAGGAGAGGAATGAAGGTTAGCCGCAGTAAGACAGAATACATGTGTGTGAATGAGAGGGACCCAAGTGGAAGAGTGAGGTTACAGGGAGAAGAGATCAAGAAGGTGGAGGATTTTAAGTACTTAGGGTCAACAGTCCAGAGCAACGGAGAGTGTGGAAAAGAGGTGAAGAAGCGTGTACAGGCAGGATGGAACGGGTGGAGAAAAGTGTCAGGTGTGATGTGTGATAGAAGAGTTTCAGCTAAAATGAAAGGAAAGGTGTACAAAACTGTGGTGAGACCAGCGATGTTGTTTGGTCTAGAGACAGTGTCACTGAGGAAAAGACAGGAGGCAGAGCTGGAGGTAGCAGAGATGAAGATGCTGAGGTTCTCTTTGGGAGTGACCAGGAAGGATAGGATCAGGAATGAGTACATCAGAGGGACAGCACATGTTAGAGGTTTTGGAGATAAAGTCAGAGAGGCCAGACTGAGATGGTTTGGACATGTCCAGAGGAGAGATAGTGAATATATTGGTAGAAGGATACTGAGTTTTGAACTGCCAGGCAGGAGGCCTAGAGGAAGACCAAAGAGGAGGTTTATGGATGTAGTGAAAGAGGACATGAAGGTAGTTGGTGTGAGAGAAGAGGATGCAAAGGACAGGGTTAGATGGAGGCGGTTGATTCGCTGTGGCGACCTCTGAAGGGAAAAGCCGAAAGGAAAAGAAGAAGAAGAAGAAGAATCACATTGTTGATTTTGTTGGTGTTAAATGTTTTACATGCAATGGGGCCTGTGTTCATAATTTTTGATTACAAAAAAGGAATGAAATATTTAACCCAAAATCACCTGTTTTACCTTTTGTACATTCAATCCACGTATGTCACAATACAGGAAGAGTCTCCTCTCGAAAAGCCTTTTCCATTTCCCCCACCTGCACCATTCCCTCTTTTCTAGAGAGGACACCTTGAAAGGCACAGACTCCTACCTGGAGAAGTTCCTGTGTGCAGCATAATGCCAAGTAATAGCAAGTCTAGATTTGGTTGCACTCTCTCTGCTCCACTCCACTCCACTCTCTTGTACCTCCTCGGGGCTTTAATGTGGAGAGTGGACAGTGGGGTTAATGCGTAGCTGTAAGCACTGCTTAGCACCAGTGATTGGGTTTGTGCTACAGCAAACCTTCCCCCACCAGCAAAAATCCAGTAGAAATGACTTTCAGTGTCCAACCCTATGGGCAGGGATGATTTCACAACCTTTCAATTCCTATTCTCTTTGTTGCAGGTTGGTACCTCAGAGGGTCCAGGTGAGTGTGATGTGGAACAGTGATTAAAAGTTTTCAAGGTGACCCTAAAAGCGACCACAACACTAACGGAGGTGAAAGTCAGAGGGAGACCTGGAGACCAGAGAGGGGAGTGGAGCTGAGAGTCTGGACATTTATTATGGCCCATATGGTACATGCTTTGTCCTGACACCTCAATTGAACCATTTCTGGCTCTTATCCCTTCTAGTAACCAGTGATTGCATGTGACACACTGGTGGTAACATCCTGTGAAACAGCTAGGAGGAATTGACAATCTAATCATTGTCACATCAGCGACTACCTCAAGGCATGATGTATTTGAACAGGCTTCTATCGCATCTACTATTACCTACATCTTCCTGCCTTATGTCCCTCAGTACACATCTTTTCACTTAACTGTGTATTCAATCACTAGCACCAGCGCCAGCCTCTGGTGTGGCCCAGCAACCCTTCGACAGTGACGTATGCCAGCAATTAGCCTGGATGCAGTTCAATTATGATAAACAGCCAGCATACCTCTTAGGCTGTGATTAAAACCTCAAACCAGCCTTGATAAAGAGATCCCATCTCAGTGCCATCACAACCACATCATAAGACACTCCAGCATGATGTTCTGCCTCATGCTTTTCACATCAGTGTTGCAGAACGTACACTGTAGCCCAGATGGAGCTGATGGCAGATGGAGCAAGATGGTGGTCTGGTGGGGGTCTTTATCATTCACACATGGCTGGTGATGCTTCCCTGCTCACCTATTTTCAATTTAGACTAGTGTTTATTAATAACCTCCACTTTCTTGAAGCCCATCTTACAAGATACCTGCCAAATAACTTGAGATGGGCTTAGATATTGAGAGATATGGAGGGAGAAAGAAACCCCAGCTTTGATAAATGGATGAGCAGTGATGAAAAGAAGATATCAGAGGAGCCTGAATGGAGAGAGAGAGGAGGAACCAGAACATTAATCCAACAGCAGGCTGGAAGAGAGAGAGAGAGCAAGAATAAGAAACAGAGAAAGCAGAGAGCAAGGGGAGGAGGAAGCAAAAGAAAGATAGCCTTTCGACTGTGTTCTGTCAAGGGAGAAATTACACATTTACGGAGGTTTTTTCAAGCAACGACGGGTTCCATAGATCAAGCCACTGGATTTATGAGCCAATTTTCAACATGAAATATAGACACTGAGAATCCATTTTACCCATGTTTACTTGCCTTCTATCACTCGGTGTGTGTGTGGACAGGTTTACGCCTGTAACCTCACGGGTGCTTATTAGAGTCATAAATGAAGATGTTTGATTATTGTGATGATGCAGCGTTTAGTGAACTGGTCTCACCGGTGACGTTGAAGAAAAGCTTAAGTTAAAAAAGACCAACAGATATTTCTTCTGTTTCCTAAAAAAAAGCTTTTCTTGTGCTTTTCACCAGTCGCTTCAGTCAAACCAACAAAATCACACATGGATCTTAAACCGGTATATGTTTAACATTGTAATGTAAGAACAATTGAACATGTAATTGCTTGCATTTATTAACTGCGCAGTCTCTCAAAGTGTGTGTAGAATTGCAGTGCCAGAAAAAAATGCAAAATATCGCATTTGTAGTGTGTGTATACATATATATATAATTTATATATATATACACATACATACACGTACATATAAACACATTGTATTCACAGATACCGTTTGCTTTTGTACAAACTTGCCAGTAATTTGCATAGAAATTAATGTCTAAGTAGGCTCAACCTCGTAATTGACATGCAATTAGCATTATTATGGTGAAGGGACCAAATGCTATTTCATTGGCTATACCAAACTACGAATGATCACTGCTTGATTATCATATTAATGAAGTCATTAGGTGTCACTTAACTTCAGTGACAGGTGAGGTAACAATATCATGATCCTACAATTTCCCAAGCAAATATGTATTCAACACTAAATAACTCCAAGTTAAGATCTCAGCTGAGAAAAGCCGAACCACACTGCATGAAATGTTGCAGACCGCCACAGTAAAAACAATGAGCGATAAAAAAACAAAACAATGAGGTTTATTGAATCATCAACTTAAGCATCTTCAAGGTCAGTTGAGGACAAACAATATAAATCAGCCCCAGTAGTCCCAACATAAATCACGGACAACAAACGGAGGTACCGTCTGTGAGAGAGCAAGACTGGTTCAATTTGGAAGCAGTTGAGTGTCGGTACTAAAGGCCAACACAGAAACACATTTCCAGTAAACACTATGGTATGATTAGGATACAAAAACCTCACATGGTTCAAATGAGTTTCGCAGATTGCAGTTCTTCCACTCCAGGGATCTTCTTTCAATCTACTTCATTTCAATTACCCAGTCATTCCCGCTTTCTTCCCAATGTCCCGATTAGCTCAGCTTGGCAATTTACAGTTGATCTGGCCTCATCTACAGCTCAGCAACAGAGGAGGCAGGGAGTGGAGCAGTAATGGAATGAAATGTCACTCAGTTGGTGCTTTTGTCACAAAGATGCCACGAGGAGAATGGGAGGGGTTGGAGAGGTGTCCTCAATGGGTGTAAAAGTTATGTTTGTATGTGTGTGTGTGTGTGTGTGTGTGTGTGTGTTCAGACGTGCGTCTACAATGAATAGCAAATGTGTTCTGTTCTCCTGCACCTCTTCTGTCTGTGGGGAGGCTAACATACACCTCGTCCTCCACCTCCTGGTGCTCTATTCCTCATCAAGGCTTCTTCACCTTTTTCACTGAAGACGAGCTGGAGGCAGACTCCCTCCGTTTGCGCTGCAAATGTGACACATGGAACAAAACAATCACATTGGGGTCAGGCAGGGATGTCCTTCTGTCTACAGCCAATGGACAGTTCTCAAACATGTTTGCTGCAGGCCAGGAAAGCTGCTCTTAAACAATTTTTTTAAATGAACAACAGGATCAACATATTTAAAATAGCAGGAATGAGGGCAGGCACCATTTATTTCCTCCTTTTTTTTCTGTTGATCTGAGATCATTAGTCCCACACACTTCACACTTCTGTGCATTCATATCAATGACTTCCATGTTAGTCTGCAGGATGTGAACACAGTATGTATGGGGTCACTCTATGTCCTACCAAACTTCTGAAGAAAACAATTATTTAATGAAGTTCTAATTAAACCCTCAAATCTGCTATCTCATATCTCACGTTTGCTGGTCTGAAATAAATCATTTTATTTTTTTGAAACACAGGAAGTCTCTGCCTTTCTCCCGAAGAAATCTCTTGAATTCAAGACTTCTCTGAGCAGACGTTCACATCATCCACTCAGACCCTTTATTCTTCTCCACAGGAACACAAAACAGCCACAAGTTGTCAGCGACTCAAACTGGACATTTCCTGGGTTCCCATTTTTTGCTGTTACTTTTCCTGTTACTACATAAAAGTATCTTTATAATATTCACACTAAACAGTGACAACAGAAAAACATTGCAGCTCACATCTCAAAGATCTGAAACATGACTTTGAGCAAAAGAATAAATACAAATAATTATTAAAGACATGTCACGCAATTTTCCAGTGACTAAGTGGGTTGAGACCTGACCAGCACAGCCTTACCGAGTTGGGGGTAAGAGGTGCTCCTACAACATCGATAATCTGCTCCTTGGCTTCCACCTTGATGTCATCAGCACTGGGCCAGGACTGGACTTCACTCCCTGGAGTGGACATGGTGGTGTTGTTGCTGGCATTATGATCCCCACTCTGCGTCGTGATGGCCAGTCCGGTCGCCGTCATTCCACCAGATCCACCTCCGCCGCCAGCCTTCAGCAGGGCCTCATAGCGGTGACGCAACATCTGTTGCTCGTACTCACAGTTGCTGTGGGCTTGTTTCAGCTCATACAGCAGCACCAGGTCACTGCGCAGCTCGTTGAACATCTGAACAATCTCCTCTGTGGGCATGGGGTTAAGATCTGGATCCATGCAGGAACACAGAATTAAAGATGAAGCACAAGGAGTCAGAAGCATTTTGACTAAAATGCCACAAAATTAGTGGAAGTTAAACCAATTCCGTACGCATGCACCTGTCCTCAAACCGAAGCCACTATAACCCATGTGTGAAGGAACACCTACTGTAAGGTAGAAAACCACCATTTCCTGCTTCTGTTTGTACACACTTTAAAACTGCACGTAACATGTAAAACACTATTGTTTATAGTGTGTGTGATTCAGAATAATTAAAAAGATCTACTAGTGTAGTTAAAAGCTCCAAACTGTGATCACTAAATGACTGGTTAAGGATTTGTACATTCCTATATCGGTTGTCTTCTGTAGCGGAGTGTTAAAAATGTAAAAGTTTGAAATGTTGTCAAGTTGCTATGGTTTATTCACACATACCCACTCCATGATCCATCAGGATCTGCTCAATGGCCTTGATCTTCTTCTGGCCTACCGAGCTTGGGAGTTTCATCTGAGTAACACACAAACACACAGAGAGACACACGTCAACACACACAAGGGTGTGATTTAAGGTACTGGAGATACTGGGATAAACAGCTCCACCTCGGGGCTTTTAATTCGTTTGAAATACACTTCAGCGGGCCAGATCAAAATGTCTTTATCCACTGAACTCTGAACTGAACTGAACTGATTAGCTAGAGGGACACTCTGCTCCTTTAGCCATGCTAATGCATTTTCCATAAAGAGCAGCAGCTCCCCATCAGTCTTGAAGATGAATAAAAGTCTTCTTGCTAGGTCTTAAAAGATATTAGTAAGTCGCTAACAGAATTAATCATCTCACTGCTAATGACATACTGTGTAGCTAAACTAAAGCCATAGCCGGACTCAAGTCAAAAATGTTGATTGCTCAAACATATCAGTCACAACCTTTGGTAGTTTTAATTATGTTCTTTGCTGCTGGAGATGAATGTCACATTTCTGTTTCTGTAGTTTTCATAACTCAGTAGTTTGTAGTTGAACTCACCCTCTGACTGCGTAGTGTGACTCCAGCTGATTTGAAGTCAGGAAACTTGATACCCGCCGTCTCTGGAACAGCCTAAAGAAGACAAAATCACCAAGAAGAGGCCAGACATTAAACCACTGAGAAGTTAGTAACAACAACTCAACATGTTTGAATTGTTATGACGGGGTTTCACGAACTGAGACACAAAAGCCTCCTCACTTCCTTTGACACAGCTGCTTCACCAAAACAACCAAAATGATTAACAACAAAATAATGGGCTGAAAGTAGTACAATGATTTTGCACCAATTTCAAAAATATCAATTTTTGAAATTGGTGCAAAAAGCAATTTCAAAAATATGATTTTAAGTTTTTTCCCCTAACGATTTCATTGATAGTCATTTCTTTTTAATTACAGTGGAGATTTATATTTTACTTCTTCACTACTTTATGCTTTTAAACTGAGTGTTATCATACCGGTTTTTCCGTTTCTCTTTTTTGTGGGAGCTTCTTCTTGGAAACTCTCTTTTCAGCTCGCCTTAATTCTGTGGTTGTGTCAGCAGCTTTAATGAGTTTCTGCAGGTCCTGGGCTTTCTTCTCTCGCTCCTTCTTTCTTGTCTCGATCTTCCTTAGTTCCTGAATAAGATATTCCTCTTCTGCCACCTGCAGGAAAAACAAGAGAGGTGCAGTCTTAGATATTGAACAGAAATTTTAGAAGGTGTCCAATAGTTGTTTAAGTCAATCCACTGGACGTTAAGAAAGAAGTAAAGAAGAAGTTGGGTTATTTTCCTCAGAAAAATCCTTACTCTATTAATAACCCCTGTTATGTTTCATGGTAAATATGACTTGTCATATTTACCATGAAACATTACAGGCGAAAAACAAGTAAATAATAATATAATTTAATATGTCACTAACTTGTTCAGGTGTACGATTAAAGAGTTTCTCCAGCTGCTCTTTACGACGTCTTTCATGACCAGCATCAAAAATATAGATCTTGGGGTCTGTCCCTGAAGCTGCACGCACCTTCGTCAATTTACCACAAATACTATAATATCGTTCTTTCAAGTCCTCAACAGATCGTTTCTGAAAAGCATAAATATTAGGATGTTATAGTAAACATGGGGTTGAACTGACAGTATTATTAGATTTACTGCATATAGACTCTGTGAAACGTAGAGTAATGTAGGTGAATGACTGAGTGATTACCCTGTATTGCTGGTGGTCGTAACGATCATGAACAACTACAAAGCGCAGGTCAAAGCGTTTACACAAGTCAAACAGGTGATCCGTCTCTGCTTTAGTCCAGCCATCATCATGGAGATGCACTTGATACTCTTGCTCAGAATACACTGGTACCTGCACAGTCTATAAATGCAAAAAGAACAGAAAATATACAGTGAATAAGGTTAAAGAAATAAAAAATTAGCAGAGATGACTATAAACATCCATCCATTGTGTTTGTTTTTTTAGACCAATGAGACTGGAACCATCCGTACTTTGTTGAAACGAGCAAAAGGATAGTCCTTTCCCTCTTCCGCCACACGCCTCCAGTGGTGAAATATTGCCCCATCCCTGCGAGCTGGATTGGTGAAGGGCATCCATTTCCAGGGTCGCACCTTTTTACAGCCCAGTTTGGCTTTGACTGTCCTGTAGCCCTGAGTGGTATCACTAGGCAACAGCGGCGGGGCATCTCTGTGTTTTAACAGAAAACATACAATCAGGGACAATCAGTTTACTCTATTTTGTAAAGTGACCAGTGCTCCCTCTCATCAGGGTGTTCACAGAGAACCTTGCAATGCCTGACTGGATGAACCTCAACTCAGTGGTCTGAAGGCGAAGACAAGCAAAGGAGAAGTAACAACATCCTTCATTGATCCCCTTGGGGGAAATATTTTTTCCACTCTCTTAGTCTATTTTTACACATAAGTGGGTGTATACACACAAACTCACACACACACACACACACACACTTATATATGTGTACAGGCCCTGGAACACACCGGGGGCCTGTAAGCATGCAAATAGTGAGAGGTAGAGCGGTAGGCAGCTACATTGTGCCTCCATCCACCTCTCCATTGCCAGTGCTGGTCGAAGACCGGACAGCCTCCGGTCCCAAGCCCAAGACCCAGTGGACTAAGCTATTGCTGCGCCCACTCCTAATCTCTATTTACACATTAGAAAATAATGGGAACAGGCTGGCTCAGTCACAAAGAATTCACTGGTGTGCTATTGGTGCACATTTTGCACAGTTACTGCTGCTGAAAATAATAACTGAGACTTGCATATTGGGGCGGCACGGTGGCGCAGTGGGTAGCGCTGTCGCCTCACAACACGGCAGAACCGGGGTTCGAGTCCCGCTCTGTGGGGAGTTCGCATGCTCTCCCCGTGTCTGCGTGGGTTCTCTCCGGGTTCTCCGGCTTCCTCCCACCTCCAAAAGCATGCGCTTCAGGTTGATTGGCCGGTCCCAAATTGACCGTAGGAGTGAGCGTGTGCGTGAGTAATTGTTTGTTTCTATGTGGCTCCGCGGTACACTGGCGTCGTGCCCAGAGTGTCCCCCGCCTCACGCCCTGAGACTGCCGGGATAGGCGGCAGCTCCCCCGCGACCTGTGTAAGCGGGTTGAGAAAATGACTGACTGACTTGTACATTGGTGACACGTAACTGAAATACGTCCATAGAATTTTGATTATGTTCCCAAGATCGACAGTTCGATTCCCGCTTACGCCCCGCCACCTCGGAGTGTGAGCTGACAGTGGCAGGTGTCAGCTCACCTCCTGAGCACTGCCGAGGCGCCCTTGAGCAAGGTGCCGTCCCCATTACAAGTTGCTCATTAGGGTGCACCACGCAGGAGCTGCCTGCCACCCTACCTCCCCCACACCGTGCCTACAGGCCCCTTAAGTGTGTGAGTTAGAGCCTGTATACACTATACACTGTATGCTTGACTACGAACTTACCTAGAGTGTGCAACTAACTAATTTCCCTTCGGGGCACAATATAGTATTTCAAAAAATATAAACATCTTCTGAAGCAGTTAAACACTGAATCAAAATCTTAAGAGAGATGTTCATTACATACAATAACTTAAAACTGTTACATACTTTTTGTCGGAATACAGGAGAGCGTAGACCTCTCGGTGCATCCCTTCCGGTCTCTTGAAGGTCAGTGTTTCTGCTGTCTTCTTGGATTTTTTCTGAGGCAGGTAATGGAGAAATTATTTAGTTATTTATCTTGCTGGTGCCTTTTGATTATACTGTCAAGAAGAAAACAACATATCAAGTGTGGACATTGTGTTTTGGGGCATTTTAGTGTGCTGTGTGTAACCACTTTTAATGAGGGAACTGATGAATACTGGAAAAACGAGGGAAAGCATCATGGGAGATCATTTCTCACCTTGTCCGAATTGATGAAATCCTTCTTGCTAATGGGGCCGTCATTTTCTCCTCCAGTCAACTCCAAAATATCCCTAACATCAGCACCAGTACCCATGATTTTTTTTTTTCGTTTTTTTAATTTTTTTTTTTAGAATGAAGTCTTCTTAGGACCAGTGAAATACGAATATCGCTCTTGCATCCACGGCTTCGGTCATCGGGTAAATCATTCGATTAGCTCTCAGCTACAGGCGATTGCCAATTATAAATTCTATTTCTATTTGTTGTCATAAACAGCCGCAAAAAAACAAGACACGATTTTAAAAAACTAGTTTTCGTAATATTACCGTAAATTTTTGTACTACGGCTGAAACTACAGAGACAGTTATTAATTAAGCGATTTCAGAAGCTATTGTTAGGGCTACGTGAGAACCGACAGACATCGCTTCCGTCCCCGCTGATGACGTCAAGACTCTACTGATCACACTTGACTGTCGCCCTCTTTGGGTCTGGCGATGAATTGCAGCCTAAATTGTCCCAAAGTTGTCGTTGTGTCGTTGTTGTCGTTGTTTGGTTGTATATGAACTGGCGGAAAACCGTGGAAATTCCACGATAAAACAATAATATTACACTTCATACCAAACATATGAAAACAAATGTATTGGTATTATAAACCAAGCTCACCCAACATAGTCAAAAATCAATGTGGTGACGTATCGACTTTGTGTTGGCAAATCATGGATTGTGTTGGGCAGGCATTGTGAAGCCGTAGAATGAATGTTAGCAGACTAACTGGGGAAAGAAAGTTAACTAATCGTGAGACTGGGAAAGGAGCTAACGTTAAAGGAAAAGGCACCTGTCGAAGAGCAAGTTGAAAAGAAATTTTAGAGAAGCGATAATTCTGTTAGCTGACTACATGAACAGAACTGTATGTAGTTACTTAAAGAGCGTTTTTGTCAGATACCCGAGGAGCATTTTAGATGCTACATCGATTGTCCCATTCCAAACGGAAACCATAGCTGGACAGTTCGTGCTAGCCAGCTAGTTTCACTCAGAAATCGTTGCCGTTTTGTGTTGTTCCTGCTGTTTGTCTCTCCTCAAAAACATGAAAATTGTTGGAACAGTTATGACTCTAAAATTATGTTAACTGGGAAGTCCATGTATAGTTATTTCCTCTTCTAACATAGCAGATGCCTTACGCCATATTGTTCACGTGATTCCTTCTGGCAGACGCGCCGTGATTGGTTGGGCTCCGTGATTGGTTGGGCTCTTGATTGACAGGTAGTGGGTGGAGGTGGTCACAGCGTGAGACTTTTCAAGTGAGCTTCTTCAAATATAAAGGTGGGGATGAAAGTTATAGCGCAGAAAGAAGTGTAAGGGAAATAGTTTTACGGCTATAAACTTGTTTCTCACAGCTGAAGCCTGGAAATGAAACAATAGGGAAACAATCAGCCTACATGCAGTGTAATAAAGTACAATTGAAGATGGAATCACTCGTCCAACTGATGTGACCTGTAAAAGCAGCAACTGCCAGCTTCATTAATGTGTCTAACGGCTCCGTGTGTGTAGGACGGATGAACATGAAGAGGAAGGCCGCTTCAGCATTACGGTCCGGCCATCCGGGTAGATGCCAGCTTCGTGAATTCTGTTCTGGTGAATAAATCATGGGGGATCCCCATATGGCAACGTGAGGTCCGTCACAATCAAAGAACATAAACCGCTATGTTTGACGAAGCCAAAACGACTCTGTAAAGTGAGAGACATGGACAAATGTGAAAACCGGAGCTAACTCGGCTAGCGGCCCGAACTTCCAGGAAGTGTGACAGCCTTAGGTTTTCAAGTGAACTTACTCAAATATATAGGTTGGGATTATATGTATGTGCTGTTATTAAATCCCGCTTCAAAGCGGTAATGTATTGTAATTGTCAATGTTTGTGGGTTCGTCCGTTCGTTTGTCCATTTGTTTGTTCGTATGTCCACCAAATATCTTCACAACCGTTGCAGATAGAAAGATGAAACAAAAAGCACATTAGTCAGGCGGCAAAGGGGATGAAAATGAAATGATGACCTTGAGAAAACTATGTCAAGGTCAAATTTCAACTTTTGTACACTCACGACACTAAGATAGAAAGACGAGAGAAAAGGCCAGTCTGAGTAAGACCATAGAACGAAGCTAGTGCTTTGATCTACCTATGCACTAGTTTTGATCTATGGTCTTACTCACACTTCATCTTCTTCTTCTTCTCCTTACGGCTTTTCCCTTCAGGGGTCGCCACACCGAATCAATTGCCTCCATTTAACCCTGTCTTCTCTCACACCAACTACCTTCATGTCCTCTCTCACTACGTCCATAAACCTCCTCTTTGGTCTTCCTCTAGGCCTCCTGCCTGGCAGTTCAAAACTCAGCATCCATCTACCAATATATTCACTATCTCTCCTCTGGACATGTCCAAACCATCTCAGTCTGGCCTCTCTGACTTTATCTCCAAAACCTCTAACATGTGCTGTCCCTCTGATGTACTCATTCCTGATCCTATCCTTCCTGGTCACTCCCAAAGAGAACCTCAACATCTTCATCTCTGCTACCTCCAGCTCTGTCTCCTGTCTTTTCCTCAGTGACACTGTCTCTAGACCAAACAACATCGCTGGTCTCACCAGTTTTGTACACCTTTCCTTTCATTTTAGCTGAAATTCTTCTATCACACATCACACCTGACACTTTCCTCCACCCGTTCCATCCTGCCTGTACTGCGCAGTTAATAAATGCAAGCAATTACATGTTCAATAGTTCTTACATTACAATGTTCAACATATACCAGTTTAAGATCCATGTGTGATTTTGTTGGTTTGACTGAAGCGACTGGTGAAAAGCACAAGAAAAGTATTTTTTTAGGAAACAGAAGAAGCATCCGTTGGTCTTTTTAACTTCAGAAGCCTTTTTTCACCGTCACCGGTGAGACCAGTTCACTAAACGCTGCATCATCACAATAGTCAAACATCTTCATTTCTTCAGTCCAGAGGGTGGCTGATCATGTCCCAGATTATAAACCCTGCGGGGTGTGGTCAGTGCTATTCACATTCCAACAATCTCGTTGAAACTCATCTGTCTCCTCAATGATTGTTGGTGGGGGTGTCAAAGGGGGTCACTGAGATGTTAGTTTTACCTTTGTATGCTAATGAGGATCATTAGCATGAGCCACATTACCTGGGTCAATCTGCTGAGACAATCTGTTTGGGAGTTCATTGGTAAGATTTTGTGTCAAATCTTACCAATTATACATATTTTTATATACTCCTGATAGATCATTTAACCAAACTCAATATATGATTATAAAGTTATATGTTTAAACTGTTACAATTGTATTACCAATTATTCAAAACGCGTTATTTAAAATAGTTTGTAAGGATAAAGAAAAGGGAAAAACCAGTGAATCATTGCTTACATCTAGACATTTAAAAATACTCAAGCACTGACACTTACAATAATAGGTTTAATTTGGCATAAACCAGAAACATTTTGCATGTTTGACTGCTTTGTGTTGTTTGTATTATTTTGAGGGGAAAAAAAAAACAACCCCTGCGTTGTGACGACCTTTACTTTGAAAGGAAATACCGGATATGGACCGTTCTTGTCGTACTTTGTAATTTCCGGCGTCCGTTGTTCTTGGCCAGCTGCCACAGATTTCTTGTCGCCATTTTGTTAGGTTGGTGTCGCAGAAGTACTTCGAACATACAGAGCTAGGAAAGAGCTCGATAAGAATTACTTTTGAAGACTTTAAGTCGTCATTTTGAACGAATATAATAATTAATTCTAAAAGCGTTCATAATTACGCACAAAGATGTCCGCTGAGCAAGCTGAAAATGCTGTCGAAAAAGTAGGCCAGGCTCTGCAGCCGCCGCCACAGCAGCAGCCGCCGCCGCAGCAGCTCCAGCAGGGGTGAGTGTCTAGAATGGGTTTTCTTTGTTGGTGCTCGGCTAGCGTTAGCTGTTGATCAAAGTAATGTCATTAGTCTGTTCTACTGGAAGATTATTTTTCACTCGATGTCACGAAATCCCCCCTTTATTTGAATGCTGATTAGGCGACTGAACACCTCCGGCTTGTGTTATTTCTGTTTTAGCCGCACGCGACTGGCGCATCTATGAGAACAGCTAACTAGCTGGCTAACGTCCTGACAAACTTTACGCAACCGATAGTAACTTGATGCTAGCGTTTCATAATCCCACTTGAAATGTAAAATGTTATTCTGTTATTTCAATCAAATCGCAATATAACTGTAGATACACCATAGTAATTAAGATTTTTCTTTTAGATATCGGCACAGGCCCGCTGTGCTTAAACTGCGGCCTTGCCATGAGGTATAAATTCAAACGGGAAACATGGCGATGTCTGGCCTTTTTCTGAGTTCGTAAATAATTCGGGATTTCTTTACATCATAGACCCGAATTTACTCCCAGATGATGGCGGAGGATCCAAGATATCCAAAAAGGCCATTTTTTTTAAAATTCGAGTTTTGTTGTGACATACAACTCCTTCTCTAATGTGTCTACATAATGTTTTAATTTCTGTTTCTCGTGCTTACGGATTTAAAATCGCTTGCAGAATCGTTCAAACTCTCTGGTAGCTTTGCAGTATTCCACACTGAACTCACTGTTGCTCCATACACTGACTTGTTTTTACACAGAGAAGTGAACGGAAAAGCCAAGCATGACATTAATCCCAGCAGGAAGGAGAGGCCGCTGAAGAGAGGTGGAGGTGCCCGTTACGAACCCTATGGAAACGTGAACAAAAGATACCGAGTTTTTGTCAGCAACATCCCATATGATGTGAAATGGCAAGCCCTGAAAGACCTGATGAAAGAAAAAGGTACGTCTTCTTGTGTGAGTGAGTGGTTGACTGAATTTCCTCTGGAGAAATTTGGCAGCATCCAGGATCAATTTGATTCACCAGTGCAGCTTTTAAAGGGTTGTGAGAATTCCTGCAGGGGCTGAAGTTGTACAGAGCTGCTTGGGATGTTTGAGTTATTTGGAACAAAGATTTTGGATGAGGTCCCTTTTTTATATTTGTCTGGTAATCAAGGAATTGCTTCATGATTGCATACGTGCTGTGAACCTGGGCGTCAGGCTGATCATTCTTCATTGATCATAATCAAACCTTTTGTGGATTTTTTTTTTGAACTGGGAACTGTGTGGAAAAAATGGCTCACTAATGTGAAAATACAATGGAGTGAGTTCACAAATTACTTAATGTGATGCTTTTCTTCAAAAAAGGCTTGGGGGGAAGGGCAGCTTTGTTGCCTTGAAATGAAGACCAAGTTGTAATGTGTAACTATAAAAAAAAAGGCAATTTTTGTAAATACATCTGTCATGTTAAAATGTGTCCAAAGAAACACTTTGGGATGTACTTTAAGGGTTGATATCTGTTGATACCTACTGAATGTGTTCAAACTCATTTGGTTATTGGAAAGTGATAGATGTATCATAAGTTACGCCCTGACATGGCATTTATTTGAAGTGAAAGCATGTGTTTAAGGTGCAACCCTCTTCCAGAAGGAGTGTCTGGTATTCGTTTTGTGACAACTGACTGTGGAGTTAAATTGCATTTTCTTTTTTAGGTGTGACCTTGACAAGCAGATGTGTTTCTCAGCTGATCTCCATGTAGTGCCAAACACAGCTATGTGTTGGATTTTCTTGGGGTACAGGTCTACAAAATGAAGCAACTTCTTATGCAGTGTCCTGTAGAGGTTTGGTTATTGAACAGGCGTATGATCAGGAATGAGGACGGGGCTGTGTTTGACACAAACAGGCGATTTGCCGAAGGTTTTCCCCCACCTCTTGCTCAATGTCAGCTGGGATAGGTTCCAGCCCCCACACAATGGATATGTGGTTACAGAAAAAGAATGGATGGATGGGTTTGAATCAAAATATTGATATTGTGCGTTTCAAAAACGGGTCCATTTTAAGAACGTACTCACAGGTAGAGAAGTCTCTTTACCTTAATGGCGTGCCCACATTCAGATTATGATTAGTTTTCTTAGGTTCCACTGATGGAGAAATGTCTTTGAGGTTTAAAATGGCAACATTGGACAAAGAATGTCAGGTTTGACAATGAACTGGATTCCGATAGTGAACGGGTTTGCTTTCTTGAAAATATTTGCTTAATTATTTCATGGAAGTAGGTGGTGTCCATGGCATTATATACAAATACGAAGACTGGTGGCCATTTTGACCCTTTGTCCTCACGCTACAGCTTTTGGTGTTTCGGGAGAAATTGAGTAAGGACAAGCTAAGAAGTCTTTTGTTTTTAACAACGTACGCTTGTTTTTTGTAGACCTGTACCATATTGAGTTGCTGATGAGGTGCTGGGGAAAGGCTCAGGACTGGCAGTCTGTGGTCACTGTCACCGGCCCCCCACTTGTGTTTCTACTCTAAACCCCAATTGTTCTCTCGGCTTCTCTCCCCTTGGTGTGTGTCATCTCTGGAATCTGATTTGTAGTGGGTGAGGTAACGTACGTGGAACACTTAATGGACGCAGAAGGCAAATCGAGGGTAAGTGCAAATATATACAAATAAAAAAATTTGAATAATCCTAGACAAACCTGTGTTTGTCAGCTTTGGTTTCTTAATTTTCTCATTGTTGGGGAAGTGTTCAGACTCAGGAGCCTGGTGGAGTTTGTGAGATGGTGACACGCCAGAGGCGTGCTTTATTTGGTGTCGTCTGGCACTTGAGGTCATCCCGAGGGTTGATGTTCTTAAAACAGGGCTTTAGCTTTCCTTTGTAGTCAATCATGTGTGAGTGCAGTCGCTAACAATGTCCCTTTGGTTGCTGGATTTGTTTTCTGAAGAACCAAAGAGACTAGTCTGCTAGAGGTCGTTACAATGCCGATAGATGGTTGTTAACAATAACTCATTCTATAGAACTGCCTTACTGGAAAAGTTACTTTCAATACTTCAGTAGTGGAGAATCCGACCTCACTGTGGATTTTCTGCCCTTTGGATGTTGGAAAAATTCCTCTTCAGTCTTCACTAGACTTGCCTGCTTTGTGTTAGTGAATGGGGACAATGTGAAATCATGCTTATAATGTCAATTGGAAAAAGGTTGTGGCAAATGCTGTAAGCTTATGATAGACTGTTACTGTGCATGAATTCCACTTCTGCTTAAAATTTGTCAGTTAAAAAGCCATTGCAAACCTTTACCTGTTCTAATTTGAGTTGTTGTTTACTCCTCATGGTAATGGCCTCCTCTGATGTCTTCAATCAACAGGGCTGTGCGTAAGTAGTTTTAATAAACTGTATTTAAAAGTTAATTAAAATTGAGTTACTTGATATATTTCTGAATGACTACCTTTTGATTGCTTTCACAAGATCTACTGTATGTTTCTGTCAGTGTTGTTGAATTTAGGACTGAGGAGCTGATGAAGAAAGCAGTGGAGAATGTCAACAAGCACAGCTTCAATGGACGGCCCTTAAAAGTGAAGGAGGTACGCCACAGCAAGAAACACAGTTAGCACAAGGGTTTGAAATGGTTTTGGACTTTTTCAAACATTTTTTTATGTGTTTTGTCAGGACCCTGATGGTATAATTGCTCAGAGAGAAATCAACAAGTCTCAAGTTGGAGGCCCTCAAGGAGGCCATGGTGGTATGGGTGGAATGGATCGAATGGGCCCTGGACCCAATGGCCCCATGGTCAATATTCCTCCTAGCCTGATGAACAACCCCAACATTCCCAATGAGATCATCCATGGTCTCCAGGCTGGAAAGATTGGCAACACAGTCTTTGTGGCTAATGTGAGGCTTCCAGAGTTTTCCTTTGTCATCCATGAAAGCGAATAGTTTATGGACATTCCTACTGGACAAAATTCAGTTACATTTTCAGACATCCTCTTAAGGATCCCTAAAAGTACATTTTCTAGTTGGTTTCTGAAGTTTTCATAACTTAACATTGTTAGATGTATTTGAATGGGGACAAATTTCATCGGTCAAATTAAGAGGCCCTGGTCTATCACCATTAACTCAAACATAGCTGTTCAGATCTGAAATGTCGTCTCATTTGACTTTTGTTATACTCCTAAACAAACCTAGACATATGATTTGGTAAAGCCTAATGCATTTGTGAAATTTTGAAAATTAAAAAAAAAATTAGATTAGTGACAGCTGTTATTGCAATTATACAATATTGATATTTTTCCTCACACATATTAAATTTATACATTTCTCATTTTTTGTGCTCACAGCTTGACTACAAAGTGGGCTGGAAGAAACTGAAGGAGGTATTCTGCATGGCCGGTGTGGTGGTGAGATCCGACATTCTGGTGGACAAAGATGGGAAAAGTCGAGGAATGGGCACAGTAACATTCGATATACCCATTGAAGCGGTCCAAGCTGTCTGTATCCTTTGTTTTTAAAAAGTCGGCTAATTCAAAATCCGTCATAACTGTGTGAATGGTGTTTGTGGAATTAGTGTGAACATATTGGGTATGCTTTCCTTAATGATTTCACAGCTATGTTCAACGGACAGCTGTTATTCAACAGGGTCATGCATGTTAAACTGGTATGTTAAGTTTCACTGTTTATGCATAAAATGAATTTCTAATTGCAGAACTTTGTTTGAATGATTCCGTGTTTGGTTTTTTTGCAGGATGAGAAGTCCATGCCCAAAGATTTTGGACCTCCTGAGAGAGCACCTTCTCTTCCCCGTAAGCATTGCACAAACAGTTAATAGATGTCCACCCTGTGGTTTGAGTGGTGGTTCTGTTATTCTCGTATTACCAAAAGTAGTTGTTTAGAGACTCCCATGTTTATTTCTACAGATAGGAATGCTTTTTTGAAACAGTCCCCTGAATAACATGTGGATGTGTCTTCCCAGGTGGTTTGAGCGGTGTCGGTTTGGGGTTAGGACCTGGTGGCCAGCCAATCGATGCTAACCAACTCAACAGAGGTGGTGGAGGAATGGGCAACATGGGCCCTGGAGGTAGACTCAAGTGTTTTCATTAAACACATGATTTAAAGATGGCAATGAAATAAATGGCTCATATCCACTGATTTTAATTGTAGGAATGGATGGAATGGGTTTTGGCAACATGGGAGGTCGCATGGGAGGAGGGGGCGGAGCAGGAGGAGGTGGTATGTACTCAAGATTTTCACGTGACAGCCGTCCTGTATTTATAACAACGTTGGCACGTACTGCGATAGCACACAATCATGAGATCCTATTTAATGTTTGTGCCCACTGGAGTTAATCTGTTCTGTGTTGTAGGAATGGACAACTTTGGAGGAATGAACATGGATCGTTTCGGTTCTGCTGGAATGGGTAGAATGAATGGTAAGGATGTTTGTGACTCACGCACTCCAAAGCAAAGTGTGGAATATCTTCCAAGTTTGCTGGATGTTTCTAATGGTTTCATCTCTTGCATTGTCAGAGATGGACCGTGGGATTGGTGGTGCTTTTGAAAGGGAGTTTGGGCGGAATGAAATGGGAATGTCTCGCAATAATTTTGGAGACACCTTTGAAAGAGGAATGGGTTAGTATTTCCAGGCTTTTGTTGGAAAATGTGTCAACTACCGAGACAAATCTCATGTTCACCTGAACTTAAAAACCAGCTGAACTAAACAAATTTTTTTGTGTTTTTGTTTCCTGATTTTACAGGAAACTCTTTGGGTATGGACCGCATGAACTCTGGAATGGACCGCCTGGGAGGAAATATGGATCGCATGACGGGAATGGACCGGATGGGCATGGACAGGATGGACCGCGTGTCTGACATGGACAGGATGGGTCCTGGGTTTGACCGGATGAATTCAGGGATGGACCGGTTGGGTTCTAGTATGGATAGACTGGGACCTAACCTGGACCGGATGAACACCAGCATGGACCGCCTTGGCCCTGCTGGGTTTGACCGCTTAGGCCCGTCTGGCATGGATCGCATGGGCTCTGGCCTTGATTACAGCTCCCCCATGGGCATGGATCGCATGGGGAACACCGGCCTCGACCGCATGCCCAACAGCTTTGACCGCATTGGTTCTGGTGGAGGACTCGACCGCTTCTCCTCCGGTGGCCTCGATCGGCTGAGCTCTGGCATGGATCGGATGGGGTCCGGAGGTGTTGGTGGTCAGTTCGATCGCTCCTCTGACTTGGATCGTGGTTTTGGTGGCAATTCCTTTGGAGGAGGGGGCGGCCCTGGAACTGGGGGAAGCAATATCAGGAAGGGATGCCAGATCTTTGTGAGAAATGTAAGTTTATCATTAGCACAATGAGCCCAAGTTAAATAATCAATATGTTCTCATATATGATTGTAATGAATGAAATTTTTTGTTTTTTAGCTGCCATTTGACTTTACCTGGAAGATGCTGAAGGATACCTTCAATGCATGTGGTAAGAGTAGCCCTAGTTGAATTTTTTACACATAAAACAATATTTTTGCTGTTGCATTTAAATATCTTAATCTGGTTTTCTTCCCTCTCTAGGCGTGGTTCAGTATGCTGATATTAAGATGGAGAACGGCAAGTCCAAGGGTTGTGGTGTGGTTCGCTTTGACAATCCCGAAACTGCCGAGCGCGTCTGTCGGACCATGAATGGCTACCGGCTGAATGGAAGAGAAATTGATGTCAGGATTGATAGGAATGCATAAATTGTTTTTTTTTTCCTTCTGCTTGACATTTGGTAGTTGGATTAGTCTCTGATGTCCAAACAGTCTGTCATCTGAATTGTCTTAAAGCATAGTCATATATTCATTTCATTTGAGTTGTTAGGTATTTGTAATTGTGGGAATGTTATTTTAGTTAGTAACTTGCAGTGGTGAAAGTGTTATATTTCATTGTTTTATTCTGAAGAAATTCTTTTTCTGTTTCTTTTTATGAGACCCAAGTTTTAATTTTTGTCATGGATCACCTGGCATTGCCTTTCTCTAAGATGTTTTGATAAATAAACTTCTATTTGAAATGCTTTGTGTAGATTACTGTATTGCTTTAGCTCGAAGTTATCGGATTAGTCACGTGTTCCTGACATTTCCCTACACGTTAGAGAATTTGGAGTGTCCTCTTTATACCATACATGTTTTTATTTGCGTTCATCGCCATATTGAAGGAAATCGCGCGCGGGTTCCATTTTTGGAAGCCTGAGGTCACGTGACGCCGCCCTCGTGGACATGGAAAGTCACCACCGGAAGAAGGTCATGAATAACACATTCAAGATGGCGGCCCCCTTCTGTCGGTGTTACCAGGTGAGCACAAGACCGTTAAAAATCAGTTCGGACACTAACTGAATCACTAACCGTTAAATCCTTTGATTGGTCAGCGTCCAATGGCCGCCGGCATTACGGGGAGTTACTTCCTTAGCACTGCTGCTAACGTAGCGGTAGTTAATTACCCCGACGGGACCTCCTTAAGAGATCAATAAGTTCCTACTCTACTCTCCCTGGCGCTAGCATGCTAAGTTAGCGGTGACTGACGGTGTCCAGCAGGTGTTTGAACTCACGCACGTTACGAAATGATCGTAGGTTCAAACGCCGGGTTGGTGAACTTGTTTCCAGTTAGATCTAACTGTAGCAAAACTGAAATAGTAATCTCAGTTATTACTCTGGACAATTCAGTTATATATGACGGGATTTTAATGTCGTAAAGTGATTCAGCACTGACGTAGAGCAGTGAAGTGTGTGTGTGTGTGTGTGTGTGTGTGTGTGGATAGTTGTGTCTGACGTGAGGTGACTTAAACTGTCCGGCAGCAGGTTTGTCTGAGAAGAAGAGGCCTGGTGGGATTCCCTCCTTCCTGCCTCCTGCAGAACAGACCGAATGTCTTCAGGACACGTGGGGGGTCTCTACAGGTACCCCATGCAGCCTAGAAACAGTATCTAATGTTATATTACATGTAGTAATACATTAGATTATTACATACACTTTAACATGAATGGATACACATATCTGAATCAAATTCATTTGATTTACTCCACTGAACATGATCTCTTTCGGGTCAACGGACATCTAACAAGATTTAAAGTCATGAATAAACTTGGGGTTACTAAATGATGATAAATTGTAGATATGCAGGAATGCTTGAGTATGACATTTGTATAATCCATTAGATTGCATTGGTATTTACATGTTTAAAGTATGTCATTCTGAGTGCTCCTGCTTTACTGTCCTTCTCTGACATTTGTCAAGAAGTAAAACATTAGGTGATGTCTTCTCCTGCTGAATGAGTTATTAAATGCATTAACATAAAGTTTATATGAACTGCTACAGATTATGAGTCAATTAATCTTATGTTTATCTCATTCATTCCATCAAGATACCCCAGTCACCTTTACTGCAGGCACGGTATTTGTCAGGGGAGAGAGGCGGTGGCAGAAAAGGGTTCCTGGGGGAGTTTCTGGATAACTTAAAACAGGAGCTAAACAAGAACAAAGAAATGAAAGAAAACATAAAGAAGTTCCGGGAAGAAGCCAAAAAATTGGAGGAATCGGATGCATTAAGGCAAGCTAGACGGAAATATGTAAGTATTGACTACACACACAACAGTTCTCCATCTGATAATATAAACAAAGTGTTATAATCTTAAATCGCACCTCCGACTATTTCCCAGAAAACAATAGAATCTGAAACTGTAAAGACCTCAGAGGTTCTTAAGAAGAAGCTGGAAAACATCTCTGAAACAGTTAAAGAGGTAAATATGATCTTTATCATCATGTGTCATGCTTGTATTGGATCATTGTGGTGTCATGGATTGAATGACAGAGATTAAGTGTGTGTGTGTCTGCGTGCGTGTGTCTGTGCACAGGGCATAGAGGAGGTCAGTCGTACAGAAATTGGGAAGAAAATCAAAGAGGGAATGGAGGAAGCAGCCAAAACGGCTAAGACCTCAGCAGAGAGCGTCTCAAAGAGCGGGGAGATGCTGGGGAAGACCAGCGCATTCAAAGCAATCTCACAGGTCAGTGTGCTCAAACGTTGTGTTTTTGTGCTCGTATTTAGTGAAAATGTTAACATTTGAAATGGTCTCATTGTAAGATTTGAGCTGGATCTTGAAGTTGGTATTGAAGTAGTTTTACAATGGTTAACTGCAAATGAGAAATGTTAGCTTTTTATCCCTTTCATGACAGGAAAGTACACAAAACATGATTTCACTTAATTGCAGATACTGTCCAGCGCTCAGTTTGTTGTTTGAGAAATTTTTAGTCATTCCATTCATTTCGAATGGAATGGTTAAACTGGTCGAGGGTAAAGGAAAATAATGACACGCCAATTTGTGTTTTTCAGGGCGTGGAGAGCGTGAAGAAAGAGATTGGTGACCTGGGTTACACGGGCCCTTATCGGCCCCCTGACAAGCTCAGGAAGAGGAGTGACTTCTCCTCGAAGGGAACAGGAGACAACAGCAAGGTTTTCGAAGCCAACAAGTACGTGAGTGTGTCCTGTGCTCTGCCATGATTCTGAGAGGAGAACCACGCTCAGGGTTAGAGACAGCTTGTTCCAATCGTACAGACAGTCTAATCATCGGTCTGACCTTAATACCTGCTCAGGTAACAAGGATTTACCCAAGTTATCTGAACTGCTGATTCCAAAGACAAAATGATGTCCATTGTTTGTTTGTTTGTTTTTGCAGTGGGAGCAACTTTTGTGTTGTAATAGTGTGTAGTATTTTAGAGTACATATACGGTGTCTCTAAGTCAAACCCATTTCCTTTTTTAAAACGTTAAACTCTAACGGAGGAGTGATGGACGCCAGTTTCTCTGGATCAGCTGTTTGAACGTTTGCTTTGTGTTCTTCAGGGAGGCCATGGGCGTGGTGCTCCACAAAGACTCAAAGTGGTACCAGCAGTGGAAGGACTTCAAGGACAAGAACGCCGTCTTCAACAGTAAAGACTACCCTCACTCTACTTGTGTGTTCTAGGTTGTTAGCTCGTGTTTTATGTTTATATAATCAGTTTTAACCCTCATCAATTGCTGAGTAATGATCAGGTTAAAGAACACTTGGCTGGATAGTTGCCATGAATTTGTGTTAATCCACATCATTATATTTGTCTTGCATGTTGTGTTGATACTGAGCTCTTGTGAGATAAATTAATGTGCAGCAAAGTCATCTGACTGCAGATGTAAGATATATTTGTCCCTGGATCTGCTCTAAAGTACCTCTAATCTTCAAACTTATTAGATTCCACAAATAAGGATTTGCTGGAAGGTCCAGTTAATAAAACATGCTGCCGTGGCTTTAGGAGGGGTGCAGGGAAATAAAAGTGGTTTATAAATTAAGAACAATGTGTTGATGTATGTGCATTAGTAATAGAAGCTACGATGATGACTAACAATGTTCCAGACAGTTGAAACAAATGATGTGAGTTACGGTTCAGACTTGGGGCAAAGTCAGCCGATTTGCTGCTGTTGATTTCCATAGGCATTATGCTGCATCAGCACTTTTTACTCCACCCTAAATATTAGGGTTGGGCAATGAACCAGCGCACCACTGTTCAGCTGTAGGCAAGATCTTTTTTGGCTGACGTAAGTCACACAGCTCCAGCTACGCCCATTATTTGTGCTCACACACATTTTTCCAGTTTTTTTGTGGCCTCACGTGGTGAATGTTCTCTTTATCTGTTTGTAGTTAATGCACTGGTTAGTTTCCAGCTGTAAAACGTAGAACAGCTTCAGCCTTTGAATTCCATAAATATTGTGTACTAGACATTTTGATCAGAGAGATATTTTGTGTGTGTGTGTGTGTGTGTCTTTGTGTGTATTGCAGGATTTTTCGAGATGAAAATGAAATACGATGAGAGCGACAACGCCATTATCAGAGCATCTCGTGTCGTCACGGACAAGATGACTGACTTCATAGGTGAGAGTTGGATCACGCATGGTGGTCTTCATCAGCCTTTAACAGATATAAAGGTTCGGCCCACTCAGGGTATCTGTAGGTGTTTATGTGCAGTTTGTTCTAGCACTTGTAAATATCTTTGGGTTGGTAATTTATTTCTTAATTGCATATTTAATCCAGAACAGTATTGTTAAATGAGACCATATGTTTTGACAGAGTAGATTTATTTACTGGTATTAAATCAAGTTAGACATGAAAGGCACAGTAGAGTCAACGGTGCAGATTTCGCAGTTTCAGCATATTTACTTCAGGATAATTCAACACATAAGCAAACACCGCTGCTTCAGGCAGTGGCTGTTGGTAGTAGACGTAATTGATTATGGTTACGCTCAGAAACTTGCAAGTGTTGCGTATTGGTCTTCATCCGTATGCATTGTGTGTGCTTAGGTGGGCTGTTTTCTAAGACAGAGATGTCTGAGGTGCTCACAGAGATTCTGAAGGTGGACCCATCGTTTGACAAAGATTCTTTCCTTAAGCTGTGTGAACGAGATATCATCCCCAATGTGCTTGAGGTATGAGAGGGCAAACAGTAGCGTGTGTTTCGTCTCGACGGCATTGATTTCCAATAAATGCACACAGATTAGAATAAAGACTTTATTGTAAAGGTTTAAAGAAATGTCTGCAATTTTTGTATAAATATTTAACATAGTTTGATCAGTGAGTTTAAGTCTCGATCTACTTTTTTTATGTTGGTGTTTTGTTTCTGCTCCCTGCAGGCGATGGTCAGAGGGGAGCTGGAAATTTTGAAAGACTGGTGTTATGAAGCGGTATGACCTTTGGTAGACTGGATGACTAAGTACACTGCAGGTGCTCAGACGCACCATACAAATAATATCTTGTTTTTCTTTAGACATACAGCCAGTTGGCAAATCCAATTCAACAAGCTAAGGCCATGGGACTTCAGTTCCACTCAAAGGTCCTGGACATCGACAATATTGATGTAAGTTACCGCGGCCTGCACTGCATGAGTAAATAAAGAAGCCTTGATTGTCGGCAGTTCACAACTCTAAGGTTTGGCTGAACCCCAGTAAGTCACTATTTGTAGTGAGTATAATTGTTGCTGGCCATTAAAAACCCCTTAAGTCAATGTTTAGGGTCACAGCAATAGTGAGTCAGCAAAACAATCATATGTGGTTGAAATATTTTTAAAAAGCAACTTCTTTCCAACAAAACAGGTAGGGAGCTTCATGTTACGATTTTAATTTGACCAAAACCTACGGATTCATAGATATTACCATCTATCCTGTTTTTGCCGATTTTGCAGCTGCTTTTTTCCTGCATGAGAAAACCATCAATGCTGACAGCTGTTTGTTTTTTTTTCCGTCTCATTGTTTGCGGTGACCTTTAAAAATTGTAAGACAAATATGCCGTATTAAGTTTCACAGTGAAGTCAGACAAACTTCTCAAACAAGTCAGGGCAGTTGTCTCATTTTTGTTTATTGTAAAACTTTCTTAGATTTATTTTCTGTTTAACTGGAAATCTGTTTTTTCAGTCTCAACAGCCCAACCTATGTGTTTATAATTATCTCTCTAGCTGTGACAATACTCTGTGTGTTAAATACTGCCTAAAAATCCTGTTTGTCTTTTCAGGTGAAGTAAACAGTGAATGCTTTTTCTTCTCCAGCTTGCCATGGGGAAGATGATGGACCAGGGTCCAGTGCTGATCATCACCTTCCAGGCCCAGTTAGTCATGGTGATCCGAAACACCAAAGGAGAGGTGGTGGAGGGAGACCCGGTCAGTTACACACACACAAACAGAACCACTAAGAAAACAGTTGATTTGATGGAGGTGTTGTATTATATCAGCTGCATCTAACTGTCTGGATTCCTAATGAATGTTCATTATTAGTTTTTCGTATTTAATGCATTTGTCATTTAGACACGTTCCCCTCTACTTTGACTACTATATTGCCTGGGCTACATTTAAATTAGGAAAATGTTGTTAGTTGTGACATTGGATTCCTCGTTCTGGTCTCATATGAACAAATAGACAGACATACACTATAACTCATTGGTTTTATATAAATTGACCAAGATCCTTTGTTTAGACGAACATCATATCCGATCGCGTAAGCAAATTTTGTTGCATCGTTAGCTGACGCAACTTTTCCATCTTCCTCTGATTTGCTATTTTCTGTTCTGTAACTGGATCAGTCATCATAACGTTAAATTCATCGTTAGAAGCCTGATTTTTAATGACAAGGTCCCCCACACTGTCCCCCAGCCCTGCCTGTTGACAAACGTTATAGATGTCATTGGCAGCCAGTGAGTAAAGTGCTCACGAAAATTTAAAGAGCCTGTCTGTCTCACAGTCCTAAAAGTCCTAAGACTAATCAAACAGTTAAGACCGTATGTTCCCATCTGTTTCTGTCCTCACCAGGAAAAAGTACTCAGGATGATGTATGTGTGGGTTCTGTGTCGAGACCAGGAGGAGCTCAACCCGTATGCTGCCTGGAGACTACTTGATATCTCTGCCTCGAGCACTGAACAGATCATGTAAGACTCTTTTGTACGTTCAGACTATTCACTGCCTGGGAGAGAACATTCTGTGCCTGAACACGCCCGGACCTCACTGGGAAGAGAGATGGAAGAGCAAGACACGTTGAGATGAGAGAACAGCCCACTGGACAGCAGGTTCACTTCAGCAGAGAGACACTGTGGGTTAGACTAGTGTTTCCAAATGCTTGGTGCTTCATGTAAAAAAAAAAAAAAATCATGCATTTGTTTTGTTTTATGTTGCTGCAATCCGTGGTTTTCTTTGAATGCCTTACATTTATGTCTGGGTTTTTTTCCTCTGACTGCCACTAGGGGGCAGTAAATCACCAACAGCTCTGATCAAATGAAGCAGAGGTTTAAGGGATATGTTAAGTCATTTCCCTTCAGGGGTCAGCTCTTTAATCACGAATCAGAGAAAATATGAAGATTTGGTTAGTAACTGAGCCCCACAACATTAAGTTGATTCTCAACAACAGTCTCAAACGTGTCTGCCTCCATGAAGTACCACGTGTTCCTTCTCCTGTCTGAATCATTGTCATCTCAGTGGATGGTGGTGTTACAGCCAATCAGTGTCCTAAATCCTCCTTTTTTTGTGATCATTTTCCAATGCAGTTGTCAAACTTGTAAAAATGTCTATATTTATTATGAAAAATAAAGATGACTTGTGTTTTTCACACAATCAGAAACCGGGATCGACCAGATCACAGATTTGCTTTGTGTGGAGTGTAAATCAGGTTGTGTTTCAGACCTGAGGGGGTTCACAGGAGCACAAAGATTATCTTACCCAGATCACATTAGTTTAAAAGTAGGGTTAGAGTTTGATTTATCTTCACCTTTAGTTCATCTTTTTTTATTGAAGCTAACACTGCATTTTATTAAACAGTCATCTCACAGCATCCATTTGTCATACCCTCTGACCTTCAGAGTTCTGGACCATTAGAAGCCACAGTTACATGTTCAGTGTGTTGTTTCCCTGCACAGCAGAGCCATATGGCTAACCATTTAACCAAATCTCACTCGTGATCTCTGATATGTCAGAGCTGCACTCAGCTGGTGAGGATAGAGGTCACCTCTGCACACACACCGTGTGTATTTGATCCTCTGCCGAATTACTGCTACTAAATTTTGAGTCCTTCAGATTCATAGCAATGACAAATAGTTGGACATCATTGCTAATTATTCTTTTGCAGATTTGTTGGTGTTAATACTGAGTTTATCAACCATTTACCTGTAATTTGTTTTAAGATAGGTTTATATGAGATTTTTCTCTCCACATCAATTGCAGCATTTTCCCTCCTTAATTTCTGTCCAGTTCCCCTCCGTCAGATGTCACCATCTTAATTAAATGTCTGATTTTCCATCTCCCTGATAATGTTTTTATACATTTATTTTGTGCAGTGTTATAGCGTTTAACCTCATTGAGTTCTTTAGAGAGCAAAAAAAAAAATCTGTCAGATGCTGGTACTGGGTCTCTGTGGACCGTCTATGCTTCATTTAGGACATGTGGTTCGTTCACAATGTGTGTGAAATGTCTGTGGGTGCATGGTACTGATAAGAAGGTGTGATCACACTCCGGCGGCTGTTCATCCTCACTGGCAGCAGTTGGACAGCTCAGAACAGATGGTGGGATGTAGAGCAGCACGCCTTGTTGCATTAATTTAGACCCGTCTGCTCCCACACAGCACTATTGATTACTGCAACCTTGGTTTGGGGGTTTCCTAATAAACCACCTTGCATGTTGGGTGTGCCTGTTGCGGTTGTGTGGATGCTGTACTGTATTCCTTTGCATATGTAGCTCAGTGGTGCCACTGTTCCAGCACTACCCTGGATGATGGATCCTCTCTGTCGCCGGGCTCTGCTGAGGCTGCAGCTTCCCAGTGTAGTGCTCATCGCTCAGGATGCCCCCTTCACACCCAGCCAGCTCACAACTCAGGTAATCAGAGGAGCCACTCTGGAAAATTCATCTCTGGTTGATGTGGTCTGTTGGATGCCTCCTGAAGAAAAGAAAATGTGACTCATGTATTTGCATTGCAGGATGTGTCTGATTAATTTACTGACTCTAGAGTATGGTAATCATCAGCTTACAATCTTTAAATTTGCTGGCTGAAGGCCACCCGTCACGTTAAACACTTTGGCTTTTTGTTTAAGTTATGTTATACTCCTCCCTGTCAGTGGTATAAGAAGTCTTTTTGGCTGGTACAGCTGAAGCTGCATGCATTAGATCATTGCACATTAAAATATTGAAAACATCAAAAAGACACATGCACCTAAAAACTTGCAATGTAAAAAATAATCGATCTGTTAATTTTGTGACAAATTAATATTAATGAAAAAATTAAAATTCTTTAAAGAGCGGGCTTGAAAAATGGTGCATATGGACTTTTGGTAAAACAGGTTGTTATTTATGTCAAGGTAACATTCTACGACTGTAGGTAGAGTAGATGCCTGGAAGATAATTAGTCAATCCATACAGTAAAGTTATTGATTAAAGCAGGGGTGTCAAACTCATTTGAACCAAGGGCCACATCAGTATAATGTATTAGTTACATCAGACGGCCAGATGTAACAAATGTAACTAAATGTAATGTAAAATAAATGTAACTACAGTACTCCATAACTTTAAGTAACACTGACTTTATTACTTATTCAAGTAGCATACATTACAGTTGGTACAAAAAAAAAAAAGTAGTATACATCACAGTTGCACGGACAAAATATGTTTGCTATTTGTTATATTAAAATTAAAATTCTTTTAATTTGTCAGGTTATAAAACAGACATAACTCCATCAATCAAGGATCAAACTGTCCAAGTCAATAAAGAAAAATCACATCTAACACAAGTTAGGACATTAACTTTTTTCAAAACTTTTTTTTAAGTGGGCGGCGGTGGTCTTCACCAAGGCGCCATCCCCCTTACAAGTTGCTCATTTCGGCGCACCACGAAGGAGTTGCCCGCTACTCTACCTCCCCCTGCATGCGTACAGGCCCCTTGTGTGTGTATGTGTGTTCAGGGCCTGTGCACTAATTATATATGTTATATATATATATATATATATATATATATATATATATATAAACTAACTAGTGTACCACTAATTTCCCTTCGGTGATTTATTCAGTATTTTTTTTAAAAAAGACCAAATTATTGCATTGTGGAAAATGTAGTTTTTGGTCAAAGCACACTTTTGACATATTTATTTTTAGACACTTTTATTGACTTTTTATTCTCTCGTGGGCAACATAAAATGATGTGGCGGGCCACATCTGGCCCCCAGGCCATGAGTCTGACACATGTGGATTAAAGGATGAATGTTAAATAATGACAAAAAGTAAAATGATGCTTTAAACAAGCGCCTTCCTCAATATTAATAATAATATGGTAATCCCTTAAAAAAATCAATCTAATGTCTAAAACCAACCTCAATAATGACATATTCTTGCATAAATGGCCTCTGTGTCTACATTTGCGTTGTCTCACCCATATTTCTTCATGAAATGCAGAGATCCTGACTGAACAGGTCACCAGGATACACACCTGCACATACTGGCAGTTAAACATTGCTAGTCTTGAACTCAACAGGCAGCTTTTGCTTGAGCTCACAAACACACAGAATACAAAGATCAGTGTCTGAAGAGAAAAGAAGGTAGGAGCCACACAGCTGGCAGCAGCTGCTCTCCAGAGTGATGCCGGGTCAAATCCCAAGGAAGTCGGGCAGAGGCGTCATATTGATTTTCTCACTTGACGGGTGAGTGCTGACATCTTGTCCAGGGATCCAGGTTGGCAGCTGCAGCAAGGCTAATAAGACGTGCAACAACAGCTCCAGAAGAAAAAAAAGGAAAAAGTCACGTAACATAATCAATGTGGGAGAAACTTGCCTCCGCATTTCGCCAACATGTGAAAGTCTGCTGGATGACATTAAAAGCATTCCCAGACAGTGTTTTTGTTGAATCAGAAACTAAACAACAGGAAAAGAAAAGCGGCAGGATGAGGGCAATTATCACTGAGAGCAAAAGCTTTCAGAGTGATGCCATTAAATATCCCACTGTGGGGTTCTTTTCCTTTACAGTTATGGCTACCACTATTCACTGGCATTAACATTTCCTATTTATACGACAAATGGAAACTTTCCAACCTGTCGTGTTTCTTGCCTGTCAGTCATCTAGTCGTTTAACATCCGCCCCATTTCCTTTGTTCCATGTCGTCTGTCTGTTGCCCCATTAACTACGACGTCCTTGAGCTCCCCTGGCACCCAGTCTCCTTAGGGGCAGTTTAACCAGCAGCGTCCTCTTCTCCTGATCTCCTTCCATCTAATTATCTGTTTTAATAGATTTAGACCAAATTTAACAGGTTAAATGTATCTTGTCCTGAATCTGGTTATATCAAATAACAGTAGTATTCTGGCAGGAGACAACAACATACGTCTCACTCACTCTGAGTGGCAAGGAAGGATTTTATGCTTCAGATGTTCTCAGATGGGCTTAATGTAACATGACATTGTTCTTCCTTGATCTGAAGTTGGCTGACTGCTACAACTTTCAGGTGTGTCTCATGCAGTGAAAGTCTGAAGAAAGAGCTGAAGTGAAGGTCACCGGTGTGTGTGTGTGTGTGTGTGTGTGTGTGTGTGTGTGTGTGTGTGTGTGTGTGTGTGTGTGTGTGGGTGTGTGTGTGTGTGTGTGTGTGTGTGTGTGTGTGTGTGTGTGCGTGTGTGTGTGCATGAACACAACCTGACTGTGACCCAGATTCTCCAGTGCAGTGGGGCAACTGTACCATCATCGCTAATTCATGGCCACCCTCACATTCCTGCAGGACAGAAAGCAGCATGAGGAGGGGTCACAGTGTCTTTGAAACGTGTGTGTGTGTGTGTGTGTGTGTGTGTGTGTGCGTGTGTGTGTGTGTGTGTGTGTGTGTTGTTATTTGTTAATTGTCTGGGCTTGTAATACTTTCACATTCACCTTTTCCTTTCTTTCTCAATGGATGCTAGTACCATTCAAGGTCTTTTTCAAAAACTAGACAACGCTCAGAGACACTTACGTTCTTTCATTTGTCTTTGCAACTAAAAACAATAGTCTGATGATAGTTTGACCTTCATCATATGACCTTTTGACCTTGTAACCCTGCCCACAGAATCTGAAATCCCATTTGTATCTTTAGAAAATACACACTATTATAAGTATTATAAGTTTGTACTATCAAAATAGGTAAGTAAAGAAAATAGCCTCTTATAACAGACAATAAATGACAATCAATGGAATTAGTCTTCAGGGAGATTTTGTGATTGAAGGGGTTCTGTCAAGAATGCCTACCTTTAAAAGAAAGCTATGTCAAGAAATGTCTTTTTTGTAACAGATTAAGGGTTTTGTATCTAATTTTTGAAAAAGGCCTTTTACATTTATTTTATTCCATGTGTTTTTAAAGTGAATACTCATTTAATTCGTAAATTTGGTTATTTAGCCCCATTATATTGAAATGGAGGCTGAAATCAAATCCACATCTGTGTGAAAATAATTTGAGTGAATCAACCACAATATTTTTAACTATAATTTGGTTTCATGTTTTCCACAACGGTGTAATGTTGTCATTTTTTCTACAAGACAAAATGATAAAAAGAGTATCGTATGCACCTTTGGTTAAGAACTGTTCACCAAAAGCTTTTTTTCAATAATAGGCTTTTGTTTGGGGATATTGGCTCACATTAAATTAAAAATTTTTTTTAAAGGTTATCCTCCTCATCTTTTCATAACGCTCCCCTTGTTATTGCAACTCGAGCGTTGTTCAAGATCTAATACAGCAGAGCTTTGTTTGTTCCTATGAAAGTCAGCGGTCAATACCCTTATCTCATTTTCATATATCGCTCCAGTCCCATAAGATAAGGCAATGATACCAAACAGAGGCGGGAAGCCAGCTTTAGACGTGTTATGGAAAAAACCCCAAACACTTTAATAAAAATGAGGAGGGAATGAAACGCATGGTCAGTGTGAAACAGACACCGAGAGGCAGATGAGGCAGAAGGACTGAGCTGCATTGGTAATGAGTGGCACGGCAGAAGACAAATTTATGGATAGTCAGGTGTGGCTGTTCAACAGTAACAGTGGCAGGACGTGGTGGACGTGCTGGAACTGCCAGACCAAGCATTACAGCAGAAATATAGGACAATGGCTCTGACAGAGTGATTGTTCCCGACATATCTGTGAGCCTGCATGCAATAACGCTGATAAATACTGGATCATACTCAGAACAGGAACACACACATTATCCTACCTAGATCATGAAACAGACATCTCGTTCTCACTAATTCTCTCTCTTTAGTTCTCTTGATGCAAAAAGCTTTTTCCTGTCTCCTGTTCTGCCTCTCTCAGTGTCTTATTGTGCCGGTCCCAAGCCCGGATAAATACAGAGGGTTGTGTCAGGAAGGGCATCCGACGTAAAACTTTTGCCAAACAAAACATGCGATCAAACCTATGACTTCCATACTGGATTGGTCAAGGCCCGAGTTAACAATGACCGCCATCGGTGCTGTTCACCTACAGTGTGCCGGTGGAAATTGGACTACTGTTGGTCGAAGAAGGAAAGGAGGAAAGTGTGTTCGTAGGAAGAGAGAGAAGAGGAACGCCAAGAGTAAAGGACTGAGAGTAGGGACATTGAATGTTGGGACTATGACAGGAAAAGGTAGAGACTTGGTTGACATGATGCAGAGGAGGAAGGTAGACATACTGTGTGTCCAAGAGACCAGGTGGAAAGGTAGCAAGGCGAGAAGTTTAGGAGCAGGGTTCAAGTTGTTCTATCATGGTGTAGATGGGAAGAGAAATGGAGTAGGAGTTATCTTGAAGGAGGAGTTTGTTAGGAATGTCCTGCAGGTAGGTGTCATTGGTGCAGACTTCAATGAACATGTGGTGATGGGCAGGTTTGGTATCCAGGAGAGGAATGCAGAAGGACAGATGGTAGTTGACTTTGCAAAAAGGATGGAAATGACTGTAGTGAATACTTTCTTCAAGAAGAGGCAGGAACATAGGGTTACCTACAAGAGTGGTGGTAGGAGCACACAGGTAGACTACATCTTGTGAAGGAGATCAGTGACTGTAAAGTAGTTGTAGGCGAGAGTGTAGCCAAACAGCATAGGATTGTGGTGTGTAGGATGACACTGGTGGTGAGGAAGATGAAGAGGACAAAGACAGAGCAGAGGACGAAATAGTGGAATCTAAAAAAGGAAGAGTGTTGCATGACTTTTAGGAGGGAGTTAAGACAGGCTCTGGGTGGTCAGGAGGTGCTTCCAGATGACTGGGCAACTGCAGCTAATGTGATCAGGAAGACAGGTAGGAGAGTACTCAATGTGTCATCTGGAAGGAAAGTAGATAAGGAGACTTGGTGGTGGAATGAGGAGGTACAGGAGTGTATACCAAGAAAGAGGTTAGCTAAGAAGAAGTGGGATACTGAGAGGACTGAGGAGAGTAGACAGGAGTACAGGGAGTTGCAGCGTAAAGCGAAGGTAGAGGGGGCAAAGGCCAAACAAGGGTCTTATGATGACTTGTATGCTAGGTTGGGCAGTAAGGAGGGAGAGACTGATCTATACTGGTTGGCAAGACAGAGAGACAGAGATTGGAAGGACGTGCAGCAGGTTAGGGTGATTAAGGATAGGGATGGAAGTCTATTGCCAGTAGTGTGATGGGAAGATGGAAAGAGTACTTTGAAGAGTCGATGAACAAGGAAAATGAGAGAGAACAAAGACTAGAAGAGGTGGCTGTTGTGGACCAGGATGTAGCAAAGATTAGTCAGAATGAAGTGAGGAGGGTATTGAAGAGGATTAAGAGTGGAAAGGTAGTCGGTCCTGATGATATACCTGTGGAGGTATGGAAGTGTTTAGTAGAGGTGGCAGTATAGTTTCTGACTGGATTGTTCATCAGGATCTTAGGTAGTGAGAAGATGCCTGAGGAATGGAGGAGAAGTGTGCTGGTGCCCATTTTTAAGAACAAGGAAGATGTTCAGAGTTGTGACAACTACAGAGGAATAAAGCTGATGAGCCATACAATGAAGTTATGGGAAAGAATAGCTGAAGCTAGACTAAGGGCAGAGGAGAGCATCTGTGACCAGCAGTATGGAAAGGAGAAAGGAGAGGAATGAAGGTTAGCCGCAGTAAGACAGAGTACATGTGTGTGAATGAGAGGGACCAAAGTGGAAGAGTGCGGTTACAGGAATAAGAGATCAAGAAGGTGGAGGATTTTAAGTACTTAGGGTCAACAGTCCAGAGCAATGGAGAGTGTGGAAAAGAGGTGAAGAAGCGTGTACAGGCAGGATGGAACGGGTGGAGAAAAGTGTCAGGTGTGATGTGTGATAGAAGAGTTTCAGCTAAAACGAAAGGAAAGGTGTACAAAACTGGTGAGACCAGCGATGTTGTTTGGTCTAGAGACAGTGTCACTGAGGAAAAGACAGGAGACAGAGCTGGAGGTAACAGAGATGAAGATGCTGAGGTTCTCTTTGGGAGTGACCAGGATGGATTGGATCAGGAATGAGTACATCAGAGGGACAGCACATGTTAGAGGTTTGGCAGATAAAGTCAGAGAGGCCAGACTGAGATGGTTTGGACATGTCCAGAGGAGAGATAGTGATTATATTGGTAGAAGGATGCTGAGTTTTGAACTGCCAGGCAGGAGGCCTAGAGGAAGACCAAAGAGGAGTTTTTTGGATGTAGTGAAAGAGGACATAAAGGTAGTTGGTGTGAGAGAAGAGGATGCAGAAGACAGGGTTAGATGGAAGCAACTGATTCGCTGTGGCGACCCCTGAAGGGAAAAGCTGAAAGAAAAGAAGAAGAAGAAAGGAGGAGTTCTGCCTCTCTCTGTCTAACTGTTACTTTCAGTTGTATTTTCATAAAGAGGAAATGTTCTGGTTTCACAGAACATTCAAAGTCTTTTTACAGTAGTACCTGTTGAGTACTAGTGTAGGCGTCACCCTAATCCTAATCCTAATCCTAAATCTAACCATAATCCTAACCCGAAATCTAATCCTTACTCTATCATTAATCTGAACCCTAATCCTAACCCTAAATCTAATCCTATCCCTAATCCTAACCCTAACCATAATCCTAATCCAAACCCTAATCCTAACCCTAACCATAACCCCAATCCTAACTCCAACCAAAATCCTAACGGTAACCCTAACCCTAATCCTAGCCCCAGTCCTAGCCCATCTGTCTGTCTAGATCAAAAACAACAACTTCTCTGGTTTTGTCTCATTTATTTTTCATCTTTTATTAGATCTGCTGGTCGCTCCATTTACGCTGCCTGTTGAAAGTTTGAACTTTGTATCTTCACTTTGTCTAATCACTGTGTTTTAAAATGAGTCAGGTATAATGGGGTTAATTGTTGTTCCTTCTCTTAGCGAGAAATACAGGTAATGAAAAAACAGAATCAAAATCTAAATGGATGGAGCCACTAAAAGACAGGAGGGCCATTAACCTTTAATAAAGTTTAACCCAATATTGCTCTGACTGATAACACATTTGTCTCTAAAACAATCAACTTGATTTAAAGCTCTCATGTAAAGTAATTCCTGCAAAATATGAATTTATATTGACATCTATATACTACACAAAATACAAAATTAATGTTCCAGTTTTTCTTATTTACTATACAATGGTTATTTCTTTCACATATTTTTCACATCCACTAATGTGTGTAATACTTATGATCATTTGTTGCACTTCCTCACTTAAATCTGCAACATTAAACACTTTCTATTTCAATTTGGTTATCGCCCACCCCAGCCTTCACCCACCCCCACCTCTTTTCCCAAATCTAATTCGCTGTCCACCCAAAACACCATCAGCAAACCCATCCTAATTACAGGGAGCAGATTCCTTATGAGAATGTCGAAAAGGATTCTGCTGAGAGGAGGAAAAACAATGGAAGCAAATGCTGTTTCTATTGATCAGCCGGTGTCTCTGTCCTCCCTCCAGCTGGCTGTGTTTACTGCTCCTGTTCAGGGGTCTAATATGTCATAAGATTTAGTGGCCCTGGTGCCCATTTTAGCCTCTGCAAGAGGAATTTCAGTAGACAACGAGAAGAAAGCGTGGCTGTAAATAAAGGCATAAAGGCTCTTAACCAGACACATACAGCTTCGTTAGTTGTCTGGAGCAGCGTCAGGCACAGTCATTAACATCTGGCCCACAAGGTGCAGCAAGCGCTGATGGGATGTATTACGAAATCCACATTAAAGTGTGTCCTGAAAACAGGCAGAGCAACAAGTGCACAAGAAAAGAGAGATGCAGGCAACAGTTCTTAAGGTGTAATAAAGTAATTCATTCTCAGTACTATGACTCATGATACTCACTGTTTTTCTTTATGCTCTCCTCTCACAGAGCCGGTGGGCAGAGATCACATCACCTCCAGCGACAGCTAATCTATAGGAGTAAATTAGATTAGGGCTGAGGCCAAAGGAGAGTAGGAGAGGACTTCTGCCACTGCCCTGCCAGTCTATTGGCTGTTGCTGGATTCCATAACCTAGATAACTCTAACTAGAACCATGCATCACCGCTTTGAAGCGGGATGTAACAATGAAAGAGTTTGCATAGGGGAAAAAACACACTGTCAGTCATTTAACAATTTTCTGACCATCCTCAGAGACATAGCAGTTCAGTCCAGGATACAGAGCCTTAATCTATAAGGTTAATGAGTGAAAGGTAATGTCTGTGTAGGAAGCTCTTCCTTTACCCGTTGCCTCTGAATGCCTGGCTGTACTCTAAACTTGACTGTTGCGACGAAAGAATCCATCACTTCATCAGTAGTTTTCAAGTTCAGGGCCAGAGACAGACAGGTGTGGTGATTTATGGCTGGGAGAAAAACGTAGCTTGAGACAGGGGAAGTGAAAGGTGAATGGGGGGGAAGGTGAAGGTTTCTAACCAGGAGGAAAAACAAGCCTGGAAATGACACAGCAGGTCTGGGAACGGCTGAAGGACATACATGTACTGTACATAAAGACGCCATACATGTTCATACATAGAGCAAAACTGTGTGTTTTCATGTTCCTCCATAAAGTTTAGCTGTAAGTTACAGTAAACAGAAAGACACACCAGATGGGTCAGTCTGAGGCCACTGATCAAGTACAGCATGTGTTACACAAATCACCAGCAATTCCTAAACAGCTGAGGTTAAAAGATGACCGATCTTAGGATATGTGTGAATGTCATGACCTGTGAAATGTCATGATTCACCACTGGTAATTAGAAAAAGGTAAATATTTTTAGATGACTTTCTTGATTGCTTAAATATTTCTGATTCCCAAAATCTCTCATCTTATCAATTGAATGGTTCTAACAGGCTGGTTTAACCTTCCAGCGTACAGGGGGTCACATTAATATCCTGTGACTTGAATGTTGTTCTACTCGCGATCCCCTGTCAAATCACACAATGTCACGCCGACAAAGTTAATCCACATTCTGTTCTCGTGAGAATCCTTCACAAACTAACCACAGTTCAAAGAATAACGGCAGTCCAGGAAAGGCAATATATAAATGATATTTGATGGTGCGACTATATTTTCCTCACAATCTCCATTTTCCCAGTGATTCTCCTCCCATCCTAATTTTGCCTTCGGAGAGACTGGAAGGATCTGCTAAAAACATGTGAAGATGTATGCTGTGAGATTGGGGTCCTGGGTAGCTTCTTATGCAGAATATGGGGAGCATGCACTGGTTTGGCTGGAACACTCTTTGAGTGCCTTTAGTTCCCTTTTTTTCACAATGACAGATTTGTTAGCTCCAGTCATACTAGTGGCTCTGTGGTGCTGGGCTCGGTTCCAGTAAGATTTTGGGTCATTTGCATATGAATTTAGATCAAATTCTTATCCAGTCCAGCCTAATGAGGGCCATTAGGCCAGCAGTATGTCCGGAGGCATATTTCTTTCTGATTGGCTATGACCAGTGGGTTAAGAAAGCGGGGGAGTGAACTTGAATAATAACTTGAACTGAAATATGTAAAGGGCGGAAATTAAACCCCAGACTAAATATCAAGCTTGCCCTCTTCACTCTTTCAGTGCACCTTATATTTCTTGACTGATAAGCAAGCAGAAGCAAATTTGAATTTTTAATGAGTCCCCTTTAGGCCCAGGCCTGCTGTCTGGTCTTATAATGCCTCTTTGGCTCCGCATAACGGTTGTCGTGCACTTGCTTCAATTCACACAGTAACTCCCAAAGGCAATATTCAGATTTTATTCCTGCCCCATAAATCTCTGAATGACTGCCTCTCATTCACAGCTTTCCTCAAGTCAGGTTGAAATGATTGCAGTTATTTTCAACTTAAACATCAGGTGCCACCAAAATGTTCCTACATCTATTCAAACTACTTCAACAGTGATGTCTAAGAAAGAAAAAAGTTGTTTTTATATCTTTGCCAGAGTGTTCAACAAACCTACCAATGATGCATTCAGATGCATTCTTTACCACAAAATGTGACTCGACAAACTATCCATCATCCATCCATCATCCATCCATCCATCCATCCATCCATCCATCCATCCATCCATCCATCCATCCATCCATCCATCCATCCATCCATCTGACAGCATTACCCACTTCACCTCACCACGTGTTGAGAAACTATTTGAACTGAATTGAATTTGAAATTGACTGTAGTGATATTTTATAACTGAATTAATGACTTTTAAAGCTAGATATTTATACAACTGTTGACGAGGGTCAAAAACAGACGTTTGGGATTTGAAGATTTCCGACATCTTAAAATGCAGAAAGACAAACGCAGACATAACCTTGAGTTTAACATGCCTCGGATATACTTCCATCAGCTTTACTGCTTTTCAAGGTTTCACATGGAGGCGACATCAACTGCAGTGTTGGCTTGGAAACAAATAAATATACAAATTTTGAAGCGGTACTTTCATACCTTGTAGGTTGATATCAGTTCAAAAAGAACAATGAAATGTTGACGAAAGGAAAAACATGAGATGAAGAAGACGGGAGGAGCCTTCCTACACAGTCGTACACTAATAATGATCTAAGGCTGGGGTCGAAAATGAAGGACAGAGGATTTGTTGTTGTCTTGAACGTGATCTGCTCCAGAACAGGTTACGTGTGTTCAGAGTACAGTAGAGAGACACCAGCCCCGAGAGGAAGTCACGTTACCTTTCCACAAATCCTCCAGCTTCTGGCCGTCAGGTCCTGAGACTGTAGGAGGAAGTAATTTAAAACATGATGCATGAAAGACACTGGTACATTATTCATATAGTCGTAAAAGACGTCTTCTGGCTCCAGATTAAGTCATCATTTAAGAATGATTTCTATACATGCAATTTTAAGTAAATAGAGAGGGTGGTTATAAATGCCTTCACTGATGTCTTCTTGAAATTGAATGCTGCCGAGTGCCAAATTTTTCAACATTGTATACAGACTCTCCTTATCCTGTGTGACTAGTCATAAAAATGACCATAACATTTATTATGAAATAAAATTAGAAGAAAATTAATATACTGTGGCAATTCTATACTGCATAATCAAAAATGTTTTCAAAATTCATTATTTTCCTCCATTATTCATTGATGGTTGGAAACTTGTCATAATCACATAGAAATTCCTATTTAATTTGTTAGCTGTCATCACCAGCTCAGATGAGTAATTGCTTTTTTCTCTGCTGTGATGTGATGTCAGTGGGATGAGTGGACATGTTTCATCTTGGCTGGATGCAGAGCGGTGCTGACGGTGATGCTGACTCGGACCTGCACATGCAGATTCCTGTGTGGCTGGGGGATTCATTTCTGTTCTCCTCTCCCGTGTCGGCGAACAACCACTGATTGGCAGGAGGACTCAATGAGTCAGTCACTCGGCTGATTAAAACCTGGTGCATTCATCGGCACCGGGGGAACCCTGCATGTCAATTTTACCTTCAGTGTCTTCAAGTGGGTTGATCCCTGTCTGCTCTGTTTAGCCAAAGGTAACGACTGAAGTTACTGATAGAGAAGTCTAGAAGTCAAACAGATCTTATGGACTCCATTGCACTGAAACAAAATATTTTCAGCGTTGAAAAGAGTCGTAAGTAAATTTTTATATGCACTTGTGTGCTTTCATGGCTACATATCTCATAGAAAATACAAACAACATATTTAAAAGTGATGCATTGCAGCATGGCTGGTTGCCATGTTGGCTGAGTTTATCCCTCATTTGTTATTAATATTTCTTTATTATTTATTTCCTTAATTTTTTTTTTAACAAATGATCAATTACTTTAAATGTAGCCAGAATTAATCCTCCGGCGATGCTAATCATCTGGAAAACATTTGAAGTGGTGCATCATCAGTCAACTTGCTTCATCAGTTATCTGAAGCAAGTGTCCTCTCATTCTAATTTAATTCAGTCCCACCCTCCACCCGATCTCTCCATTCCTCTCACTTGTTCTCTGAGAAAGAAAATTACACAGTGAGTTGCAGTACAAAATGATTTTGGCAGCCTTCTCTGATGAATTCCTCCAATCGCTGCCAAATTGTTGGGCATCTTCAGATGCTTACAGTTTTACACTTAATTTCCAAAGGTGATGTCAAACGCTCATCAATTAGTTTGCTTTTTGTTTTGGAGAAATTAACATTTCCAAGTTTAAAATCACATCAAGCAGCTAAAACAACAGGAAGTTGCTTTGCTGCTGTGCAGAGGGACTGTTTACTGCTGCTGCATAATTAAACATCTTATGAATAACTAAGGCCATGTATTTATCTACACCACACTCTCCCAGGGGACAGAAAATAAATCCCCAGAATGCTCTTACCAAGGTCAGGGTTGAGCTAATGTCTCATTAAAAACTAATTTTCCCATCATGCCATCATGGGTGAATGGAGAGTGATGGAGTCTCAAGGTATTGATCTATGTTTGTTCTGCTGAATGGGACCCTCCATCCCATTTCACACATCAAGGTGCTTTGGCATTGCACATATTGCATGTCAACAAATGGTTCAAAGCACTTTGGGGCTTCAGAAAGAGGCCTCACTTGGAGTCAGCATCAGTCTGCAATTAAAAACTACAAAATAGAAGGAATCAGGAACAGACTCCAGTAGCTGCGTTAGCGCTGTGAACACAACACACACCGCACATAGTCACACCCTCAATATCTACACAATCAAACTGCTCACATTTAAAGTGCTTAGTAAAAGGTTTTACTGTCGTGGATTACACACACACACACACACACACACACACACACACACACACACACACACACACACACACACACACACATACACACACACACTCACACACTTACGTCTCCTTCTCACAGTCACACGGCATGTTGAGACCTTGAAACTACCTGGCTAGAAACTTTAGTGTAATTAAACAAAAATTGAGAATCAAATGGACTGTGAAGTGTGGACACTGAGGAGGAGCTGGATGGGGACTGACAGGTGAAGAGGTGTGTGCGTGTGAGTGTGTGTGTGTGTAATGCGACTGTGATTTTGCAGCGGTGGCGAGCCAGGGTGAGGTTGTTGAACTATATGATGAATGTGGCTCCAGAACAGGGACTGAGGTGGAACAATTAGATTTTCACCAATGAACTCCCCGCAGCCTGAAAGAAACCACCTGGGAGACTCTAGCCTCTGACAGCAGAGGACACAGGAGGCACCGATACTTCAGTTAATTTTCTTTATTTACGAATATCACAAAACTAACTGATCATTTGAAGAATTATTCTATAAATTGCCGTGTAAAAGTACATGAAAATCTGTGCTGATTGCTCCACACATCTCTGCTGAGTTTCATTTACATTTGTGACATTAGACCATGTTTTCATTCAGCAGCTCATGATGATGAACATGAAGCTCATTTTTTTAGACTCTCACAGCTGCTGACCCACCCACTCTATTGTTTTAGAGGATCAAATGTGTGTCCTTTCACTTCTGGCCAGTCTCTCTACACTCATTTTATCAAGGTTCCTGCGTACCAATCAGTGAAACCCCCACAGTGAAGCGCACACACACCCACTCGCCCTAACACACCGTGGGGGAAATGACGCGACTCTGAAGGTCACTGCTGAAAAAAACGGCTCTTATTCGTAGAGATTAATGACTTTACGCCTCCACGTTACCATGAAAAAAACATTTTCCATTGTTTTTCTGCTTAATGTAATAATCCATGCGCTGGTGTTCAACATGGGAGGGATTATTGCCACGAGGGACACAAGGCTTCTGTGACATGGAGACAATGTGGATGAGAAATCCCTCAAACCTGTTTCATCACAGCTGTAAAGGTTGACAAATGTAAAAATTAGCTCTATAAAAATATAAAATTGTTTAATAGAAAAAATTCTTAAAATTCTTTAATAGAAAAGCATTATAGCTATAAGGCTGTAATTGTTGGTCAATTGCTTGCAAATAATTGGTAATGATTCCTTTTTTCTGAACATAAACCACTATTAATTACCAATTAACAGTGACCCGATCGGAAGTTTAGCAGCCTGACACTTTTTTACGGTTCAATCTCATGAGTAAAAGATGGAACAGAGATCTCAGGAATCGAGGAAACTAAACCTTTAAAATGTGACAAGCCACCAAACTGCTCCTAAAACACCACACAGAACCAGACAAATTCATTTCTCTAGATGTCTTGAGAAATCACAGCATTAGTTCAGATGAGAAAAAACAAGGGGTCATGTTCTTAATCTGAAGATCAAGTATGTTGGGGGGAGAAGGAAACGGTAACGGATCTGTGTCGGCTCAGAAAGGTTAATGTGGTGCTGGTCCGTCCGGGGGGAGAGGAGACAACAACGTTCTTTACAAAAGAGGAGGCGTCATACGCCTGAGGGGCCGCCACAATAACACCCTTCAGATCTCATTATCAGGCTTATTGATTGCTCATGGGCACCTGCCTCACCGCCCACACAACATAGCCAGACACACAATCACTGTGTTATTTTTCTCTGGTATGGATGAGCGTTATGTTACATACGCACACAGAGTACAGAACCATCAGTTTAACAAGCCAGGATATTTTAGCCGACGTGTGAGATACGAGGCTCTCCAGCTTCCCACACAAATAGTTGAACAAACACACATTCCTCATACATAATGTACTTGCACACACCCACACAGCCACTCCACAGGGGACGAATACACACACATACACACACACTCTTTAAAATACATGGACTTTTTCACCATCTAATGTGTAGCTGCCACTTTGTGCCAGGAGGAAATTACTTCAATTAAAAGCCGTCCTGTGATAATAGATGCATGTCCAGCTGAGCTGTCGGAGGTTTGAATAGTGCACCACTCTCACATCATAAGATGAGCCAATAGTGTGTATTTTATCTCTTTCAGTAACATTTCCCTCCTGCTATTTGCTGGAAAGTTTATGCAGACAGGAAATATTTATCACAGAATGCAAAAAGTCATCAAATCTTATCTTCGGTAGTTTTATCTGTTGTTTCTTTCTGGAAAGGTTAGACATTTTCCGATTGTAGAAGAGGAAAATCCCATTAGAGGATAGCAGACGTCTGCTTTGAACAGAGGCATTGAATAAACTCTTTTTTTTTTGGCAAATAATAGTTCCAAGAAGCTGGTTGGCAAAATTCTCTCATTAGTTACGTAACCAGTGCGGCGGATGAGTCTGTGAGAACCAAAAGAACTACAGCAGTAAATCTGATAAAGGCCTCTATGCATGTACGACCTGTCTGGCTTTGTTTTCACACTCACATTTCTCACCTGTCCTGCCAATAAACCCTTTGCCAGAATAAAGGTTGATCCTGTTAACTCACATAATAATGAAACTTCTTAGTAGAGATGCAGCACCTGGTATGACATCCAAAATTGTGCTTGGTTTATTCACTTAAACAAATAAAATTACTTTGAAACCACCGCTTTAGGTAAATGAATGATGAACTTTTGCTAAAGGACTTTCAGTATTGTGGAAATAACTTTAATGTAAGGGATGATGATAAAATCAAAGCAGGAATCAAATTACACTCCAGTAAACTGTTGAAGATGTGTGATAATAGTCCATGACCTGAAGAGCCAGCATACTTGTACAGTAACATCTACAACTCTCCAGCGAACACTGTTGAGGTGGGACTTTCCCAAGCACATGACCATTGCTGGTTTTGTATAACACTGATTTTGCAATCCTCTTAGCATAAAGGAACCTAAACATGAGATTCTCAGCAATCACAGCATCATTCAATAAAATCAAACCTGTTAGACTCTGTGAAACAACTCATCATCAGCCTGATGTTCTGCATTTCAGGTGACTCAAACTGCATATGTCAGACTTTAGCTTCTGATATTTGGACTAGAAATGTTATCTCAATGTCTGATCAGTGTAAACAGACAGTGTGTGCATTGATGTTTATCTAATCTGAACTACTGTAGAAATAATAATAATAATAATACTGAGTAGACTTTTTCGTTTTTTAACATTAGGTCTGTTATGTGGATTAATTAATCCACATAATTAAGTTCTGAAGTTCATGAATCTAAACATCCATCAGTTTCTGCTCAATGGTTGATGGATTCCATTCCATTGAGAGTTGTTGTTCACATGATACAAGAAAATAACATTTCATTATTTACACCAATGAAAATCAAACAGGTTTTTTTAGTAAACCCTATTGTTGTTAGTATACACTTGCATCACTGTGTTGTCAGAAGTATTTGTACTAGGTCTGAGACAAAAAGTAGTATCCGGGTATCACAATATTTTATATTTTGAAACTTTGTATTTCTTTCATTTTTCTCTCATTTTTGACAAGAAAATAAAATAGTCTCCTTTATTTGTAATCTGAACACTATGTCTGTAAACTGTAGAAATAGTACATATATGTGAAACATGACACATTTTACTGTGAGTACTAGCCTAGCAAATATGTCCAAGCCTGCTTTTTGGTCAGCTTATTTTATTTACTTTCTCTCTCTCTCTTTTTTTTTTTAAAGCTTTACAGCTTAATGAAGAATTCTGAGCGAAGTTATCCACATGGTTCGATTGGTCCTTTAATGGAAGGACTTTGCGGGAAGCAGCAGAGGAGGATGTGATCAAATTAGCAGCTTTCAAGAACAAAACTGTTTGGCAGAGGGGATGGGGAGAAGTTTAAAGTCATATTAATTGTCAAGTAACTCAAGCATTGTGCTGTTGTGCAGTTGAAAACTTTGTGTAACAGAATCTTTTAAATGTATGGGATTCAGAGAGTTAAACAAAGGCACGAGAAGTAATTATGTAGCCATTCATCCATGAAAGTCATTATCACCAAAGCTGAACAGAAAAAGCTGAAAATAGATTCATTCATTCATTCATTCATTCATTCATTCATTCATTCATTCATTCATTCATTCATTCATTCATTCAAATGTGTTTATATAACTTGTAGGAAACACAGATAACCCCCGTGCTTAGTAACCTCCTCCTGGTGTGTTTGGCAGAGGTCATATTTTAACAGGCTTTAGTAGTAATTTAGTACTACTGCAATGAACAGTGGTGACTTTCTTCTTCTTTTCCTTTCGGCTTTTCCCTTCAGGGGTCGCCACAACAAATCAGTTGCTTCCATCTAACCCTGTCTTCTTCATCCTCTTCTCTCACACCAACTACCTTCATGTCCTCTTTCACTACATCCATAAACCTCCTCTTTGGTCTTCCTCTAGGCCTCCTGCCTGGCAGTTCAAAACTCAGCATCCTTCTATATTCACTATCTCTCCTCTGGACATGTCCAGACTATCTCAGTCTGGCCTCCCTGACTTTATCTCCAAAACCTCTAACATGTGCTGTCCCTCTGATGTACTCATTCCTGATCCTATCCATCCTGGTCACTCCCAAAGAGAACCTCAGCATCTTCATCTCTGTTACCTCCAGCTCTGCCTCCTGTCTTTTCCTCAGTGACACTGTCTCTAGACCAAACAACATCGCTGGTCTCACCAGTTTTGTACACCTTTCCTTTCATTTTAGCTGAAACTCTTTTAGCTGTAACCTCACTCTTCCACTTGGGTCCTTCTCATTCACACACATGTACTCTGTCTTACTGCGGCTAACCTTCATCCCTCTCCTTTCTAGGACAAACCTCCACCTCTCTAGCTTCTCCTCCACCTGTTCCCTGCTCTCACTGCAGATCACAATGTCATCTGCAAACATCATAGTCCAAGGAGATTCCTGTCTGACCTCGTCTGTCAGCCTGTCCATCACCAAAGCCAACAAGAAGGGGCTCAGAGCTGATCCCTGATGCAGTCCCACCTCCACCTGGAACTCCTGTCACACCTACAGCACACCTCACCACTGTCTTACAGTCCTCATACATGTCCTGCACCGTTCTAACATACTTCTCTGCCACTCCAGACTTCTTCATACAATACCACAGTTCCTCTCTGGGCAACATGTCATAAGCTTTCTCTTATCTACAAAAACACAGTGCAGCTCCGTCTGGCCTTCTCTGTACTTCTCTATCAACATCCTCAAAGCAAATACTGCATCTGTAGTACTCTTTTTTGGCATGAAACCATACTGCTACTCACAAATGTTCACTTCTGCCCTTAGTCTAGCTTCCACTACTCTTTCCCATAGCTTCATTGTAAGGCTCATCAGCTTTATTCCTCTGTAGTTGCCACAACTCTGCACATCTCCCTTGTTCTTAAAAATGGGCACCAGCACACTTCTCCTCCATTCCTCGGGCATCTTCTCACTATCAAAGATCCTGTTGAACAACCCAGTCAGAAACTCTACTGCCACCTCTCCTAGACAACCCAGTCAGAAACTCTACTGCCACCTCTCCTAGACACTTCCAAACCTCTACAAGTATATCATCAGGACCAACTGCCTTTCCACTCTTCATCCTCTTCAATGCCCTCCTCACTTCATCCTGACTAATCTTTGCTACTTCTTGGTCCACAACAGTCACCTCTTCTAGTCTTTGTTCTCTCTCATTTTCCACGTTCATCAACTCTTCAAAGTACTCTTTCCATCTTCCCATCACACTACTGGCACCTGTCAATAGACTTCCATCCCTATCCTTAATCACCCTAACCTGCTGCACGTCCTTCCCATCTCTATCTCTCTGTCTTGCCAGCCTGTATAGCTCAGTCTCTCCCTCCTTACTGTCCAACCTAGCATGAAAGTCATCATAAGCTTCTTGTTTGGCCTTTGCTACCTCTACCTTCACCTTACGCTGCATCTCCCTGTACTCCTGTCTACTCTCCTCAGTCCTCTCAGTGTCCCACTTCTTCTTAGCTAACCTCTTTCTCTGTGTACACTCCTGTACCTCCTCATTCCACCACCAAGTCGCCTTATCTACTGTCCTTCCAGATGACACACCAAATACTCTCCTACCTGTCTCCCTGATCACATTAGCTGTAGTTGTCCAGTCATCTGGAAGCACCTCCTGACCACCCAGAGCCTGTCTTAACTCCCTCCTAAAAGTCATGCAACACTCTTCCTTTTTTAGCTTCCACCATTTTGTCTTCTGCTCTGCCTTTGCCCTCTTCATCTTCCTCACCACCAAAGTCATCCTGCACTCCACCATCCTATGCTGTTTGGCTACACTCTCACCTACCACCACTTTACAGTCACTAATCTCCTTCAGGTTACACCGTCTACACAAGATTTAGTCTACTTGTGTGCTCCTACCACCACTCTTATAGGTCACCCTATGTTCCTGCCTCTTCTGGAAGAAAGTATTCACTACAGCCATTTCCATCCTTTTTGCAAAGTCAACTACCATCTGTCCTTCTGCGTTCCTCTCCTGGATACCAAACCTGCCCATCACTTCCTCATCACCTCTGTTACCTGCACCAACATGTCCACTGAAGTCTGCACCGATGACAACTCTCTCACTTCTAGGCATGCTCTGCATCACTTCATCAAAGTCCAGCCAGAATTTCTCCTTCTCCTCCAGCTCACATCCTACCTGTGGAGCATACCCACTAACAACATTGACCATCACACCTTCTATTTCTAGCTTCATACTCATCACTCTATCTGACACTCTTTTTACCTCCAGGACATTCCTAACAAACTCCTCCTTCAAGACAACTCCTACTCCATTTCTCTTCCTATCTACACCATGACTTTAAACAATTAATTTTTTACAAAGGGCCACATTAGAAACCCAAATTGTGTCACAGGACCACACCAACAATAACTTTAACTTATTTCTGCTTAACTTCCTTCCGTTACAAAATACACTAAATTAAATATTTCGAATAGCTGGTACTGATAATTGGAAGAAAAAAAACATTGTAAATATTTATATTAGGCTTTGAAATTGTGGTGTTTGATTTATGAAATTTGTTTAATTTGTAATTTTTGATTGTCCTCTTGTGGGCCGGACAGTAATGTAAAAAAGGGCCGGATGTGGCCCCCGGGCCGCAGTTTGCCCAGGTCTACTATATACTGTACGCAGGGTGACATTCTGTTCTTGAAAGTTCTTTGTAACCAAAGATTGTTAAATATACCACCACCTGTACCAAAGGCTTTTTGCTTTCCTCCAGACACTTGACCAAGTGCAGACACCGATACGCTGGGTGTGATGATCCGTCGTGCTGTGTTTATGAGTTACTGTGATGCGGGCACCTTTGTGATTGGTTGTGCGCATACAGGGAGGCCTGTGTGGGTGGGGAGCTTTAAGGGCTCGCTGCTCGTCGTGTCCCCCCCCCACCCCACCCCCACCACCACCACCACCAGTTTTGCGACGCTCAGCAGCAACAGCAGCATCAGGAGGAGGAGAGGAGGAGACGAGCTCATCACAAAGTTTGAAGCTGCACGGAAAGAGAACATCTTATCAGGTTTGTGGAAAATGCAGTTTCATTTTTTTTTTTGCAAACGCATGGCTTTAAATGCCTTTTGAACGCAGCGCAGTGACAGCAAGGAGATTTGCCTCGGTCGGGGACAGGGCAGGTGATTGCGATGTGGGATCCGTTAGAGAATTGAATGCATGTCGTGAAACGCTTTTAATTACTCTGGTACAAGTTTAAATCCTCAGTTTTGCTCTGCTGCATCAAAGTTGGGGCGCAGCCGCGTCTCCCCCAGTTGGACCTGATGTTAACGCACCGGCCAGTCAGCTGATCACTGAGGAACAGCAGCCTTTTTATCTGACCTATAACCAGGAAAACTTCAAGTTTAAATTACAGCACTGAAGGAAACAACTTTTATTATGATTTACTTTATTTATTTATTTGTTTCTTTCTTTATTTCTCTCTTTCTTTACGCTATTACTCAAATCATAAAACTAAACATTAATTCTCCTTTTTGAAAATGTGCAGCTACTATATCATGTTCATTGTTTGTGTCAGTTTAAAGAGGTAATGTCACACATATAGATTAACTGACTTGGTCACTGAAACATATAACTTTGATTTCTTTGGACCATGAAACCATACCGTATTATGGACCAATGTGCCATGAAATTACAATGACAATGGTTTTGTGGCAAGACAGAATTCTTCAGGAAATTGAATTATCATGCTGCAATAGGGGGCATGAACCCCCCATAGGTCATCACAGCACAGATTCATACATCTTAAGCAGCTAGAAGCCGTATGCACATGATGTGAATTAATACAGAACTGTCAGGGTAAAATTAGATTTTCTGCATAATCTATTTTAGATGTGCTCTTTCAGATTTGTAGTTGATGCTAATAGGGAAACCTGTCAGAGGACTGTGTTGACACTGAATTACATTTCACGTGAGATTGACTCCTGTCAGTTACCGTGTAATTTGATCAGGTTCCTGGTCATTGAGGTGCAGGCTTTTAGCCAACCTCCACATTGTCATGAATCCACCAGGGCTCTGAAATCAGGGTTCCGTAGCAGCCGCAGGATGCAACACTGACATCCTTATCATCTAGAATTACAACGACTCGGACAACCGTCCAATAACTAACCAAATCATTATGATTTTAATTATAAGCATGATAGTTTTTCATATGTGGAATACAGGGGATGTCTTGATCTTCCTGAAACACAGTTGGCGACGTTTACACTAAAATGTAAAGGGTACCCTAAGCTGCAATTAAAAGTGATTTCACTACAAGTGAAGGCTAAGTGAAGTCAGTCAAGTGGCTGCAGGCTGTTATACAATTCTGAAAAAGGCAAACTGTGTTTGGGACACTGATGAATTCATGTGTTTTTAAAAAATGCCGTTTAATGAAATATTGGCTTGAAGTTGAACACAATGTCGATGTCTCTGAATATTACTGGATGCTTACAGGCCGTATACAGACTTTCTATGCAATGAGACAAAATGAGACATGCAGTATTTCCATGTCAAAGAAGGATTTTGAATTCCTAAATTAAGTCCTTGAAGTCCTTGAATTCATAAAAGTAAGTCATTGAGAAAACGGATAAATAAACATTAAAGTATGAGCAGCCAATCTGCATTTGCTGCTGGTTTCTCATAAATACGCAGCGCACTACGGTAATGCTGATCTGAGGGAAGCTGTCAGTGTCATCATGTAATGGGCTGTAATGAGAGGAAGGAGGTCGTAAAGGAAAGAAAACCCAATTGGGTTTACCCTTAAAGCCTTTCTAACACCCCTGTCAGGATATACAGTATTACCCAAAGCACATTAGTGAATCAGCTTCTCCACCACACAACCGTCTCACTGTGTCACTGCCAGTCTCTGTTATTATGCTGATATCTAATATCTTGTGTTGCTTTATTGTATGGTTCACGTCTCATCTGAAAATTGAAGCCCCTGTAATGTTATGTTAAACTTGTGTTCCGAAAAGAATTCACGTCTACATTTTGTCATTTCTCTGTAATGTCCCTAAAAACAGCGAAGTCACTGAGGGTGACTGATTGGGCTGTATAGGAGGTGGCGGCGCTTACAGGGTTGTAAACATCCTATTTGCCGCCTCCTGCTCACATGAACACTGGTAAAATGTGGCAGGTCATTCCTCTCTCAATAGTAGCCGTCTCTGCTCTTAAATCTTGACAAGTGAGAATAAGACAATCCTCAGAGATGTAGCAGGTCTGAGTTCCTGTACAGGATCCATCAAATATTTATTAATCCCTTAATCTATAGCCCTGATACAGTGCAGACTATTTAACATCCCAGCTGCAACTTCTTCTGCAGAAGAGATGCAAATCAGTCACTGGAAAGAAATTTGCTGATGGACCATGAAGTAAATCCCTTCTTTATTCTTGTGGGTGTCCGTTTCCCGGTCAGCAAGGCTTTAACATCCCTCCACCTCTCGCAACCAGGAACGAATTAATTGATTCAGCTCTACAGAAAACCTTCACCTCAGTCAGGTGACATTTCTCTATCTGGATGATGACCTTTCCCGTGCTTAATCTGAAGTTAAGGGTTCAACCGGTGACTTCAATTGTTGCTGGGGATCAGAGCGCTGAGCAGCATCCTGCTGAGTAGAGTTATTCCGTCAGACTGTTTGAATCAGCACTTTGCCATCACTGGGTATTAAAAACTTATCTTTTTCTTTAAAGGTGGATCAGATGGGCTGGGGATCGGCCTCTGATATTATACTTTCACATTCATGGCCATTGGCCAAGCTGTGATATTTGCATTGTCGACTGAGACGTATTGTTTTAGATCCTGGCTCATGATGGTGCGGTTGTTTCGGGTCATTTCCTTTTGCCATCTTTAGCAAAGTTTCTTTTCTTTAATGCTGACTCCAAGCCCTGCCACCTTGGGTTTAAGCAACTGTTGTGCATGCAGGCCATGTAATATATATGGCCTTCATCGCGGCTGGCACCGCCTCTGTCCCGATGGACTTGACAGAATGGCTCCCTGATGGAAGGAAAGTGCTGTCTTCTGATTTTAAGAATGCTGACACACTCCTCCCACCTCATCTGCTCTGAAACTTTTTTTTTTATCTGTCACCCCTTCCATATGCACCAGATTGATGCTACCTGACCCTCCGTGCTCCCCGGGTAGCCACAGACCTCTGCTCTGTCTGAATGCAGACATGAATCACAGGCATTACTGTTCCTCGCCCTCGCTCTGGCTCCTCTCATCTTTTCCTTCTCTTACCTCATCTTTTAATGTGACTCCCCCCCCCCAAGCTTGTCCCTGTGGTGCTTTGCACTGTTAGCTCTGTGACAACAAGAGGGAGTCTTTTCAAGTGAAATTATAGGGGTTGGCTGTGGCTATGTCAATGTCTCCCACACTGTATTACACCGTATTTCCATCACCTCTGTTCTCGTTTTCTGAATTAATGCAGAATATTCTTTTATATAAAAGTTTCTTACTTTCACTTTCTGACTTAGTCGCCATAGTTGCCGTACATCCACCCACTGAGTCGTCTGAGTAGTCCCACTTGTGGGCCGGTAACCGTCTGTCCTCAACGTTTGGTGAATATTTTATGATTTATGAATTCAATGTTGGATTGACATTTATTCTCCTTGACTGGTGGGTTGGAGGGGATTTGGGGGTAAAAAGGGGCGCACCTTTAAAATGGGAAGCAAGAGATGGCAGAGGGATTGATTCACGGGATGGTCAGAGTTGTTAAAGGTGGTGAACAGGGGAGGGAGGTGATTTTTTTTGGCTGAATATCAGTGTGCCGTCAGTGAGATAGACGACCAGGAGCGACAAATATGTTTTTAGGGGTATCTTGACCTGAGGTGCTTCATAATTGCAGGAAAAACTCACATTCAGAGTCCACAGGTTTATGACTGCATGAAATAAAATTTACAGATCAATACACCAACAGGTTGTGCACAATAAATCTTTATATGTTATTTTCATTATTATTAACTGTGACATACCAGCTTTATTGAACACAGCACAGCAGAATCAGTGAATATTAGATGTCGTATTCTTCGGCATCAAATAGAAGTCTACTGAAACGATGCCCTGAAATCATCTTAAATGGCTCCAAACATGGCTTACAAATGGCTTAAACACTTTGACAACAGAAATATCCAGAGACATTCAAACAGTACAAAGTTAAAGGGAAGAAATTACAGATTTTCTTGCTCAAGGCTTAAATGTGAGTTTGTAAATTTCGACAGTCACTCTTAGATTCAGTTCTCTCGCTGTTGGACCACATGCTGTTCATTACAGTGTCATTTAAAATGCACATGAATGTGTATGTATCAAAGGAACTTTTAGTTTTGCGTTACTTCAGCACTTTAGTCACTGTTTGTATACTGTAGGGTCGGGTTTTATATATTATGCCTGTTGTCTTAAAGCTGATTCTGATTCTCCATCACTAAAATGAAATAACAGAAACTGCGATTCAGAATCTCTCAGTGGAAAAAACACAACCCAGGTGGGAGCAAAAGGACAGCGTGGCGCCACACACAACCTGTCACCTGCACATTTCAACACACTACTGATCAAAGCTAGCTCATATAGCTGTGCTTTAACAGTCGTGTTGCAGCTGGTCCAGCATCCAGACCAGTTGTCCCACTGAGACGCAGGAGTGAATCCCTCAAAGCGTTCCCTTGGTAGTGGTTGGACAGCGCTACGTGGGGCTGTCACGGAGAGCGACACAACCAGGAGAGAGGACGGAACAGATTTGAAATGAAATAGATTAAATTCTCTTCCTGCCTGGTGCCTGGAGTTCTGCTCCTTGTCTGACCCTATCAAAGGAAACTTGACACTGAGCTGGATCGTGACTCGTTACGTTTGGATGAAACAGAGAAGTTGTCTTTCTCAAAATGATGGCTGATTTATAATTTCAAAATCTTTGAATATTGATGAAAAGGTAACCTTGAAATCCCTAAACATGCTGATAGAGCTGGACTGGTGATAAAATGATAGATTGTAGGCAGCCAGGAAGATGGAATTGCTCGACCGCATTCAGAATCACAAAGGGCTTGTTTTTTCCCTTTGCTCCTTCATCTGTGTTCAGCCCCATTTGTCTTCCTCTCAATATCTCCATCCTTTGTTCATTTGTCCTAGTTCAGTACAAGTTTCTTTTTATGTCCATGCGAACAGTTCTCTACAGTTTCGGACCATTTTTCCTCTGTACAATCTCCTGTCGATAAGATTCATCCTTCAAACTGATGAGGAGTGAAGGGTGAAAAACTACACCTTAGGGATTTAAAAGTAAACTATTGTCTGTCTTCAAATTTGTTTGGTTAGTCTGAAAACAACAACCTCCATGAACTGTTCTGTCCTTCTTCTCCTATAGTAGAGTGTTGTTGTGCTGACCAATGTCTTGTGGATGGAGCTCATAGGATTTCATTGGGGTAATGATCCTGATTTGGGGTTATTACACGTCATCAACTAGGGTGTGTCCTGTGACCTGCTACGGTGGATAAAGCGATTTGAAAGATGAATTAATAAATAAATTAGGGTGTGTGTTCTGTTATTGTTCCCAAAGCTTCATGATGCTGATGTAGTGGCATAGTTTGTGAGCATTCATCTTGTTGGCGTCTGTGTGAACCACTTTTTGGATTACTCCAGTATGCCACTGGTACGACCTCATCATGTTGCCCAAGCTGTAGAATTCCGAAAATTCCATTTTCTTCCCGGTCACCTCGCCTTTTTGTAGGACTCAGTCAATTTAATAAAGGAGGTGTCCTGTAGGATTAGTTGGATGAATGCATTATTATTGTTTCTCTCTCTAAAAAAAGTGTGTGTAGACTCGAACTACTCACAAAAGTAGGCAATCAAGTATGCCAAAACTCATATCTTGAGAATTATCTAAAACTATGCGCCTTCAAGTGGATACACAGCATATTTTACAATAAAGAAAAGGTTATCTCAAATTGGGCCATAGAAAGTGGTGTGACTTTTACGTGCATGTCCAACAAGGAAGACGTTAGTGAAGAACATGTCACTATAAAGTTGCAGTTGGTTTGCCTTGGCTTTGCTGTCAGGAGAGAGAGTGTAGAAACAGTTCAGGGTCAGAGAGTTAATTAAAGAGGTGTTTTGTGTTGTACTGATTTCTCTTCCTTGGATGTCGTACTGTATTGGTCCTGGGAGTTTGTCAGACTCAGACCCTCAAACTGGAAAGCTGAGACGTTGTTGAGCTGTGGACACTGAAATGCTTCTTCTTCTTCTCCTTTCGGCTTTTCCCTTCAGGGATCGCCACAGCAAATCAGTTGCCTCCATCTAACCCTGTCTTCTGAATCCTCTTCTCTAACACCAACTACCTTCATGTCCTCTTTCACTACATCCATAAACCTCCTCTTTGGTCTTCCTCTAGGCCTCCTGCCTGGCAGTTCAAAACTCAGCATCCTTCTACCAATATATTCACTATCTCTCCTCTGGACATGTCCAAACCATCTCAGTCTGGCCTCTCTGACTTTATCTCCAAAACCTCTAACATGTGCTGTCCCTCTGATGTACTCATTCCTGATCCTATCCTTCCTGGTCATTCCCAAAAAGAACCTCAGCATCTTCATCTCTGCTACCTCCAGCTCTGCCTCCTGTCTTTTCCTCAGTGACACTGTCTCTAGACCAAACAACATCGCTGGTCTCACCACAGTTTTGTACACCTTTCCTTTCATTTTAGCTGAAACTCTTCTATCACACATCACACCTGACACTTTTCTCCACCCGTTCCATCCTGCCTGTACACGTTTCTTCACCTCTTTTCCACACTCTCCATTGCTCTGGACTGTTGACCCTAAGTACTTAAAATCTTCCACCTTCTTGATCTCTTCTCCCTGTAACCTCACTCTTCCACTTGGGTCCCTCTCATTCACACACATGTACTCTGTCTTACTGCAGCTAACCTTCATCCCTCTCCTTTCTAGGACGACCCTCCACCTCTCTAGCTTCTTATCCGCCTGTTCCCTGCTCTCACTGCAGATCACAATGTCATCTGCAAACATCATAGTCCATGGAGATTCCTGTCTAACCTCGTCTGTCAGCCTGTCCATCGCCATAGCGAACAAGAAGGGGTTCAGAGCTGATCTCT
>CM023610.1:7086637-7134137 GCA_013358685.1 Antennarius maculatus | reverse complement strand
CCTAATGTTGGTGTCACTGTTAGTTATTGAGCAGAGGGTGGAAATAATCACACGATTTGATGAAAGGAGGAAGGGATGACTTAATCTGCTCCTTATGGTCCTCACTAGGAACCATCAGTCCTGATGGGAAAGTAGTGATTCTTCATTTTAAGCAGCTTGTCTCTGTCCACGTTACATTTTGCCGATTAGCAGCTGTCGTTATAGATTTACTGTGGATATTTTTGGGAATTATTTCCATGTTTTTCCAACCAGCTGCCTCTTATTCTTACAGGTGGTCATTTGAAAGGAGCTGCCGTTCCTCATCCGACGACACCGTGTCCAGCGATGACATCCTGTCAGTCTTCTGCTGAAGACTGCTTAAACAACCGCATGAACAGATTCTGTTAGACCGGAGACAGAACTTGATGAAACCACTTTCCTTTATTACAATTTACCAGACACACTATCAGCGCTTTCTGAGTCAGTCTCTGCCTTTTGTTTGCTGCTCAACTCGTCAAAAGAAGCAACTTTTGAACATCCCAACAAAATTTCAACACTTGACAGTTTTGAAATACCATAATTCTCACTGACCCTGTGATCTAATTCTATACACACTCAAAACACACACCAGCTCACACCAGCTATACCCAGCTGGGTGTCAGAAGTCCATCACACATCAGAACCCTGACCTTCATTGTGATCGGGTTTGTGTTTGCATCAGCAGGAAGTAATGTCACCTCCTGTCTGCTCTGCTTGAGAGGGAGAACCAGACTAATATTCTAAAAACATTAACGCTTGAGGGTTGTCCACTCAGATAAGAACTATTTTGTCACTTCCTAAACATACATAATATTGGAAAGTATGCTGTCTGTCTGTCACGTTGTCAGAGCTGATTAGGGGCATGTCACTTTGACTGACCCAGATTTCACTAAAGAAACTGTTGCGCACAGAAATTTAATAGTGCAAATCATTGAGAGGCCAGATTATACACACCCTACCCAAATGCATAGACTCCTCTGACCTGGAGTCTGTTCTGCAGCCCTACTACTTGTTCTATACTTGTTAATCTAGGTAACCTAACTGATGTGAGTTGAATACTCTTCATCTACCAAACAGGGTCAACATTTTAAAGCTTTAAAGCTGCCCTCTGTGCAAGTTTTCAAATCAAACTCCAAGTCTCTGGTCTGGTCTGTCCCACTCCACCGCTCCTCATGAACACCTTCCCTTCCTTCTCCACACCTCCTCCCAACACGCAAACCATCCAGTCGGTGTGTAAGCCCTGTCTGCGGGCTCCTTGGAGGATGAACGATGTGCCCACCCTTGACTACGATTTGCTGCTGTCACCGGCCAGCGCTCCGCTCCCAGGCGGCCCTGGCGGCGTCAGCAGCAGCCCCCCTTTGGCCTTGGTTGGGGTGGACAATGAACAGCGCACTGCCTTTGCTTTTGTGGGTCTCCTTATGCTCTTCCTGGTCTTCCTGCTGGTCAGGTGCTTCAGGATCCTGCTGGACCCCTACAGCCGCATGCCTGCATCATCCTGGACTGACCACAAGGAGGGGTTGGAGAGGGGCCAGTTTGATTATGCACTGGTGTAGGGCGATGTGCAAAGACAGGATGGAAAGGGGGATGTTTGACTGCACATAGACACAATCTTTATGAGTATCGGCTAATTTAGATGTGGGAATGTCCTGTATCAATGCCTAATATTGTCAATGCACTCCAAGAAGGCTGTTAACCTGATGTTGAAATATTCCTCGTGTGTGTCACTGTATTGCAGCCTTGTACTGGTGTAACTATGTGGCTGCGGGACGCTACGTAACCTTAATAAGTCTTGTTAAACAACAAGCATGCAGAGAACCGGAATCCCTGCAAGCTAAACACTCACCTAAACCCAGGTTTTAGAGCATGAAGGACAGAAATAATGAGCTGCACAGCTGCCTTAACCTAACCTACCCTACAAGTCCAACATGCTACCACATCACAGGGCTGGGTTTTCAAACCTTTACAAAACCAGGATTTTCTGGAAAGGCCACCTTCACTGACAATATGGTTTATAATCTTAAAGCTACATTTTTAGGCATAGGTGGAAGTTTAATGGCATTCACTCGTAAGCAGAAACCCCTTTAATGAACGCTCATGTCCATCGCAAAGCATCCAGGAGCTGATCAACGAGCACAAATCCTCACATTTCCTTTAATTGTGGGCACTGATTCTGAAGCGGTTCCATATTTTCAGTTGCTTTTCGTGGCCTGAACAGGTAGCCTGCATCTCTATCAAATTTACATCAGTGTATGATTTGTGTGTTACTGTGTCTAGAACTGAAAAGCCATATTGAAGCTCTATAAAGTCTATTATTACTGCATATTCTGATTAATGTTCACTGGTTGTGTCCTTTGCTTTAGTCAGCCTGCCAAGTGTGGAGATGAAGCAACAGCAACCTAGAGGCAAAAGAAAGCTTTATTTTTCTATTCCTGACTCAAGTTTTGGAGTCTTCTTTTTTGCTATCTTTCCGCCTTCTTCCTCTTTCCGTATCAAACTTTAGACTGTGGATTTTTGAAGTAGTTCTTCTGCTACGTCTTAGAGGGCAAAACAGGTAGCTTTGCTTTTGTGTGTTTTCTAATTGCATATTTTTCTGACTATCTGCTTTGTTTTTAATACACTGGGTTGAATCAGTGAAAAAAAAAAGAAAATCCTCTTTAATTCCTCTTCTGAATTTCAAATGAAAGCTGGACTATGTGGGAAGTCCATTGTTTGTGTTGGAAATTGAATAAAAATAATTACTTATCTGTCAGTTTGTGCCACTTTTGTTCACCATGGAATACAAACAAAAGAGAAAGGTAAAACCCGGGATACAACATTTAAAAATATAACCCACAATACTTTATTGCCATTAATGTCACTGGATGAAAGTTTACAATATTATGTGAATGAATCTAACAGACTGCCATTTGGTGTCATCGATCTTTGGTTTTTGTCTCAGCACAAAGACAACGATTATTCAAGATATTAAATGATGACTGATTGATTTACTGATCCTCAGCTAGTGGGCTGGATTGGACCGGATGATTGTCATTTCAGCTCTGAGCTGAACTCTAAGGCCAGGCTTACAGTGAACATTTCAACAAACAGGCTCCTTATTTTCTAGTATAAAGCAAGTATTTCAATGCGAGCAGATAATGATGACAAAACTGTTTCAAGTTTGACATGGAAGCTGAGATACAGTAAGAACACGCAACACACTGCCTCTTTTAAACATAGTGGCAAACAAAAGAAACGTTACAAACTGACAATAAAGGTATAAAATATACAAAGGTTCCCCGGTTAGAGAAATGGTTATGTATCATAAACATTGCCTCGGTTGTGTAAAAAGCTCAGCAACCTTGACTGTTAAGAGATAAAGATTATTGTTCAGCACCATAGATACCAGCTGGAGGTCAAGTTTGAGTTGATCTGCATAGTATTGTACAGACAGTGTAAGCATGTATTGAATAGACGACAGGAATGTTCCTTCTCTTTCTGACGTGTTCTGATTTAGTTTTAATAACGGCTGATCTGATTTATGTTGCTTCGTTTTCTCCTCAACCGAACATTTTCAACAGCAAAAAAAAAAAAAAGAAAAAAAAGAAAAAAAGAAGCCTTCCATCTTGGTTTTACTGTGAGTACTTGTTTTGGCTTAAAAAAAAAAAATCTACATTTCACATAAAAATATACAATTAAATTTTCAAGAAGCATTTCGATAATATTGGTTTTTCAGCACTGAGACAATACAAAAGACAGACACACACAACAATAAATCCTAGCAAAAAAAATGATATTTTTGCAATCCCGATTCAAGACTGCACTTTCTTTGTACAGAACGAGATGTTTTTATCTAGCACCTTTTTCCTCCTAGAGAGAAAAAAAAATATGTGAAGTGAAGATGATCTAGCAGAAATATGATTTTTTTTTTTTTTTTTTTGTGCGAATTTTTGTGTTCGCCTGTGTGTTCCCTAACTAATGTTTAGTTACAGCTTAGGTAATATGAACATGTCATGTACATTTGAGGCTGTTAGTTTTATCAGCTCTCTTTGTGTTGTAAATGAGACTCAGACCTCAGACATCAAGCTCACGGTCAAGTCAAAGAAGCCAGGCCTCCCGCCACCGGCTGTCAGTCTGTTCTCCTAAATCATTTATGTTCAGGAGCAACTATGCAGAAGTGGAAGACGCGACAAAACCCTGACAGCCGACGAGGGAAAGAGACTTTGGACTTTAGCTGAAAAAAGCTGGCTTTCAGGTCCAGAATCAGTGCACCTGAAGTCTTAATCCCTACAAGGACAAATACAAACATGAGCATTATCTATCTTCTGTAAAGTCTACCAGCTACTAACTGTTGTATTCCCTGCTCTTGTTGGATGCCGAGCGACAATAGCACCCTCTTTTGTTTGAAAGTCTGCATCACAGCATGGTTTCAATACTCGGTGAGAAGCACTGAGGTAACCAAACATGACAGCACACACACACAAACGCACTAATCCCTGCTTGCCGCTGCCCACAGACAGGACAAAAGTCAGTCACATCAGAGCAGAACACAGCTTGCTGTTTTCTCATCTGAAAACTGGTTGGCATCCAGATATAAAAGAGACCACTATGGACTAAAGAACCTGAAATGCTGTGTAAATGTCGCAGTCCTTCGTGTTAACATTAATCAAACAGCACAAATACATTAAATGACACTACAATACTGAGGGGCAGAAGTAATAAAACTTGATGCCCAGTGTTGTAATTTTTTTTTTTGTTCTTTTTCTAACCAAGGTTACAGAGAGGTAAGAAAGTCCTTGGATCACCATGATGGTACCAAACCCCTTATATTTAGATTTAATATCTTCCATATGACAGTAAACAAAAAGGCATCACTTTGGATTCCACAATGAGATTAAATACTAACATATATGTGGTAAAAAGACAGTTTTGGCCTCTCTCAGCACTTCATTTCTTTTAAAAAATGCCTCTTTTAAGTAATTTCTCATGTTGTTTGTTTACAAAAGTGCTTCATGGACTTGTGAACCATCTGCTGCCGCTGCTTCTTTACAAAGGGGATTGTGGTCCAAGCACTAGCGCACCTCTCTGCCCCCCTCCTCCACTATCTCTCTTATTGGAGAATGAGTGCTGAGTCAGGTGGGGGGGGGGGGGGGGCACACGAGATGACACGTGAACATATAATAACATAAACATGAACAAGTGGTGGTAGCGTTGGGATGCTTGACTCAGTCTTTCAAAGCCCTTGATGACCCCCGCCCCTGTTGGTGGAGATGTTCCTGCAAGGGGGGAGGGGGGGGGGGGCGTTGGAGGGGGGACTTAGTGGACAAAAGGGCAAAAAGGCTTTAGGAATGAGTCTCGAACAGGATTGCGAGCACACTCTGAGCTCAGTGCAAGTGGATGTTGAGCTTGATGCGCAGGGCGTCTCCTATCTCCCCCTGTAGGTAGTCAGTGTCGTGCTGCTCCTCCAGCTGGTGCAGTCTCCGGGGCCCAAACAGCCGCAGGCTGGCAATCTCTAGCCGGTAGGTTCCTGGGAGAGGTGGCCTCTTGCCGAGTCGGAGCACACTCTTTCCATCGTGGCGCTCCAACAGGCGGAAGTGTTCGTTCTTGTTGCCGTGGGTGATGACGTAACGTACGTGGTTCTCCAACGGCTGCAGGGCTGGCAGGAGTTCAAGGAGAGGCTCCTTGTTGAGCAGCGAGGACAAAGACAGGTTCATGGGGATGAAGTCTTGGGTGTCCATGCTGGCCATGCTCACTGCTGAATTCTTTGAGGATGAGGACAGAGGAACAGAGGTGAGACCATTTTCTAAAGTGACCCAGACCTGACAGGAAAACTTTTTTTTTTTTTCACCACAAATACCTTGTTTATCTCGTTTTCATCAGCATTGCGTTTGTGTCGTCCGTTCTTTCCTCCTCCGTTGATCTTACACTCGTAGCAGGCCTCAGGAGACAGACTGTCATCTTCATCACCCTCCGCAAACTGGCCCGGGAATCCAGAACCTGTTAAACAGTGACTGGAACAAGAGGAAAAAAAGAAGAAAATTGAAAACCAATTTTCAGTTGAGAAAATCTAAATATTCGACAAATGTCCTCACCCCTGTCCAGCTCTGTAGAATCCTCCAGGACAGCCACACAGGTAGCCTCCATCGGTGTTGGAGCAGCCGTAGATACAAGGGTTACTGCCTGAGCTGCATTCGTTCACATCTTGGCAGCCGCCGGCGCTCTGCTCATAGTCAAAGCCGGAGGGACACACACACTTGAAGCTACCGAGGGTGTTGTAGCACGAGGCAGAGCCACACACTGATCCTCCCTGACATTCATTTTCATCTGCAGAGGAAAGAGAAAGCAGCGATAGAGAACTAATCTGTTAAACAACTGTTCTCACATCAAAAATGAATATACAGACTGAGTCGGTGTAACTCACCCACACACTGGTTCCACTGGTAGTGCTGCACGTAGCCGTGTGGACATCCGCAGCGGTAGCCTCCCAGCATGTTCTGGCAGCCGTGCTGACAGCGGTGGTTACTGCCACATTCATCCACATCTATGGAGAAAATTCAGACTTTCAGTTTCTCTTTTAAGCACTAACACTGATGTAACTCCCCGTCTAGACCTTTCTCTCTAAACTACATGTCACTAAATGTACAAGTTACTGTTTGTGCACCTTCACACTCTATGCCTGTGCTGTCCAGAGAGAATCCTTTGGAGCATTCACAGTTGAAGCTGCCAGGTGTGTTGACGCAAGAGGCCCGGGAACCACACACACTGTTTTGAGCGGCACACTCATTGTTGTCTGCAAAGATAAGGAGAAACAGATGATCAGAGAGGGCTTTGGTGTTAGAGAAAACATTGAGCAAACATTCATCTCTCATCTTCTCCTGTCTCCTCACCGACGCAGGCGGTCTGGTGCTGCGTGAATCCAGGAGGACACTTGCAGGTGAAGCCTCCAATGGTGTTGACACACAGGAACTGACAGTTATGCTGCTTCGTTGAACATTCGTCCAAATCTTAGACAGAATACATAATGAATTTCAATGTCAATTAAAACTACATAACAAAGAGGAACAAGGCATCATCATCGCATCATTTCACAGCATTTAATGGTTCCCATGAAGTTATTAATAGCACATTAATGCACAGATGTAGAGGTGAATAACCTTTGCAGGTCTTTCCATCTGGCTGTAGGGTGTATCCTCTGGGGCAAGAGCAAAGATAGCTGCCCTCTGTGTTCTTACACAGGAAGTTACAAGGCTTTGGAGACAGAGCACATTCATCCAAATCTGAAATATGAAGACAGAGAAAACTGACAACATGGACTGATACCAGTGTTATCAATGATTCTGTGCCAATATTCAACATCTATACAGATCTATCCAGACCAGAGGTCAGCCTTACCGATGCAGGAGGTGGCCGTGAAGTCAGTCTTGTAGCCCACGTTACAATGACAGCGGAAGGATCCGATTGTGTTGATGCACTGACCGTTACGACACAGATCGGGCATCACCTGACACTCGTTGATGTCTGAAGGATGGATGGACAGATAGACAGATAGATAGATAGATAGATAGATAGATAGATAGATAGATAGATAGATAGATAGATAGATAGATAGATAGATAGATAGATAGACAGACAGACAGACAGACAGACAGACAGACAGACAGACAGACAGACAGACAGACAGATAGACAGAACATTCATTATTTTCTGAATACACTTCATCATGACAGTGTGAGTACATTCGGTGTACCCACATTTACTTTATAATATAATAAAATAAAACTTTTCAAAGAATTTCCTGATCAGATTGACTAAAAGCAAAATAAAACAAATAGAAAGAGTTTTCTTCCTCCTACTCTCCTCACCTCTACCGTCTGTGGTGTAGCCCGGTCCCAGTGGACACATCCTCTTGTACTGTACGGTGCCGGGCAGGGGGCACAGCTCACACTGTGACCCCCACCCTCGGCCCGTGTTGCAGCAGCACTCAGACTTGGTCACGCTGCTCCTGCTGGTGGACGACTGCTGACACATCGTCTGCAGAACCTCTGTGTAGCAGTAGCCCTTACGGTTGTCTAAATACAAACGACAGTAAGACAGAGGAGGACAGATCATATTTAGAAATTTAATAAAAAATATAGGACTTATGGTCGCTAAGGCAGTGTAAAATTCATTAACTGAGCATGAAGGTGTGCGACAACATGTTTGTCTGCAGTGGCAAACTCACCAATACATTCGGTTCCAGTGGAGCTTGGCTCAAAGCCCTCGTTGCATTCACAGCGGTAGCTTCCCACCGTATTGACACAGCGCCCGTTCTTGCAGATGCCAGGCTTGGCGCGACACTCGTTCAGGTCTGGCAGCGTGCAGAGCAAAGGAGGAGAGGATGAGGAGGGCAAGGGGGAAGATACAACCACAAACAACAGGAGATATTTGGTGAAGACTGAGGTGAACGTCTCCAATTTAGCCACCACACGTCTACTCACCCATACATCCCTCTCCATCTGGTCGGCGCTGCATGCCAGGAGGACAGATGCACATGAAGGTACCAATCAGATTTTTGCAGGTCATACCCTTGGAGTCACAATCATCCAGACCTTCAGAGCACTCATCCTGATCTGGAGGGGGGCAATGAGAGTTTGCATATGCAGTATGTATGAATAAAGCTATGAATAAGGTGTTATTGAGGAATAATTATGTCACACAGAAAAGGAAAGTAAACCCAGAGGAACTGGAGTCAAACAGATCAAACTGACATTCTGTCAACAACTCTCACCTCTGCACATGCGCTGGTCGTCACGCAGAACGTAGCCAGCAGGACACATACACTCATAGGAACCGAAAGTGTTAACACAACGGAAGGCACACAGCAGAGGATTCTGGGAGCACTCATTGATGTCTGGAGTGAAGAAGCAAGACAGATTAGATAGCTGGAATTTAAATGATAAATAATACTGTAAATAAGAAAACAGTTGTGTGTGTCTAACCTTCACATGTCATCATCGGTCCGGGTTCGAATCCCTCCTGACATGAACACTCGAAACCTCCCACCACATTGGTGCAGGTTCCATTTCCACATGGGTTTCCTATGGAACACTCATCAGTGTCTGGAGAAGAGCAACGAGAGGAAAAACATCAATGAAATATTGATATGATACCTGATATTTAAGAGGAAGGTAACACCACTTTAAATGTTAGTCCAAAAATAGATCAGGTTGTGATGCTCTCATAGGCTACACACACCAGGGAAACAAAAAACTAGCCCTGAGGTCATCATTCATATAAAAGTAATACAGCAGCCATTGATTTTTTCATGTCTCCTGAAAACAATAAATACTAAAATTACTTTCCTAGAATTCAGGCCTCATTTAGCTGTATAGTGTTTATAATGAAAAAAATTTGAGTGTTAATTAAATCCCATAAATCATCTCACCAATGCAGTTGACTCCAGTGTAATCCAGGTTGTACCCAAAGGGGCATTCACAGCGGAACGAGCCATCGGTGTTGATGCAGATACCGTTCTGGCAGATGCCAGGGTTATCCAGACACTCGTTCATATCTGCAAGGGAATGGGAGAAAATTAGCACATTTTTAAGCACATGCAAGCAGCTAAGGAATAAAACCGACATTATAGCACTCACCTTCACGGGTCTCTCCTGGTCCAGGCAGGGCGCCGTGGCCGTAGGGACACAGAGTGTTAAAAGCAGCTGGAGATGGATTAAGAAAAGGTCAGCTTCATTATTTAACAAAAGTCTTTTGCGGTAATGTGTGTGTGTGTGTGTGTGTGTGTGTGTGTGTGTGTGTGTGTGTTACATACCCTCACTCTCTCGTGGACACAGCTCACAGGGGAGCCCCCAGCCCTCACCAGGCATCTTGCTACAGCAGCACTTGGCCTTGGTGGTGTTTAAAGCTTTGGGGACGGAACATTTTCCTGCCTCAAATTTGGTGAAACAGAAGCTCTCTCTGATATCTGCAATGAAAAACAAGAACCATTAAACGTGTTTCACAGCAGATGGATAGTACAGTTTAGTCTGATGGATCTCCAAGTCCTTATGAGGAGACACAGGATCACAGATGACAGCAATAAATCGACACCATCCGTAACATCAGTGGGCCGTCTCTAAGCGGTAGCTTCTCTTACCGTAGCAGCGCCGTTTGTTGTCAGAGAGGACGAAGCCCGGCTGGCATGTGCACTGGAAGCTACCGGGGGTGTTGGTGCAGGTGCCATACTGACAGATGTTGGGCTCCACCTCACATTCATTGATATCTGGGAAGGGAGGACAAAACAGAGAACAGGGGAGAGGAGACAAGTTCATTTGTGACTTCATTACGGCAGACCCTCGCTGTTTGACTACATGTGGAGCGTTTAATCAGGACTTGAGTTCTCTTTATGTGTGCATATGTTTTTGTGTGTCTCACCTATACATTGGTCATTTTGCACTTCATAGCCAGGAGGACAGATACATCTGAACGATCCATCCAGATTCTGACAAGTTCCTGGAGAGCAGGTGCCGGGCAGACTCACACACTCATTGATATCTGTGGAGAAAAGGGACAGAGTACGAATGCAGTGATGTTGTTTACTGACAGTGTGTACGAGGAGTGGTTTGGGATGGTGAGACAGCATAAATGTCTTTGTTGGTGCTGCTGTTTTATAAAGATCAGCTAGTTTGGAAAGAAAAGCTGGTACTCATGCTTTTTATATCACAAACACCGTCCCACTACGTTATCCACTCTTATCACCATATGAAAAGATTTGTAACCTTTTCAACATCTAAATCCAAGAAACCTGGCATCCCAACCATGTCCTCCCTCATAAAGTCAACCTGACATTGATGGTTAGGGTAGGGTTAGGGTTAGGGTAGGGTTAGAGTTAGAGTAAGGTTAAGGTTAGGGGTTAGAGTAGGGTTAGGGTAGGGTTAGAGTTAGGGGTTAGGGTAGGGCTAGGGTAGGGTTAGGGGTTAGGTTAGGGTTAGGGTTATGGTTTAGGGTTAGGGTTGGGGTTAGGGTAGGGTTAGGGGTAGGGTTAGGATTAGGATTAGGGTAGAGTTAGGGTTAGGGTAAGATTAAGGTTAAGGGTTAGGGTAGGGTTAGGGTAGGGTTAGAGTTTGGGGTTAGGGTAGGGTTAGGGGTTAGGGTAGGGTTAAGGTTGGGGTTAGGCTTAGGAGAGGGTTAGGGCTTAGGGTTAGGGTTGGGGTTAGGGTAGGGTTAGGATTAGGATTGGGGTTTGGGTAGGGTTAGGGGTTAGGGTTAGGGGAGGGTTAGGTTTAGGATTAGGGTAGGGTTAGGATTAGGATTAGGATTAGGATTGGGGTTTGGGTAGGGTTAGGAGTTAGGGTTAGGGGAGGGTTAGGGTTAGGATTAGGGTAGGGTTAGGATTAGGGTTAGGGTAGGGTTAGGGTTAGGGGTTAGGGTTAGGGTTTTCTGAGACACTTCCTCCCAGGAGTGTCAAAGATGACTCTATGTTTGACAGTAAGTCATATTTCTTTATTGTTTCAAGTGTCTCATTGTTTCTCTATAGTCTGTCCTGTTTGAAATTTGTTTGTCATTGGATTGTCATTGAGTTACGTCCAGGAAGCCCTCATTCATTGCAAATCCAAGATGATGTGCTCAAGAACAAAAATCAAGATTTGGTTGTTATGTGTGGAAAGTTTGGTGAAAAAGTACAGAAAAGTATTTGATATTTGCTCCAGAACAAGAAACAACCAGAATGATCTGAATTGTAATGGAAAAGTAAAAATAAAAGATTAAGCACCTTAAACTGGTCGTTTTAAGTAGAAATTTCAGTGAAAAAACATTGAACAGTTGTTGAGTTCTGCTCTGGAAATGAAACATGATGGGTGAGAAGAACTCCTGTATCCTCTACTCAGTTTGTGGTAAGAAATATAAACATTGAATCACTGACTTACCAACACAGTTCTTTCCATCCGGCGTGTTCTCATAACCCTCATGGCAGAAACACTGGAAGGAACCCAGTCCATTGATGCACTGTCCATTCCTGCACACTTGGCCCTGGAGAGCGCTGCACTCATCTATGTCTGTAAAATACACATAAAAGAAGACATATTTGGGTTATGTTTTTTTTTTTTGCTGACATGAAGCCTTAATGGTAGCAGAAAAGACTGGTCGGTCTATCAATTCCAAACTTGTGTCATGACTTTGACTTTTGAACATGTTGACCTTCGTGGAGCCCATGAATAAATCTCCCTCACCCATGCAGTCGTTATTGTGAGTGAGCTCGAAGCCGAGGAAGCAAAGGCAGTTGTAGGATCCCACTGTGTTTTTACAGGTGCCGTTACCACATGGCTGCCTGTCACATTCATCAATGTCTGAAATACGTAGAAAAAAACCACAAGAACATTTAAAAAAAAATACATATAAACCATCAAATAAAATATAAAACTGTGTTTTACATGGCTACTTTTGACTATCCTGCAGGTTTACACACATCAGTGTGTTGGTTTAGTTTCACACTGAGCTCTTACCCATGCACATGGTCTGGTCAGCTGTAGCTTTGAAGCCATTGTGGCAGAGACAGCGATAGCTTCCCTGTGTGTCGATACATTCTCCATGGCTGCACACATTAGGAATCTCCTGACACTCATTCCGGTCTGAGAGAGAAAAACAGAAATAAAAGGCATTAATATATACATGCATATTGTGTGTGTGTGCGTGTGTGTGCGTGTGTGTGTGTGTGTGTGTGTGTGTGTGTGTGTGTGTGTGTGTGCGTGGACTCACCCACACAGGCCCCGCTGGGGGAGAGTTTGAAGCCGGGTGAACATTCGCAGCGGTAGCTGCCTGGAATGTTGATGCAGTTGGCGTTGCGTTGGCACAGGTTGTCCCCACTGTTACACTCATCAATATCTACACAGGAGGAACAAAGGAAGAAACAGAGGACATCAATCACAGGCTCCATAACTGTCTGGTCGGAGCACACAATTAGCGGAGGAGAGCGTTTGAAAAAACACAAAGGCTTCATTTTGGCTCTGCAGCTCAGGCAGTCTCTGGCAGGCTGTTCGTGATTGAAGGTCCAGGCAGACCATTCCAATTTAGAGCCACTACACTTGTCTTTCCAAGGGCATTATTCATGTGGGGAAAAGCAGCATTAACTCCACTGAGTGGACTGCTTGTAAAAGTGCCTCCCCACACAAGTTTTTGTAATTTATGCTGACATTTGGTATGAATATATAGATGTACCCGGAGTTCATTTTGGATTAAGAGGACAGGGAGTGTGACTCAGAGTGTAGCAGTGTAATTATATATGCAAGATCCAGGTTGTGTGTGTGTGTGTGTTTGTTTGATTTAGGGCAGAGAAATTGAGAAGAGTTTGAGCCAACAGTGTGATTATATTGGAAAGGAGATGCAAAAAATGATTATGCAATATGTCCAGAAAAGATAGAGAGATAAAGAGAGATAAACCTCTGTGTGACTGACAGGACAAATAAAGCAAAACAGAAGGAAATCTACTCGACAGAACTGTATGCATAATGCTGTTAGGGCTGTATTTCCTTGTAAAATTAAAGTCAAACAAAGAAAGGCTAAGACATAAGAAATAATTTTGTAAAGTCTGGGTTTTACCTTCACATATGAGCAGGATATTGTTGTAGCTGAAGCCCATCGGACATTCACAGCGGAAGCTCCCGATCTGGTTGATACACACTCCGTTGGCACAGATGCCAGGAATCTCCCTACATTCATCAATATCTGCATAAATCAATAACACATAAGATGTTAGAACACACACTGGACCTTGAACCAGTTCATCTTGTACTGAACTGCAGAGCTGAGTCCGTACCAACTGGCTTTCCAGTGTGAATGTCAATGATGAACCCAGGAGCCTGGTTACCACACAGTAACTGGTACTCAGCTGAAACAGGATGATGAAAGTGAGTTACACTAATACAACACTGCCATATAAAAGTTTTCATGCGTATTTCAGGGCATTTATTGCGACTCACTGGTAGCAGGAGTTGGACACGCCTCACACGGTTTGTTCCAGGCTTTGCCCACATTGTAGGCGCAGCAGCACATCTTCTTGGTCATGTTGAAGGACAGCTCATTCTCACACGTGTCATTGAAGTTACGGTAGCACACACTCTTCCTCATGTCTGTAGAAGACGTACGAACACAATCTGTTAAAGTGAAAGATGGCCATTTCTCCTCTCTTTTCAAACAGTCAGATTGCCTCCACCACTCACCCATGCAGTTGTTTCCTCCATTCACCTGCATGTATTCAGGAGGACACACACAGGTGTAGTTGCCCAGAGTGTTGTAGCAGGTACCAGGTCCACAAATCCCAATGTGGGTCGTACACTCATCGATATCTGCTCGTAAATATAATGGTAGAAAAATATGAACACTTTTTTCTTCTTACACTCGATCATCTACATTGAACTAAATTAAAATTATTCCTCTTCCTCTTCCAGTTCTTACCCTCACAAATTCGAGTCCCCTCGTTGAGATAGTAGCCGGCTGGACACTCACACTGGAAACTACCAAATGTGTTAATGCAGATCCCACCTTGGCAGAGACCTGGCAGCTCCTGGCATTCATCAATATCTAGACAACAATTTGTTGTTGTTAGATCCATAGGTGACAGCATCATATTGATTTTATGTTAGAACACATTTTTAAAAAGCACAAAACAGAGAAAGATGAAGGGTTACCTTCTAGGATGACAGTGATGGGGTTGGGTCTGAACCCCTCTCCTCCTGGACAAAGGGTCTTATATTCCGCTAAAGACAAGAACGGAAAGAAAAAGCAAGTTAGTCAGATTTCTGTTTTAAAGTAAAAAAAAAACCAAAACAGTAACAAACATGATGCAAGCTTTCAGGATGTCTTTGTTGCATGATAAACTCTAATTAGCATCTTTCGTGGTGCGTACTGGAGTTGGGGGCGGGACACTGTTCACAGGGGTTTCCCCAGGCTCCGCCCAGCGAGCAGCAGCAGGAAGCTCGGGTCACGCCCACGCCGATCTCTGCACTGCAGGAGATTCCTCCATCGCCACGGTCCAGGATGTCCAGGAAGCAGTTACCAACACGCGTGTCTGAGAAAGACGGAACGAAGACGTAGCTGAGACACGTGAGAGCTAAGTGGATGCCTTCAAGTTTTTACTGCGTTAAAGAAAGAGACAAGAAATTCTAGCATCCATTCTTCATCTGAGCACAGTTCAAACTTTAACAGAATCTCAAAATGGGAAAATCATTTTCTAAAGACTACAGTTTAGGCCTACGACACACATAAAATGTGACTCACCCACACAGCCCACTCCAGTTGGGTTGAGCTCAAAGTCAGCGGGGCAGTTACACAAGTAGCTCCCTGGAGTGTTCACACACAGTCCGTTGATGCAGTTCACTGGGTCAGCACACTCGTTGATGTCTGTGGTATGCGAGAACACACACAAAAATTAAGTTATACACACCAAAGTCTGCTTTTCATATGTCTTAACCATTTAGTTTAGTTGGTATGGGGTAAGAAAGGAAACCAACACTAGGTATTATCCCGCCACAAAGTGCTCACCAGTGCAGTTTCCTCCGCTGCGGTCCAGTTCATAACCATCATCACACACACAACGGAACATCCCTGGAAGGTTCTGGCATGATCCGAACACGCAGATGTTTTGGAAATTACACTCGTCAATGTCTGTGTGCAAACACATCAGAGAGGAGGGAAAATGTTACACAACCTGAAAGCAAACACATAAAAACGAGAGAGGAGAGCAAAACGCGTTCAGCTGAAAGCAGCACCTTGACAGGCCTTGCTGTCCTCAGTAGGAGTGAAGCCCATCTCACACTCGCAGCGGTAGCCACCCGGAGCGTTTAGACACTGGCCGTTCTCACACAGGTTCACATTGTCTGCACATTCATCCATGTCTGACAAGTAGAGGAAAAATACATTAAAACCCGAGGAGCTAAAACACCAGCATTCAATAGAATTTGTATGGAAAGTTTCATCAATCCAACCAGAGCAGGAGAATCCGTCTCCATTGAAGCCTTCCTTGCAGGTACACCTGTAGGACCCGGGTGTGTTGACACAGTCTGCGTTAGGGTTGCAGTTGTGGTCCTCTGCAGAGCACTCGTCTTGATCTACAGGAAGAAAAAAAAACAAAAACAAAAACATTGAGAAGATCTATTTTGGTGGATTTTATTCTCTTTTATTTTGTCACACGAGACATTGTAGATGTGTACTCACCCACACACTTGATTCCGTCTCCCACCCAGCCATCTCGACAGCGACACTTAAAGCTTCCAGGTACATTGATGCAAGCTGAGTGCATGTCGCAGTTGTGCGCCCCAATCTCACACTCATCAACATCTGCATAGGTCAGAGATCAGATATAGTGATCAATTATTGTATTTATAAGCAGGTAACAGCACACATGTGTGTGCATGTGTGTGCATGTACCTGTGCAGCCTGTAGATCCCTTCTTGACAAAGTATCCCAGCTGACAGTGGCAGATGAAGGACCCTTTGGTGTTCTCACAGTCGCCATGGAGACATATGTTTGGGTTCAAGTCACACTCGTTCACATCTGGACAGACGAAGGTGGAAAGGCATAATTAAAATGTCGACATTATAGCCTTCAGAAAGATGAGTGACGGAAAAGGAGGCTGGAGGATTGAATCTCACAGATGAGACACAATAAATATTAAGATATTTATTAAGATATTAACAAAAACAGGCTTAAAATTACACAAAACTGGAAGGTGCTTGAACTCTTCGTACCTATACATGTCCTCATGTCCATAGAAGCCATGAAGCCATCATAGCACAGACAGCGGTACTCCCCAGGTATGTTAGTGCACTGGCCTCCGTCACAGATCTCTGGCGTCTCCTCGCACTCATCAATGTCTGAGAGAAAGAGCAAATTACATTTCAGTGTCCTATAGGAGGCAACACACAGCAGGACAGGCAGCCTTTATATTTATGGGAACCTTCTCATCTTCTCATAAGACCCATTCAACTCTAGATCATGTTTTACTTTTCTTGTGTTTTATCCATTGATTATATGCTCATAAATCTGCAGGGTGCAAAAAAATGTTTGATGATTAATATCAAAAGCTGACATCACATTTTATATATCTTGAGTCAAACTGCTGACTTTATTGAGGCTATGAAATGATGGGTGTAAATGACGCCTTGAACTGTTTAGTTCTAAGTTATATATATAAGCTAATAAAGAAGAGGGTATTTTCCATGAATAAAAACTGTTAAATATTTAGCTTTATTAAAAAGGTTTTAGAGGTTTAATCATATGATATTATTTTTGGTCCTAATGGTCGCCCGCAACACAAATCTGGCACACATCCAGTGTTTTACCTGCACAGGTCCTGAGATCAGGCATTAGCGCGTAGCCCTCACTGCAGCTGCACTCATAGCTTCCTTCTGAGTTGGTGCAGTGGGTTTCACAGCCTCCGTTCATGATGGTGCACTCATCAATGTCTGCAAAGGAACACCACAAATTCTGTCCGGCATCTGGATGTCATTATATTTGACTTACAAAAGCAAATTGTAAGCAGGTGCACGACTCAATCTTGAATTCAATTGCCTAAATATCCAACGGTTGTGGAAGGTGTTTGGGTTGATGTTTGTTCCACTCACCTACACAGCCCTGCCGGTCGGGTGTGGCCTGGTAACCGGTGTCACAGGAGCACTGGTAGGTTCCTGCCATGTTGACACAGTGGCCATTCCTGCACAAGTTGTCACTCAGCTGGCATTCATTCACATCTGATAGGGTCAGGAAACGAGGAATGAACAGCAGACGTTATGCACGATGTAGAGTATTGTACCTCAAGGTAAAACTGAATATTAGTAAAACACCAGTGTATAGAAAACAAAACTACAGTACGTCGCACCTTCACAAGCAGATCCGTCAGTGCTGAGCGAGTGTCCAGGGGGACATTCACACTCATAACTCCCTTCTGTGTTGAGACAGGATCCTCCACGACACAGCAGGGGGTTTCTCTCACACTCATCAATGTCTAGAGGAAGACGAGGAAGGTGAACGCAGGAGGAAATGGGTGAAAAAAGGAAAAAAGTACATTGAGGTAATGGATGGTATACATATATATCACCATATTATTTATTTTGCAATGTTGAGTGTGAATTTGTTTCCAAAGTACCCATGCAGTTCTTCATCATCATGAAGCCGCTCTCGTAGCCCTCGAAACATTCACACTCAAAGCTTCCCGGTGTGTTGACACAGGTCCCGTGACCACACAGGTCTGGAGAGATGCGGCACTCGTCGATATCTGACAAGCAAAAAGGTACGTCACCAACGGCTTATGAATCAGGATGGTGCGTATGATAAGTGAGAGTATGCAAGCAAAAACTTTAAAACTGGATATGAAGAGCACCCTCTGCTGGTCAGTCCTACCTGTGCAGTTCCTCTCCTCCGCTGTCAGAGCAAAGCCACTGTTGCAGCGACATTTAAAGCTGCCAATTGTGTTCCGGCAATGTCCATGAGTACAAAGACCCTGGAAGACTTTACACTCATTCACATCTGGAAAGGATGAAGCAGATTAAGATTGTAAATTGGCAGTAAAAAAACAAATTTGATGCAATTCTGATGGCCTAGAGTAAGTACAAAAAATCTTCTCATTTAAACTAATAATAATAATAATAATAATAATAATAATAATAATAATAATAATAATAATAATAATAATAATAATAATAATATCTCTGTACCTTTGTAGAAGGGCCTGCCAGTCAGGATGTCTCCTCTGTTGGCGAAGCCGGGCCCTCGGGGACAAATGGCTCTGTAGTCGGGTGTTCCTGGTTTGGGACATTCCTCGCAGTCGATGCCCCAGGCGGCGCCCACCGAGCAGCAGCACATGTCCACACGGTATCGCCCTGGCAGAGGCGCGCCACACTCGTCCTCATGCCACTTCATGTAGCACTGCTCACTGCGCAAATCTAAAAGAGTCGGTGATAAAGTCGTTCCAGTTCCATTATTCCACCAGAAATAACAGTGTCATTGGACTCCTGTATGGTGCAGTCCTCTTACCCACACAAGTCCGCCCGGTGCTATCCAAGGTGAGGCCCTCAGCACACTCGCAGCGGAAAGAGCCCTGGGTGTTCACACACCGACCATTGGTGCAAACTCCAGGGAATACCTCACACTCATTAATGTCTGCAGGGGCATTTAAAGAACCATCATTACAAGGTGAACTACCCCAAAAACATTCATAACTATTTCTGTTTTTCAATGCATATCTACAGGGAGACCATGAATGAACAACACAAGGACATAAAGAACATTTTAAAACTACTGCAGGAGGTCTAACATTCACCAGAGTGTTGAACGTTCTTACCTTCACAGACAAGACCCTTCATACGAGCAAAGCCCCGAGAACAGGCGGTGTCTGAGGATGCATGAAAAGAACAATAAAGGGAAGTAAAGGAGCTATAACAAAGTACAAGACGGATGGATGTGGATGTGGATAGATGTGTGTGTGATGACTGACCGATCTCACAGGGTTCACAGGGGCTGCCCCAGGCGGCTCCCAGTGTGGAGCAACACTCAGACTTCAGCGTGGCTCCGTTGATGTTCACCTCACAGCGGTTGTCTTGTATGGTCAGCCAGCAGGTGCTCTTCATGCTGTCTGTGGAGCCGAGGAACCAACGGAACACGCTGATTATAGACGCCTAATGAGCACTTCTTGTTAGATGACATTCAGTGTTTTTGAGTATACTCCAGGAAATGTGTTGGAAAGTTGTTCGCTCTGCATGAACTGTATGACCTGTGTGCGTGTGTGTGTGTGTGTGCGTGTGTGTGTGTGTATTTGGGTGTGTTTGTCGGGTGGGGGGGTGCCTTTGGCAGCTGTCAGCTCTCCTTGTTGCCAAAAAAACCTGTCTTCAGCTTCATGCTGTGCAGAGTAAAAACCATGCATCATTACATTTAATCCTGCGCTACTGCATTCTGAAAGAATGCACATTCATAAAATTGACGCTTTTTTTTTTTTTTTTTTAAAAAAACAAAAAACCACCCAAACACAGAATTATAATACAATGATCTTCCCTTTACTCCCACACTGGGAAGAACTCCAAATGACTGTGAAATATAAAACAGAAGTGAGCCAAACCAGAAGACCTGGTGGAGCTTCCAGAGAAACAACTCATGCAATATGCATGAATATTTATTTAAATAGTCATTTTCCTTCCCAGCTAAAATTACATCTGTATTTTCTCTATTAGCATTTAGCTTTTCTCAAAACAATTTCCCAAAAGTAAAAACGTCCAAACATGTGGAACATTATTCTGAGCAGAGAGAATTACATACCACATGTCAATTTGAATCAAACAATTTCCATGTGAACCAAGGACTTATCTAATAAATCATCTGTTTGCTATTTCACCATTTTAATATCTGAACATGCTGATCTATCTGTGAGTGTACGAGAAGATTCCAAAGTGTTTGTTTCCACTGAGGGAGTAAACGCTCACATAAACCCTCTGTTGTGTTAATTCTTTTCCAGTGATGCTACATGTAATCATTATGTGACACAAGATGTTTCTGGGACCCCACGGTGCTTTAGAAGGATGGACGTCTTACCCACGCAGATGGTGTTAGTGGAGTCCAGCTTGCTGCCGTGAGAGCACTCGCAGTTGAAGGACCCGGCCACGTTGCGACACACTCCGTTGATGCACGGGTTAGAGACACACTCGTTGATGTCTGAAACATGTGCAAACAAGCAGCAGGAGTCAGGGCCGAAAGGCTGATACGATGGGGATCGTCGTCACCGTTTGGCAGCTCCAAAAACAGTTTGTGTGCCTTCTTCTCATGAGCGGAGTGTTTACTGGAAACTAAATACAACACATCTGGTAATAATGTCACCTCAAAATAACCTTGATTGACCTTGACTGGTATAAATGACAAAACACATCCAGATGTGAGGCAGTACTGCGTGTGCATGTGTGTGTGTGTGTGTGTGTTTGTGTGTGAGATCACCTTCACAGGTCTCAGAGTCGGGTTTGAAGACGAAGCCCTTTGGGCAGGAGCAGGTGTAGGAGCCGGGAGTGTTTCTGCACAGGCCGTTGTCACACAGCAGACGGTTCACCAGACACTCATTGATGTCTGTGGGGAGAAGAGACGAGACTGTTCAGACAGTAGAATACAGCAGAGGATTCAAAGATTCTCAATTACATGTTAAGTTGAGGGTAAAGCAGTGTTTTTAGTGAAAGTCACTCTCATAAAAACAGCTGAATAAATAAGCAATAAAAGAGATCTCTCATATCTAAAAATATTCTGTTTATCTTTGCAGCTTAAAGTGGTCAAAATGTGACAATGATATTGTTGTAGAGTTAAATAATTTTTTGTATTTGCAATTTTTTTTTTTTTGCCATTCATGTTCATCCAGTTAACATAACAGGAGTCTGTGACTGATATTAAAGGGACATTTTTACTTTAAGATTAATACATGTCTAACTTTTCGAACTCATGAGCGATAACATTTCTTGTCACGTGACATAAAATGAGAAAAGCATAATGCTCATTAAAAAAAAAAGACAAAAAAAAAAAAGAAAACCAATTGGGATTTGATCAAATTTGTTGCCCCTACAAAACTTTTTGTGACAAGTATCTGAATTCTGTCCACTGGTTTTTGAGGTGCTGTGGTTATCTGTCATGTGGGAATGAACATTAGTTGTCACATAATGTGTCAGTCCGTCACATGTGACTCCTTCATGGACCTGCTCTGACTCACCAACACAGTTTTTGCCACTGGTGTCAGACTCGTAGCCGATGTTACAGATGCAGCGGTAGCTTCCTCTGAGGTTCTCACAGATGCCGTTCTGACAGATGTCTGGGTCCAGGGCACACTCATTGATGTCTAGGAGTGAACAAGTGTCAATAAAGATTGATAAAATGACTTCTAAAGAGTTCATCTATATTCATGATTAACACACTCACCTCTGCCGTCAGCTGTGATGCCGATACCGCTGCTGCACACAGCCTGGAACTCAGCTGACAGACAATAGAAACATTAAAACAACATTAGATGCAAAGGTTATTTTCTTTCTTTCTCTAACTAAAATCAAATGAATTATGATTTTACCTGAGTTCCTGGAGGGGCAGGGATGACAGGGTTCTCCAAAGCCATGTTCAGGGTTGGCGCAGCAGCACTCGGACTTGGTCACGGCACCGGGGAACGGACGAGAACACGTGCCCATTTTAATGGCACCGTAGCAGGTCGTCCTCATGTGTGTGTCCACACACACTCTCCCATCCACATCGATGGCGAGGCCCGGAGGGCACTCGCAGCGGAAGGAGCCCTCAGAGTTGATGCAGCGACCGTTCATGCATATCCCAGGTGTCTGACACTCATCGATGTCTGAGGAAAGGATGGCAGGTCATTTAGACGTCACAGGTGGCTGCAGTTTATGAGCCAAGACTGATGTGCAGAACGGTCTATTTACATCACAGTCTACTGTCATCACTACACACTTACAGCCAGACAGTCGTGAACAACAGTTTTCTGATATACTGTTCTGTCTACCCAATAAATCTACTGATTTATTTGTGAACTACGCAGCACATTAGGGAAGACCTTTAAAAAAGCGTGTTAAAAGATTGATACTCAAAATCTGCCGAAGCAGCGCGTTTGGCCAGGGCCTGCAGGTTTCTGTACTCTATGAATCATTCATACCGGTGCAGTAGCGTCCGTTTGGCGCTAAAGCAAAGCCAGGCTTGCAGATACACTTGAAGCTGCCGTCCTCATTGATGCACATGCCGTTGAGGCACATGTTGGTGGTGGCACACTCATCGTGATCTGGAGGGAGGCGAGAGGTGAAGTCAGGTCAGGTTTTTTTAAGAGTTTGACAGTTCACATGGGGTATGATGTGTTTGTGTTCTGGCTCCTCACCAATGCAGTTCTTTCCATCAGGAGTCAGCTCAAAGCCAGCGTTGCAGATACACTGAAAGCTTCCCTCTGTGTTCACGCAGCGGCCATTGCGACACATCACTCCATTCACGATGCACTCATCAATATCTAAAGGGAGGAAGGTGAAGGTGTTTTTTTTTTGTTCAGTTATATTAAATATTTCTTGCTGCACATGTATATATAAACATGCTGTTATTTAGCAGCGCAGTCAGTCGTACCAACGCAGGCTTGCTTGGTTGGGGTTCCCTGGTAGCCCTCACGGCATTTGCAGTGATATGATCCAGGTGTATTGACACAGTCTCCATTGATACAGGGATTGCTCACACATTCGTCCACATCTGGGGAAGAAAACATCAAATAAATGAGATCTCATAAACTATTCTGAACATATGAGAGAGTGAATTTAAATATAAAACAGATAAAACACAACTTCCAACACAATTTTAGCCCAGTTCTCCTATTAGCATCAACATGCACTGGAGTTCCTTCCATTGACAGAAGATGGCAGTGTAGTGCATGTGATTGGATGTTGCTGTGTCTGCCGGTAAGGGTCAGGGGAAACACACACTGCCCGTAGAATCCTACAGAATACAGTGTGTATGAGTGTGTTTCTTACCAATGCACTCCCCGCGGACGTCCTGTCTGTAGCCCATGTTGCACTCACAACGGTAGCTCATGGGGGTGGGAATGCAGCGTCCGTTCAGACACAGGTTGGTGAAGTAAGTGCACACATCAATGGAGTCGTTCACAGAAACCGAGCCTACGAGATTTATCAATAACCAGATGAGCAACGACATTTAGCAGCATGTTTATTCAGATCCAAAGGTAAACTCACCTATGTGTTGATGGGTCAGAGGTCCACCTCCGTTGCCCCCAAAGCTGCCACCATTCCCTCCAAAGCTGCCACCGTTCCCCCCGAAGCTTCCGCCATTCCCCCCGAAGCTTCCGCCGTTCCCTCCAAATCCCCCTCCGTTTCCTCCGAAGCTTCCACCGTTTCCTCCGAAGCTTCCTCCTCCATTGCCACCGACACCTCCGTTCCCATTACCATTAGGTACGCTGGGGAACTTGAATCCATAGTTGAACCCATTGCCGTTGGTGTTGGGGAAGTTTCCATTAGGGTAGGTGTGAGGGAGGCCGTGACCTTGGGGGACGCCCACAATACACAGACGCCTGGACTCGTCTGCAAGAGGAGGAAAGATCACAGGATCAGGAATTATTCACCTCAATCCCTCAAGATTAGGAATGAACAGGATGTGTGTGCAGGCTGTACACACACACACACACACACACACACACACACAACTCTATCTTGGCAGCAACAGTGAGAGACCATCAGTGATGAGTCAGTTGAGTAAGACCTGGTCTCAGGCAGAGAAAGACTGTTCTGTACTCCGGCTCTAGCGAGGAGATGATGGCTCATTACGTTCACACAAAGATTTTCCATCTTTCTGCGTTTTGTTTGTACTCATGACTTCATCCTCATCAGTGGGAGCTCTTCCCATCCTGTCACGCACACACAAACCCAAAGCTCTGCACCAGCGTTGGCTAGCGTCTCATTTATCGTTACCGTCATCCTGATTTCAACTCGTTATCTCCATGGAGACGGTTCTGCTTTCACCTTGTCCATTTGTTGTTTTTTTTGTGTGTGTGTTTGTTTATTTGTTTTTCATCACTACTATACTAAAACGAAAAGTTGGAGATGTATTTCCAAAAACCTCAGCAGAGGGATAGGACAGGAATGAACTCATGACCTTTTGAAGTCGATCCAGAAATAACTTCGGAATTTTTTTTTTTTTTTTCACATTCTCTCTCATTACAGAAAACTGCTGAAGTTATTTCCAGAAATCCTTTGTAAAGCAGAGGTTCATGGATCAGGGCAGCTGCACTAGAGGAATATAGGATTCTTCAGCTTTGGTTTGTTCCTTGCATACTCACCAGACCCCCTGACGGGGCACATTTCAGGGATCTGCCCCAGAGCCCAGCAGCGTCCTGCGTCGCAGCAACATTGCATCTTGGTGTACTGACCACTCAGCTCCGCAGCACAGCGGCCGTTAGCCAGAGCAGAGAAACAGGAGCCCACACGCTGATCTGAGCAGGAAGAGGGGACACGTCAACAGGATTAGTCCACAGAATGTCAAATTAATCTGTACATTTGTATTTTTGAACCTCTTAAACCTTTTTCTGCATTTCATTCGCTACATTTCTTAAAACTGCACAATTTAACACATCAGAGAGAAGCCAACAATTCATGGAACACACATAAAAACTTTAAATATATTTTATATCTACAGTTGTTGGACCAAATAGTTGATCTGACAGACAATTCATGATTATTAAATACATTATTCTGAAAAATGAGATGCTCAAATAAGCTATTTTTCTATATATTTTTTTTGATAAATTTCTTATTTTTGCTGATCTTCTCTGGTTTCTCATCCAGTATTATCAATGCATCCGGGTATCATTCGATAGTTAAAACTGTATTCTGTGTGGCTGCAGATGCTAGAGAGCACATTTAACAACTCTCTTTGTAAAACTGGGTCAGAGTGTTTTAAGGTTTTTGTAATTATCAACCAGAGACAGCAGAGCAACCCCCCCTCCTTTAAGCCTGGTGTAAAAGACTCAGTAACTGTAGGACTTCAGGTACTTAAGTACTTTTTCCACTACTGACACTGCAATACGGCGTATGAGGGGAAAGATTACAGGTAATGACTACTGTCAAAACAGCAGTGCTGTAAGCCAGAGGGGAGGACTTTTCCACGGTGACTGAGGAAGAAGTTTCTTTATGGGCTGGCAGAGGGAAAGGTTGCCTGGGGTCTCGATTAACTGCAGGAATCTGAAGGGCCTCAAAAACGGGGGTCTTATTTGTTAAACTTTTCCAGGTCACAGTCAACAGGACAGAAGAGGGGGCTGGGGTTCAAAGAGCTCCAGTAGAAATAGAAAATGGACAGAGGGAATGGGGTTTTCAGGATATTCATGAGAAGAATCAACGTGGAGGAAACGCCATTGTGAGAGGGAGTGAATGCATGTGTGTTTTCAGCTCATAAACACAACAGAGAGAGAGAATTACAGAAAAAATAAAAGGGTAGTAAAGGGGGAGGCATGATGAAGAGGGGGGGGGGGCACTCAGGTCGATTAACTCACTAATGAGCCAGCAGTCTGGAATTAATCAGTTCCATGTGGAGCAATTCTTGCCAATTAGATAGAACATGAGGGGCTTTGCTGCGTCTGGGAGCACATACAGTACAGTCCACACACACACACACACACACACACACGCACGCACACACACACACAGTCACTCTAACACAAGAACATGCATCACTAAGAACATACACGCTTGCATACACATATAAACGTACACAGAAAGTTCTAAGTAGAAACACACCCCATAGGAATGACCAAGGTGGAGAACGAGCTGAGGAGAGGGGGAGGACAGGAGGGGAGGGGGTGGGGGGTTTCCTGCTGAGGATGATGATGATTTAAATTGGATCCAGACCACGGTTTGTGCCTCGTATTGCTTCATGCATATGCTTTCATTTGGTGAGATGTTTTTAGAGTGACTGACTGGGCAGGGTTTTTTTTTTTTTTCCAAGCCTCCACAGTGTGACAGGGTATGAGGCTCTGATTCCTGTCAGACCCCCAGCAGCTCCCCCCCAGCCTGCTTTACACAATAAAGTCAGTCCCATAAAGCACAAACACACCTAAAGTCACTTGAGATAACCTTCAGAGTATGACTATACATCCTGTTTACCTAAGATGGACAATGAGAGGAAATATTTGTAGTAAAAAAATAAATAAATATTATATATATATATATATATATATATATATATATATATATATATATATATATATATATATATATATATATATATATATATATATATATATATATATATATATATTTATTTATTTATTTTCCTCTTCTATTCACCACAGAAGGAAATGAAGGGATTAAAGTAAATAGGATCAGAGCTGATGCTATCTGACACTGCCAGCCCAGGTTAGTGTCTTAAGAGTGACTTTGAATTACTGGTTAGGAGTAAATCTAATCAAATAATCAAATTAAGACAGAGACAGAAAAGGAGTGTATAGAAGGATACGTCAGTCTTTTTCCTCTTTCCTCTTAGTTTGCTGCAGAAGAGCAACTACAAACCCTTAACTGAGAGGAGTGAGGAGCAGAGGATGGGAGGATAACAAATGGTCCAAGAGGAAACAGTAAGACACATAAAGTCGGAGAATGATTCAGTTTCACAGATAAACAGTTTCCAAAGACAAACACAACAACCAGAGGGGACGGAGTGAGATAAAAGAGAGGAACCAAGACAAGATCGAAACGTGGACAGTTCCAGAGTAAACAGAGAGACTACCGACTGTAAATCACTGAACTGTTAGCTGTGAGACAGACAGAAACACACAGGCAGAGAAACAGAGGGAGATGACGCTGGAATGGGATTAAAGAGAAAATTATGGACACGCATGAAGGCAGACAGATGGATGGCTATTAGGTTTGGATGATTGGAGCATTTTATCAGTGTGTGATCCACTTACACTCTTTATTTATAATGATTCTGATTATCTTTCCCTCCTCCCTCCAATCCATCACCTACAAAAGCAAACTTTTCTTCTCCTCTTCATGTTTTTTCTTCATCTTGTTCTGTTTTCTTGACATTTTTTAAAACCTTTTTAGCATTTTTCAGACATTCCAGTTTGCATACACCTTGTATGTGTTATTTTGGAGGGTATTAATATGTTATGGTCTGCAGGAGGAGAGAGGCTGAGGTTTTCAAATCAGCTCACATTTGGAACAACATGGCTGATTCACCTCATTCCACCCAACAACTTTATGATGAACTGTCTCCTGCCAGCTAAGCCTCGTCACAACTCACTGTCTCAGGTTGCTAATACTTTCATTCCAAAGTGAACCATAGGCCAGCATTGAACAACCTGAGGCACACAACAGCAGAAAAATTTTCATTATTTTTGAAAAGAGATTTTGAATAATCACATTGTGGTTTTAATATTCAGACGTCCACCTAATTTTGGCTTTGTGACATGTATTTGTTCCACCCTGTTTTGATTGGTGGTGCTCTCTGGTCTTTGGTCTTTAACAACACCATATGTGAAGCTAAACAATCTACCAGATGACAGACCAGCTCACACACTTCCAGTGAGGCCATCTCTGGCCAGGTTTATGCATGAACACGTGGGCACATGTAAAAATGTATACTCTTGGTATTTTCAATCCATTATTATTACCTTCAAACAAAGATGAACCACTTTTGCACAGCAGGGATAAAAATCAGAGTGTGAAAAAATGGAGCTAGAAAATAATATGTACAGTCATGACACCTGTCAAAGAGGAATGATGTGCATGTATGTGAATAAGTAACGAGAACTACCATTAGAGGAGATTAATACCATCAAGTCCATATAGTACATCCAATTGTGTTTGTCTGCACATGGCGAACACAAGGCTGTGGCTCGGCTCATCAGACCTCCACTCACAGGAAGCGTAATGAAGGGAGGGAAGCTAATGGCCAGCTGTGAGGTGTTTAGATTCCCACATTGGGAATAAAAGCACAAATGAGGTAGAGCAATGATGTAAAATATCTTTGTTAGTAAGACTCACCCACACATCTGGAGCCATCGCTGCTGGAGATGTAGCCTCGTGGGCAGGTGCAGACGTAACTACCAGCAGTGTTGGTGCACTCTCCTCCGTCACAAATACCAGGGATGGTGCTACATTCATCAATATCTGAAACACACAAACACACATCGTAAGAGAGGAAGTATCTGTGAAGGACATTTCAGTGTTCGAAAAGAAGCAGCAGCATGAGGTAGTGACGGTGTGTTCCGCAAATTAAATGACCGACAAACCAGCAGCGCACAAAGGTAGATTGACACCACAGTCAGAAGATTTCAAACCAGATACAGCACATGATTCCTCATGAGCATCTTTACTTGATCAGATACTGATGGTGGTAATATGTGAGTGTCTTTTGTTTAACTTTCAGAAATGCTGAGGAAAAAAAAAAAGACAGTAAATAGAAACGAGTTCTGCAAACAAGACAAAAAAAAAAAAAAAGCTTGGAACTAAATATGTGAATAAATCAAATCTATGTGAAGTCACAGTGCCATAAGGGAAACATGTGTGTGTATCGATGGCTACCAAGCTACAAGATAGCAAAATAAATTGAAAGAAATGACTGTATTCAAAGAATGAAAACTCCTCAGCCCCTGAATGCGGTGGCGTTATTTAAAGGCTCTGTAGGCACGTCGCTCCACAGGGCCAACCACGGTGCGGTGCATTTTATGATGGGATTAAGTCGTATTACTCAGTGAGTGGAGGCCTCATCGCTCCATGTTGGGGGAACCCAAACTGAAGCACCAAAAGGTAATGAGTTGGTTTTTTAAAAAAATTTTTATTTATCACACTTATTTATAGACATACGTAATTACCGTACCACCGCTGAGCGTAATTACAGAATGAGTGGAGAGGTGGTTCGTGCCATAATGTGTCCTACTAGTTTAGTTGGATAAGTGAAGGGTGTGTTAGTGTTTGTCTTTCTATGAGTGAAGAACGTGTAACTCAGACTCATGTGTGTTTTTCTGTCTACAGCTCGGCGTGCAGGAGCGTCGCGGTGGAGGCTAAGAGGCCGTTGTTCCCCTGATGACTCCTGTCTGACAGCATCGTCAGGACGACGAGGTGAAGCTGGGAACACCCAGCCAAACACAGCCTGTGTCAGCAGCGGCACGCCAGACATTACGCTGCACACAGACGTGGCGCTGTCGGACCAGCCGAGTGTGTGTGGAGGAAAATGTGTCACCTGTATGAAAGTCTACAAACAAATGTCTAACTGTGTAACAATCATCTATATTTGACTTGGGATTTCACATTAAGTATGTAGACGGCTTAGTTTCCATTGTTTCAGTGGATCCAAACCAATGTGTTAAACTTTCTGTGTATATTGGGGTGGATGGAGTGGATGAAAGTCTACCACTGCTGGAGCAACGGTGAAGTCCATGAGTGTAATGAGAAAGCGGTAAGTGCGTTTTTCTGCAGAACTAACAGCTGTTTTTTAGCCAAATGACTGTATTTATGAAAGGAAAATGGAAGGAGAGACAGAAAAAGCAGAAAGCAAAAAAAAAAAAAAAAAGGGGGCAGAAAGAGAGAGACTGTTAAGAACAGTCTAAGCTAAACGTATACCATAAAACCGGGTTCCTTGTCGTGCTCCAAAACAACCAGACACGCAAAAGACCAAACGCAATTAAGCTTAACTGCTCTAAACCTCACCAATTTCTCAGTGGGAGCAAAGTGTGTTTTAGCTAAAATGCATTTCAATTAAAGACCTTCCACAAAGAATCTGGTCTGAATTTCTGATACTTCCTGCTTATCTATGACTAAATATACACTTCAACTGTTCTTTTATTTTGCTTTTACAAGCTTTACAAACACTAAACCTTCTCTCTTCTCACTGTGCAAGGATGAAATTACAAAATTACCTCAAGACTCTAATTGGAGGTCAATAAATCTTTGTGTTCATATCTAATTCACAAAAGAAGTTTGTATATCTCATTGTGTGGTCCCTATTTTGACAATGAAATCTGCGCTGTGCAGGACAACAAACACAAGCAGCTGCACAAGCAGCGAAGACGAAAAAATACTCAAATGAGCTGAATTGTCTCATTAAATGCCAAAAAGAAATTTTGCAGAGCAGAAATTTTGATAAAAAGTTATAGTTGGCAGAGTTTATGAAAAAAAACAAAAAACTTCTCCTGGTTTCTATCTCAGATGAGAATGCCTGCTTTCTCATCTGCTTCTTGTTTGATTCTTGTATACGTAGGTCAAAATGAAAACTGTTTTTAGATTATTGTGTTGTTTTTGTTTTTTACGTTAGTTGATTCTCCATTTTTGTTATTACCATTATCACTAAAACCAACATTGTAAAAAGTGATGAACAGTGTGTGTCGGTTAAATTAAAAATCACCCATCCCAGGTTAATCCCCTGATGTTTTTTAATGCATCTCCTTCTAATTTGTAAATGAGCACACAGTCAATAATAAAATAATCTGTTTTTTATGGCAGAGCTCCTGTTGTGTTTTTTTTTTTAATTCCCTTGAACCTGAGCAAAGTATACCCATGCTGCACCTCTTTGTACACTTTGGTACCAGCTGGAATGTAACATTCGCACCCAAACCTTCTACAACAGTAGAATGTTTGACATCAGCTTTTATTCTCATCTTTCTGTGAGTCCTTAACTGTTGGTGGCGTTCACCCAAAACCACAACTGAACTGGGACTGGTTAAATTGAGTAAAGTCATCCTCCCCATTTCCTCCTTCTCAGCGTGATACAAATCACTCTTTATGTGTGTCAACAGATCATGAGTCTAAGACGAGGATGCTTTTTGGCAAACATGAAATATTCCTCCATTATCTGACTATGTCCCAATCTGATAAAAGAACAACTCAAATAAAAGTAAGTCATGCTACTGCAATAGAAGTATATTATCCTTGATCTAGTTCAGGAGAATAGATGTCATCTGGCTGGAGGAGTTTAAGAGCTTTGTGTAATCCTCCCTAAAGACCAAGAACACACTGGATTCAGTCCAACAGACACAAACCCCTGTGTAGTTAACTATCTGACCGTTTAGCCTGACTATTGTTTAAATTCCACCCAATTAACACATTGTAATGTGAATCCACTCTACGGCTGTGTGCACATGTCCAGACCTCTTTAACTCTGAACACGTCATTACGTTTTTAATGCCCCACAGAGACCTCTCAATTGATCCCAGCAAACCCACAGTTGTTATAAAGTCCACACTCCATGACTGTGTCACCGATGACTCAACAAAGTCCGATTTTAGCACCACTTTTTTTCATTTGGTTTGGCAATAATTTTAAAAATTTGAGCAAACCGTATCCATATAAAGCCCACATTATTTATAATGCCTGGTGACGATTGGAATTTTCTAATTTTATTTATACCTATTAGTCATTTTCTCATAAAGGTCACTTCATTTAAATGTTTTGGGCCATAAATTATTGAAACAAATCAATAAATAAGCAGGAGTTACAACTGCATCGACCTGCTGTTCCTTTTAAGCGGTAAATTTGGTGTTTTTTTTCTAATTGTTGTTGTGCTTCTCAGACTCACCTTCACATTTGTGGCTGGTTTCACTCTGACGGTGGCCGGCAGGACATTTACACTCATAAGATCCTACAGTGTTGATGCAGTTACCTCCAGCACAGAGACCTGGAACTGCCTGACACTCATCCACATCTGAAAAGAAGGGTATGACAAAGGTTGTTCAAAACAGTCAAATCAGAACAAAATGTTATAATACTACCAAAAAACCCCAAAACCTGCACTGAAGGATCATATGCATAATAGACAGCACAATTTATTCATTAACCACATTCAGATTATGTTTCTGGTGTGCTCTCTGTCACTGAGACAGTTTCTAGTTCACCTATACTATATACTACTGTTTTTCAAGGGGAATAAGGTATCAACGAACAACAAAAATAAAAATAAGAATGACAACAACAACAATGTAGTAACTTGGCATTGGCTCTTATGACTAAGATCAATTCCAGAAAGACCCAGTCCAGCTCTCAGATGACACGGATGACTTCTTAGATGAAAGTTTTTCCAAGCATTCGATGTGAGTCACTTTTACCGTTTGGGATAAGTCAGGGGAGCTGGTTTCTCTCACAAAGTGTGGACACAATACATGCAACACAAACACACAAGGCAGCTCTCTATTTGCTAATATGTGTCTTTTTTAGTATATATCTCTATCATCACATTTAGATCCAGGGTCGGCTACGCTCTGTACTTGCGCCAATAAATTGTTGCTCGAGGAAGATCAGGTTTCTTCTGTGTGTGTGAGAGAGAAGAGTCAGAAAAAGGAAAGAAAACTGGAAGAGAGGTTCAGAAAGTGGGATCAATGCAGACGACATAAAAAGTTGAAGAAGAGGTATGTGAGTAACAGATCAGCCACCGTCTCAAACTCGCATACGTCCAACACATGAGAGGCCTGGCAGGAGCAGCCGGAGGACAGGAAGTTGTGCTGCTGCATTTAAACAAGTTACTCATCTCAGATGTGTTGTTTAGAAACGACATACACAGAACTAGACTCTATCTGGGTCAGCTTCACATGTTGAAACGATCATGTGCATTACTTTGAAAGGTTTTTGATATTTTGTTCTTCTAAAGCCATTTATATGCTTTCACAGCATAAATCTAGCTCAGCACACAAACGCACGCACACACAAAACAATAATATTATTAATAATAATAATGATGATGATGATGATTATTACTATTATTATTGTTATAATCCAAGGGCATTTTATTAAAAGGTTATTTTGTTTTTATAACGGACGTTCGTCTGCTAACATTAACATTGTTTTGCAGTTTCTTGGTCAAATTTGACGTCACTCAGAGAAAACAAACCTCTGAAATCCTCCCCCTAGAATTTAGAAACAAGCTGCCATAATTATTGGTTCAATAATTATTGTATTCAAAACTGTTTCACTCATTAATTAGTTTTCTTTGGAATCTTGTTCTGTAACTTTTAAGGTACATTAAATTGTCTCCTAGCTGCATTGGTACAGTTTCAGCTAGAATGTGACCTCAGTTAGAGGTCTATAACATCATTAATTTATCTCACAGTAGTGAATTTTCACTGAATCCAAGCAATGGAGACTTATCCATGAAGTTAGAAGCAAGACTCACTGCTCACAGCCACAATCACCCTAGCTGTCAACCCAACCCCACCCCACCCCCATAATAACATCTTGCTTTTTTTTTTTTGGTTGTGCTGCAAACAGACAAACCAACATCTTCAGAAACATAACTTCCTCTTTGGAGATTAAAAAAAGACTTTTAACACAAGAGAGCCAATCCGTCGAAATTAGAAGTTTGTTTCATGCAATGACAGTAATGCAAACAAAGATGGACATTCTCCTGATAATGAAAAAATAACAGATCTGCTCTGTAGGCCGTCCCACTAGATCTGGGCCAGACACAGACATGAATAACAGGTTGAAGTAGAGAAATGCTTAAAACAACATTGGTCCTCTGTGACGGCTTCATGTAGACATCAATCATCACAATCTGCCTTGGGTGGTGCTGGACGTGTCCGTGTGAGAGGAGCTGAGATCCTGGCCCGGATCATGTAATGAGGGACGTGACCTCCACATATGCCTTATATTGAGGTAGTCTTACTGCTTAGTCTGGGCAGGGCCAGGTTATTAGACCGGCATGCAGAGAAGGTCTGCTCTGGTCTGAGGGGGTTCTGAGACACCAGCAGCAGGAATGTTGATGGGAGAAGGTCGATCACAGTTCAGAATTCTCCCTCATGAACTCCATAACTGTTTGGAACCGTTTTGCCAGAGCGAAATTAAATCTCACGTTATTCTCATGACTTTACTGATGCACATTGCACGCTATCATGAGTGTGAGACAAGATGCACCACATATGCATTAACCCGTTTGAAGAATAATGAGGAGAAGCAGATTTTACCTGCTGATGTTCACATATATATTACAGAGACGCTAAATATTGCACTGCTTTTTAAAACAATCACAGGAGATTTCAAGCCGTTCATCAATCTATTGCACTCACATAAACATCCTCTGTCTTGGTCACACTGGATGGAGGATGTTGTGAGCACGACTTGAAGCTGAGGTGATGACACTGAGGGCTGCAGTGTTTGTCGTGGTGTTTATGTGTGAATGTGAATGTATTTCCTACTTCATTGCTTTTAAAAAGTTTAAAAAACTAGTTTAAAAGAGATGTTAGGTGTCCTACGCAAGCCCGGTCTGACCTTGGCAGGCTCCGGTGCGGATGTTGGGGATGAAGCCTCGTCTGCAGGGGTGCGGCTGGGCGGGGCACTGCTCACAGGGGTGGCCCCACGCTCGACCAATGGTGGCACAGCAGAGGGTTTTGGTGCAGACGATTCCACTGAGCTGACCCTGACACATCTGGTTGTTCACCTGGGTGAAGCATGGCCCGGTCCGGTAGTCTGTGGACACAAAGACGGAAGAATACTTCAATATAAAGGGAACCATGTAATCATCAATCAGAACACTACTCCGTTCTTCTACAATGTAGGTCTTCATTAATTTAATTTGAATCTATTTATAAGACTGCATTTTGTGCTTCTCATCTTCTTCCTCCTCTTCTCGTCTTAACCTGAATCCATTTTACTTGAACAACAAATAACGGAAGAGATGTGGCAACAAGTTGGGGCAGGATTAAAGGATGATTTACAGAGATGACTCACTGAACCCTTTAAACACATCCTCACTGTTTAATTGCTCCAAGTGTTTACTCTTTGACTCAACAATCTGATTACAAAGCACTACGTTTTCAGCCCAACTTAAGCAAAGCAATGTGAGACTTTGGTAGCAACATAATGGATCATATGAGGACAAGTGATAGCAGGCGTTTTCTCAATAAACCTGCAAGGATTAAACTGCAAAGCAGTTCCAGACTGTTGCTCTCAGCAGGATCTGAGCAACCAGATCGGAATGACTGCTATGTATTTAGTCTGCATGGTAATAAGTTAACCCACTGGATCGACATCATGCAGCACATTCCTGTACGTTAACACGGAGTCAGGCCTGGGCTGAACAGTAGTGCTTTCTGTTTCCATCCATATGACAGTAGAACCAGCTAAAGGCAGATCGACCGTCAGTATCACCCCATGACAATCAGTCACTCTGAAAATTAGTGTGACATTTTTATATATCTGTATGTCATCTTTTGCCTGACAATGCACCTTTGTGTAACTTTTGCAAAAACTTACAGCAACACAAAACATCTGTTTCCAATGACGGGAAACTAAAACAAATGTCTAATGAAAGCCAGACAGGTATGTTAAAAATCGAAGATTTTTTTATTTATTTATTTTTTTTAGCAAAGGTGGCAACAACTGTGGAGATAAATTTATGACCCAATTAATTCCACACAGTAAATTCTAAGAACAAACACATCTCACTTCAAAGAAACCATGACAACACATTGTTACTTCAAAAATAAAACTCTTTTCATTCGCCACTTCATGATGGCTTCCCTTCTCAGCGAAACCCATATTAAGGTCTGCAGCAGCGCCAAAACTTAACATGACCTTCGCACACAAAGCCGATTGTTAGATCGTCACAGTAAAGATGTAAGACAACCTTCACGGATGGCGAGCCACTGCCGTGACAGCCAGCTGTGGGGAGAGAGAGCGACCGGCTTAGCTCTGAAGGACAGAATAAGATGGAGAGATAGGAATAAATGGTGATGTCTGGTGGGAGTCCCACTTTAGACTTATTGGTTCCTTGTGCTCCATGAAAGGGGATCACGGAACTGAAGGAGCAGGGGAAAATAAATAGGTCAAAGTGAGAATGAGGAGTGCAGGTCGTGTCTCACACCAGACCTCCTCTTCATCAATCTTCAGTTCTCTATTTCACTGCTGCCTCACGTGGTCTGATGGCACAATGGATTGGTGACCTATGCACAATATGTATTTAGTCTGCATACATTAATACACAAAAACACACACACACACACACATGCTTTCTCAAGCGTTTCCCGTTCTCACATGCACCCAAACGTACACAGGAATGCACATAATCGTCTGTAAATTCACAAGCCTGAAGGAAAACACAGCATATGTGTCAGCGGCAGATCGAGCCAAACAAAACAGTTGAAGCAGCAATGAAGACTTCCCGAATAAAACACAACACCAAAAGGGTGGCTCATGTCACGACGTCTTGATCAACTTCTGTATTCCATTTGTTCAGGATTGTGTGGAAACCTGTTCAGCATTGCACATTTGTATGTTCTGCATGTAGATTTGTTGGACACAAGCATGAGGCTGGACAGGTTACAAAGAAAGAGAGCAATCAAACAGCCTGACTCCATCTGACTGACAACATTAGGAAGTAATTTTGTGTAATTAGTGTTCCGATTCTCAGCAAGATCAAAAGCCTTCATGAGATCCCCTCTTCTTTCCATCCCACATCCACTCATCAGCCGCTCTGAGCAGCCTCTCATGCAGCTGCCTCACATTCCATTTATAGCCTCTGAGCTCAAAATCAACATCCATCACCATGAAATAAAACCATTAAATGAGATGTTTCAGATTAGCCTTAAATTGTCGTATATAATAACTAACATTTCTGCACTTCATGTTTAAACAACCAGATATTTGTTGCATATTTTTGTCAAACTCTTGCAAAGAGAAGTGATCACTCATCTAGGGCTTTTAATTGTTGATGAAATATTATAAAGGCAGAGGAGAGACGATATTTTATCCAGTCTGGAACGAGGCCATCGGTGAAGTCATTTTCCTATCATCCCTGTTTAGTTGTGGGAGCAAGGCCACGGGGCCTGAGCGCTGGAGGGAAAAGACCGGGAAAGAAAAATGTCAAAAGGAAAATGGAAAAACAAAATCCAATTTCAGATTCATTAATAACTGCTGAGGTATTTATAACACTCCCAGGAGGCACGTCTGAGGAAGATAAGACACTTGAGATATGAGCTGATCACATGAAAATCAAGCCATCATCATTTATGCATACTTTCCTCTGACAAGAGGTCAACAAGTCAAATGAATTAAAAGAAGAAATACACACACACACACACACACACACACACACACACACGCACATTTGCCTCTGGGTTTCATTGTATGTGTGTTTTCAGACCGGATGTCCTTCCAGACTTTATACAGCTGGGAGATTTTGTCTGAGCTTAAACGTCATAGCGTTACACACCTGTGAAGAAATGAATAACTTTTTTAACTATCCTTAATGTGTGTGTGTTAGTGCATGTGTGTGTGTGTGTGTTTGTTTGGTGTCTAAAGAGAGAGCACATGTCTGGAAGCAGTTTTGGAATTTCTGATTGTATCGCATTGTTTGTGTCTTTTTGCTGATATGGATATAAATAAATAATTCAAATGTGTGATCATGTGTGTGTAGGTGTGTGTGTGTGTGTGTGTGTCCTTGTGTTTAGGAGGTCATTACACTCCACCATAACAGTGGAGGGTGATAACACTGATAACAGTCTTATCAGTGTTATTATTGAAATTCCCCCTTTCTCTTGTTTTTTTCTCTTTATTTCTTATAATTCCCTGAGGACCTAAATACCTTTATATACCTAATACCTTTACACCAAAAGCACTCAAACATGACTAATTCAGTCAGCAAGTAAAGGAGATAAGTCTGCAGTGATCTGTATTTATGAAGCTGTACACATTGTTTCAGGTTAACATGGAAAGTCCACATTATGTCTTTATGACGAATAAAAAAACAGCTCTCAGATATTTATTAAATCACTTTTCCTAATCTGTACTTGAAAGTTTATTTTCATTTGTTGTGGCAACAAGTCGTCCTTTGGGCTTTCTCTCTCCATGTCACCCATTGTGCTGTGAAATCACTGTCGACAGCGAATTTCGTCTGTTTAAGGAAACTTCCCATCACAATACAGTAAGCCGATGGGACAACAGTGCAGACTCTATTGAATGCAGACACGGCGAGGCCAAAGCATTCAGACTCCAGACTCCATCAGTGAAGACCACACATGGGACATGTTTCTTAGCAAAACGGACGTCTTTGTTGTGCTTTACTGTTGCGTCAGCAAGAAAGTTCTTCTTTCATCAGGACAAATCAAAACATCCTTCATTAACATCCTATGAGGAAACACAGATATTCTAAATATAACTCCGGTCGTGGTGAAATATGTCCCCAGCTTCTTGTTCATCAGATGGATCATCAAACATGAAATGTACAGCCAACCCCTTGAGAGGAATGAGGCTTCTGATTTCATTTCACTCGCAAACTATGGTTTCATTGTGAGGAGGTACTTGATGTATGTACTGTATGTACTGTCTGGATGAAGGACAGGGCTCGATATTCTAATGAAAAGCATTCAAGATGAGTTTAAACATGGTAAATAACTGCGTTGAACATACATGCATATGGAAACACAACAATGGATCTACTTTAAGTGGCATCATGGAGCCTTAATGTACAACCAAAATTTATGCGGCTCCAAACAGGCAGACTTGAACTAAACTGTCATTGGTGATATTCTGCACTGGAGTCCCACCCACCAATCAGAGAAGCCGTCCTGTCCAGCCATGTTCTGTCCACGCGTCAACACAGCAGAAATAGCTCAACTTTCAAAACCCCCAGCACCCACAATGCCTTTGACGTCACCGTCTGCTAGGGGGCGAAGTTGCTCCTGTGTGCTTTTCATTTAATTTACTCTGGACATGACCACAGCCTGGATGTCAGACTGAACACTGTAGTTTCTGTAGGTTCACAGAGACAGACCACACTGAGATGAGCTTGAACCCAGACACCTTTATGGGCTCCATAACAGGCTCACATCGCTATCACTCCCTGCTAGAGTACAAGCTGATGAAATAATGGAGAGTTCTATCCATCTGGAAGGAAAATTGAATCTGCATCCAAAAGAATGGAAACGCATCACGTGTCAAGAAATTTGTTTTAAAAGTGTCGTTGTCATCATGATGGTACAGGTAAAGTGGATTACCAGAATCAGAGGGATTTATCCTCTAAAACTAAGACTTTTCCAATTCATTCACTATGTTCTCCTTATTCCTTGAGCAGAAAACTCAAGCCCGCATGTGGTGCTGGAGGAAAGAAGGATCTCCTTCCAGTTCATCCTCTAATTAACAAAACTTTTTAACATTTAGAATGACAATCCATCCAAGAGTAGTTTAATGTCAGTCTGCAACGAAGTGAGATCAACATTACGATAGGGACAGAGAGACTTCTAGCGGAGGTAAAGCCAACCGAAGATAAAGTTATGGATGGAGGAATCATTCACTCACATCTGGGGTTTTCAGAACCAACACACACAAACAGTACCAGCAGCTGTAGAACAATGACAGGATAACCAACACGTGACCATATCCCGGTGCTAAAGTCAATCAAACATACTGTATGACTTCCACAGATCTAATCACAGATCACCAGTCTGCTGAATCACACAGTAAATCGGCTGAATCTGGAATTCTGACTCAGCAGTATATTTTGTCAGTTATTCTTTTCATACATTTTTGCTAAATTCTATTCTCACAAAGTGGACAACAATGGATTTTTTCCTAATTAAAGGTTTTGATCAATCAGTATTTGCCATCAAAAACACACCCAGACAAAGATTTATGTGTGTTTCCTATGTGACTGCCTGCAGAGCCTCATTTCACCAAACATGGAGTGTTTGTACTTCCCACCAACAAGCTTTGTGTACACAGCTGGGAGTTGATTTCTAATTTCACTTCTAGAAGTCCCCCCCCACCCCCACCAGTCACCCATCCACCACCACCCTCCAACCCTCACCCTCCTCTTCATCTCTTTCTCTCTATCTCAGTCTCCCTCCTTCTCTCTCTCTGTCTCTCGCTCCAGCCTCTCTACCTTTCTCCACTTCTGCTCTACTTCTCATCAGGAAATGTCCACAACACTCCACAAAGAAAGTCTATTCTTTCAGTCCTGTGGGGACGTCGGGGGAAGGAGGTTGTGGTATTTATTGCCAGATGTCTCCCTCAATGCTGTATTTTCCAAGAAAACAACACCCCAGAGTTTCATGGAGAACAGAGACGAGCGACAGAGCGAGAGGGGGGGTTACAAAAGCTACAAAATTTGGTGAGGTGACCATAATAGAAAATATAATCAAGAAAACAGCAGACTGAGTGGGTTGGATGTTATTTCAATAAAACAGATGATAAATGTTTAAGGCTGCCATGAATCAAGTCCAACAAAACTACGCGCTCATACCTTTCTCTGTTTCTGTAGAGAACAGCAGATCGAAGAGGAGGAAGGAGATGGTGAAAGGTGAAGGTTAGTGAAAGGTGAGACATGATGGAGAATATCTGAAGGTGTAAAGGTGCTTCTCTCTTCCTGAAAGATTAACCGCAGGAGGGAAATCGGAAAGTGCGGCCATCAATTCCTCCACCACGCACATAACTTAGGCTCCTGTTCAAAGCTCAGGAGACAAACACCCACCGTCTGTCTGAGGAAACTGCATGAAGTCATACATGACCGGAAAGTCAACTATCTGGTTCTGAAGAACAACAGTCAGGACTGCACATCAAAGCCTTCCTGGTTTGATATCCACTCACCAACCCTTAAATCCAACGGCTGGTCTCAGGACTAAGACTATTTCTATCGTGAGACTAGAAAGAATATTTCAAGATATTTCATCTCCATATGAAAAAAAGAATAGATTTTAAACCCGAGGCTCCTGGGTGCAAGTCTGAAATTTAGCTGCTCTCATATAAAATGTTTTATTTCTTTTTTTGGTCTGCATGTGTAAGCTTTGCACAAATGTGACATTAAAATTAATACTTGTTCAAAACTGCATTCCTTTGCAGATCGGGTTAACAGTGAAGATATTTGACCTAATCACGCATCATGTCGTACAAACTGCTTACAAGTGTCAGGTTATACAACAGTACCAATAGCTACCTGATGAACTATGTCCTCATGTTATATGTTATATGATGTTTAACTAGTGGACAATTTAAAACCTCCTCTAAATAATCTCAAAGATTTGTGTGGTGAAGTCACCATTGCAAAGAATCTAATAATGGACTAATACTGTATATGTATATAATGATAAATAAAAACAAACAGTGAATGAAAAACAAAGGATATCTACCTGTTCTTGTGTGCTGTAAATATAAAAGTATCTTAGAGAGAGGAAAATTCTCTTTTTCATACTACATTTGACCTTTTCTATCAGTGAGTTTTATAATACCACAAAAAAGTCAGCACCCATTAACTTTATTTTTAAACTAGTGAGGCTATCCTTATTGTTTGCTCAATTTGCTTAGCGCTATTGTTTATGTGTAATTCCAATCCTGTTTACAAAGTGTTAGGAAATTAAATCAAACTTCATAAATGCTGCAACTAAATTGTTCGCTGGCGTGAATAAATGCAAACGTTTGGCACACCAAAACCACCAGGTTAAAAGTTTAGTCTGGAGCCTAATAAAACACACATTTGGCAGTAAAGATTATTTAAAAAAGTAAACTGAAATTAATGAGAAAAATCAGTAAAATTGTTTCAGAGCAGAGTAAATGAAGGACGAAGACCGGGAGGCGTCAACAATGTCTGTGAGAATGTGAGACAGTGGACCATAAAGGACTGACCCGACATAGAAACCAGGCTGAGCGCTCACCTCGTTCACACTGAGGGCCGGTGAATCCGTAGACACAGGCGCATCTGTTGGGTCCGATGCAGCGTCCACCATTCTGGCATCCATTCTCACAAACAGCTACAGGAGACACAGGAGACAGTAACTCACCGAGGATTACAGACTGTTTGTTTGTTGATGCATGCTGGGAGAGAGTTAAAAGGTCTGAGAAGAGTGTTTTGGGGTGTGTTTTTTGTTTTTTTGCATATTTATCCACAGTTCAGTTTACATATATTTTAATCAGTCACTCTGGATAGTCTCTGGTGGGAGCAGGAAGCAGGAAGCGATCTGTCTGCCCAAACGGGTGACATATTCGTAGGCATCAGGTATGATTCTTCAGCTGCTGGGTAGAGGAGCGTAGTTTAATGGTGGGAGAGAAGAACAGGGACGGCATCATAAAATCATCCTTCCGAACGAACAGAGTCGTGGTTATTTTTCTAGATAGCATTGGAGCCTCTTATGAAAAAAAGCTGCGAGCAGGCCTCTCTGGTTTTATTGTTCCCAGTTGTATTTATGGTTTTAAAATGTCTGCATATGCTGATGGTATTGATGTCACCATTCAAAAACAAAACAATATGGATGTTTTAGAAAAAAATTGGGCAAGACTTTGTTACGATTTTAAATGCAGGAAAAGAAAAGAGTGGCAGATTTTAAACTTCCTTCTGGGTCCAGCAAAGATTGTGATTTATTTAAGAAAGGAAAAAAAAAAAAAGCAAGAGGGTTCTTCGGACTGTAATGTGGGAATCATTTAAAAAAATATTTTACAAATCATGATTGACTTTAATTATTACAGAGCTATGGAAGATGTGGAAACTTTTAAGAACATGTGGTTTGTCAAAGATGTCATATGTTCACTGTCCTTATGGATAATTGTTTGTTTTTGTTTTCTCCATTATTTATTTATTTATTTATTTATTTTTGTATGTGAATTCTCTTTTTGTGTGAATCTCTTCTTTAGTTTTGTATGAGTGTGATTAATTTGTCATTTGGATTTCTGTGAAAAAACCTGCTTTTCAAAAATTAAAAAAAAAAACTTTTCTTTCTCAAACACAGATCTTTCATAGGGGCTTCAAATGACTTCATCTTCTAATCATTTGCATCACCAGCTCAATAACACATACTGTGTTTTATAGTAGTATTACAAGCATATGTGGAGGATTTCATTGATGACATCACTTCTTAAGTCAATAACACAAAACCCATTCACCTCACGCCTCGAGGTTTGGTCTCCATAAATCATCCAAATTCCCATGTTAAACAGCTCTAATACATGATTTGCTTCAGCGCGTGTTGGTTGAACTTTAAAGTAAACACTTTCCTGGGCTTCTGCTTGGCTATGCAGGAAGCAAAGGCTGGACCAATCGCAAAAAATTGGCCCCATCTCAAAAGATTGAAGGGGTCTCAAAAAGTCCTCAACGTAAAACATAGACACTGCCTATGTATGAGGTTTAAAATAGACTACACTGTCTGGAGTACTTCCTACACACTTTAATAAATAAGTAAATAAAACTATTTGGCACACTAAATGTCGATCCAGGGCTTTACTTGCTAAGAAAGCAGTTTCCCAGAGACCGTCCACATTGTTAAGATAGTACAAAAGGTACAACTTGTAATGAAATAATCTAGCGTAATGGTGACAGTGGTTGATGTGAGGCCTGTTTGAGATTTCATAACAGCATTGATTTTGTTACTTTAAGGTGTTATGATTGAGGCCAGTTGTTAGATCCACTCATTAAATGATCGTTTTCTCTGGAGCTCGTCTGCTCCTCTCCACAACCCTGGAATTTAAAGATCCTCTGCCTGCAAAACCCCACATAAATCATCAAGGTGAACTGATTGTGCAGCAGCTTTTACTCACGTTGCCCACAGTGGCTTCCTGTGTAGCCCTTTGGACAGGAGCACGAATCCTCACTGCAGCTGCCTCCGTTCATGCACCTGACGTTACAGGACTGGACTGCAGGAGGGAGGAAAGAGAGAGAAGCGCTGAAGAGATGGAGTGAAGGAGTGAAGATATGATTCAACTTTGACCACACCTGATCTGGTATTATTGGAACTGGTACAAATAAAAAGCTGTCAATATTAATCATTAATAATCATTTATTTGGTTTATTATATCATATCATTTCCCCAAAGTATCCGAATGTACATCAAGTGTGAAAAATGGATGAGTAGCAAACTGAGGAGCATAGAATGAAGGGCAAATGCAAGAGGAATAAGGACTAAGTTTAAATAGTGAATAAATACTCCATGTGTGTTGTGGTGCTACAGGTGTTATAATGTGAAGGAGGAGTTTCCTGACTCTACCAGACTGTGAGGACCAGTCTAACCATCTCAAACACACAGCAGCAGCTTTCATAAGGGAAACTAATTGGTGTTCCTGGCAGACAAGCAGCTGTCTGCTGAGCCAGCATTTTACCAAACATACGTTAGGAGAGGACACAGTGGTGGGTGGCAGAGAGCTGCATCCTCTATCCTTTCATTCTGGCTTCAGATGACATTTTGTTGTCAGCTGCTCTCTACTTTTCCTTCCTCCACCTTTGCCTTAGGCTTCCCGTCCACATACTTCTGTCTATAAGACATCCAACAATCCCTCTTTCTCTGCCTCTTTATACCTCTTTTTCTCATTCTAATGTTTTGAATGCAACGCTGTGGAGCAAAGGGGGAAATTACTGAACTTTCCCATAGCTGAGTTTGGATAATGAGACTTAGGGTTTACATGCATGCCAATTGCCATTTTTGTTATCCATCCACTTACTCTGACTTTACACAAACGCAGTGAAAATGACTGGTGTGACTCATGAGGAGTGAGTATACTCTTAGGCAGATGTTTATTGTGAAAACCCATGCCTACCTTACTGGCAGCTTACTCAGACAAGACTTCAGCTGAATGAGTCAAAGTACAACAGGAATCTTGGATGTGGACCCTGTGCAGTTTCAGTAAATGCAAGTCACGGATGTAATTCACTGGAATTGCAAAGAAAGATTCCATTCTCTGTGTATTTAATGCATCTTAAGTCTGGAGGGAATTCCATTTAACGCTCTCCTATGCAGCACTTGGCAGACAATGTGTGCAGATTTGCCAGAACTGCTGTCACTTTGGATTGCATCCCCATGGCAACATAGAATGTTCCATCCAACAAATACTTTGAGACCCGAGGATAAGCTGGGTTTATAGGTCAGTGTAGTATGTGCTGTCTCACTCTTTCTTATCACGGGAGATGGATCAAGTCTTTCTCCCAGATTTCAACCTCAAATTGTATTCATGACATGAGGTTAACTCATGGATTCCAAGAGCAACAACTGGATCCGTGATGTGAAACAGGAATAATGATTGGAGTGAATAACTCCAGTTCTTCTTGCCATGGAACAAACTGTGGCGGAAACAATTCCCATTTGGGTAAACTCTTGCTTTTTTAAAAAAAAAAAACTTCCCCCCTTTCAATGTTCTTGACCTATCTAAATAGGTCAAAAACATTTTTTTGCTATGATAGATAGAACATTGCAGTAAGAGGAGCCGAGGATGATGTGACAGATGCTGGAAAGTGATGTAGTTTTTTTTTTTCTACGGAAGGAATTTGATGGGATAAAGATGAGGAAGAGACGGAAGCAAACAACAACATTTGGAGACAGAAGGACATGATCTCACTGGTAAACTTTGCCTCTCTACCCCCCCCCCCAAGATCCTTCATCCCCTCAGGTGGAGAGTTTGCCCCAAAGACCCAGGCGTGGGTCTTTGGGGCAAACCCACGCCTGCACAACAGTAGGGTGGGGGGATATGTATGTGTGTGTGTGTGTGTGTGTGTGTGTGTGTGTGTGTGTGTGTGTGTGTGTGTGTGTGTGTGTGTGTGTGTGTGTGTGTGTGTGTGTGTGTGTGTGTGTGTGTGTGTGTTCCAGACACTGAGCGAAAAGTGGTTAATGTAGCTTTGCTGAACCACAATGCACCACTGTATTCTACTCGTGTTGTCAGTGAGCTGCTCACATCTGGGTGTTTTTTACGAGAGGCTGCGAAACACAGGAAGTCCAGGTTTGTGTGTTGAGTGTGTGTGTGTGTGTGTGTGTGTGTGTGTGTGTGTGTGTGTGTGTGTGTGTGTGTGTGTGTGTGTGTGTGTGTGTTTGTATGTAGGCATTTGTGTGTGTGATGGAAAACTGAGGAGTTTTACAGTGGTGTTTTGTCCTGATTTATACAGACCCCAGACCAGAAGTCAACATCAGTTTCATGACAGATGTATTGAAACAGGAAGTTGCATGAGATGCTGTTTGAGGATACAAAAATTTCCAACTCGTTTCAATTAACTCTACTTAACTCACACCAGCAGGACTCATGCCTCACAGGAGGCAGCACTGCATCAGTTCAGGATGGACTGTGTTCATGTGACATGGCTTGTAATTAAAAAGGCCTCTTTGCTTTCCCAGGACTAGTGAGCCCAGTCAGAAGCAAACGGGAAGCTGGTCAGTCTAAAGACAGATGTTTCTCAGCATTAGGTTGAGAAAGCCTGTGGTAATGATTTCATAATTATGGTTATGTGAAGACAAGGTTATAAAGACGGCCTTAAATGGTCCCGAGCACAGCTGCTCTGCCTTAAACTGTCAGTGTGTTTATTACAAGGGTGACTAACAGGGAGAACCTTTGTCGTCTGGGAATTCACATGTCACAACTGCTGGGTATCACTAAATGAGACTTGTGTGGTTGTAGAAGTGTTGCAGCTTTGCAAAAACTTTACTTTTCTAATCTAATCTTGGAATGTAAACTCTGTAAGGTTCAGCCTGGCCAGTCACAGAAAGATGAGCTTGTATTGTTCATTTTTATGTGTTGTGCTACATTCAAATGATAGAAAAACAGACATGTTGATTACATGTATAAAATCACAAATGTGCAGCTGAGTTATTTAAACCTTTGCATTCCACAGGCAAGATGTGAGACCTAGCAAGCCAGGGTGCTGTACACAAGCCGTATAATTAAGGAAATTGGCATTTACAAACGGATCTTCATGGAGTTGCACTTTGTTCAGACTTTTTCCAACTAAATAATTTGCCTTCCTTGGCAAAGACTGAAAGCTCCAAAAGAGATCCTGGATCTCAGATAAAAGCTTTATAATCAAATGGCACCTGGAGAGAAGAGATTTGGAAACTATACCTCCATTCACCGACTGATCTGAGTCATAAAGCTGTTTGACCTCCAATGTTTATGAAGGCTGCCGGAGAGTCCACTGAAAGGTCCTTCATACAGATAGTCTTACAGTGCATTAAAATAATATTCACCTTTACTGATTATAGTACAATAAACTCCCCTCTATCATTCAGATCCTTTAGTTTCTCAGTAGTTGGAGTTTGACACTCACTTTTGGCCAGCTGAAGAAGTAAATACTCATTCCTACTCCTTCACTTTGCTTTCTGGTGCAA